>NWSH02000605.1:4364984-4379419 GCA_002382865.2 Heliothis virescens | reverse complement strand
ATAAACAAGCAGCTTCAGCGAGAATTGGCTAGTTTTTTACAGAATGTTTTTGGTGGGATTAACTTTACAGCTTAACAATATTTCCATCCATCTTGCAATTTACCGATGCTGCCAACCGCAACACATAATTGTCAGTTGTATAATATAGCGGTTAGATCACTATGCTTTACATTTCAGCACTTTACTCTTGATTAGCACTTCTGTGACGGACAGACTTTCATTTAATTCATCAAGTAAATTATATGTGTGATGATTACTTATTTGACAGTTGATCGATTGAACACGTATAGTGTTACGTATTGATATCTTAAAATTATAAATAGCGATTTTATTTTCTGCGAATAGAATAGACTGCTGGTATGTAATTTGAAGTAATTTGGGGCCGACTGCACTTTTAAATTGTTGAAGTTGTTGAAAGCAAGGACACATTTTTTGTCGTTTACTTTGTTTTTTAAGTTGACGAATTTAATATGTTTTTATCCATAACTCTGAAATATTTTCATACAATTTACATTCTACCTTATAAAGAAACTGTTGCATTGTTACAAAATGCTAAAACAAAGAAAAATCTCTCAAGTATTTATGAATGTTGAACTTATAAATCAACAGCAACAACACAATCCAACAACAGTTCTATTGAATTGTTTTACAGCCAAACCTTATTGTTTGAACGAAAAATTCCAATAGCACGGGACGCCATTATGCAACATTCAAACGTCCCTAACAGAGAGTTCCCTTTACATTACTGTTTTACATCGAAAAGGAGTTGTTAATGTCAGAATAAACAGTACAACCGCGGCTTTGGTTGTAATTCAATTACAAATGTACTTGAACTGTATTGAAGTGTCCGCGGGTTCTTGAACTCTGGAAGGGTCAGAATCTACTTCAGATTTGTATTGTGTTACTAACGTTTCCTTCTCTTTTGTTACAGGTAAATATTGGAAGCCATGGTGAAGAGTGAGAGGTTCGACAAGTACTGTTGATTTTGCGTCGATAAGTTTGCTTTGCTAATATTTAATTTCTGTCGTAATTTGATTATGTAAGGTTTGATTAGGGTTATTGATTTTGCGGTTTGCGAAGTGGGGTGTTATGTGGCATTTTATTTTGGTTAAGATTTCGCCGAACAGTGACAGAATATGATCTAATGGTACTTTGAATTGAAAATCTAAAAGCTCGAATTATAATTTATCTATGAAAGAGATTCTAGAAAACCTTGAACCACATAGCACTGTTAAATGTAAACACATAAAATATCTAACAAGTAGTACGCCTACTTTGCAAAAGATAGCGCTCGTCGATAAACTAAGCACAAAGACGGTGGCTTATAAAAGTGTCTATGGACAATTTATGATGTCAGAAGCCAGTGAAGTTATAAAGTATGAAGTTTATCAGATTAGCAGTACGTTGCACCTGGTGCGTAATTCATGTCTCACTGCAGTTGCGGTATTGTCCCGGTTCGTACAATTTCTTAATTACATTTGTGCGTTATCTTTCTGAGAACATTCAGCCGTGAAGTAAGTGCTAATGACGCGGTATTTGTAATGCAATGTCTTGGAATTCATTATTTTCATTTTCATAATCAATTAAATGCGGATCTGGATTAATATGAGCGTGTACAATAGCGACTTAATGTCACACAGGTGTGACATTTTAGTCAATAAAGATTTCTCTTTTACATTACCAATTACTGAAGTAACCAACAAGTTTATTTAAAAAGTAGGCTCATTTGCTTTACGCGATCGAATCACGACTTTTCCCATCTAGCGAACAAACAACAAAACCAACAGCATTAGTTTACACAACTGTCTACGAACCCAAGAGATTTCATCAAGAAAGTGATATCATAATAACGGGGGAATAAGACAATGATATAGTTGCTGATGACAAAACGCCAAAGCCTTTCTCTGCAGACTTTAAAGTATTAGAGAGTGTATAATATAAAGGAATGTGCAATGAAACAGTAAGTTTGTAAAGTCAGCAATCAGACCACAATGACCACGAGGCAACGCCGCAAATCATAGTAATGATCAGCCACTCGCATATGTTCGATGCAATTCTTTAATGGGCCATATCGCGGTGCAGCACGGGTTTCGAATTGTTTTATAACGGTCATTATAGTTTCTCAATTGTCTTGATATGTTGGTGCAATTGTTATCTAGTTTTGGTTTCGAGAATGACTGATTGGCTTCAGTTTTGATTACGTCAATCATACATCAACACATCCTTATTAGTTAGTTATTTCTTGATCCTTATTAGTTTGATCTTTAATTATTTAAGTAGCTACTGCAAAAGTTCTCTATAAGGATTCTTCTGACTATGCTTCATAGCGATTAACAGATTTTTTATCTCCATTAATTCCCTCATAGTAAGTTCACGGTTTTCTTCAAACACCGCAATATTTACACTAATTTAACTCATTATGTTTATCCGCTACTGAATGTGTTTACATTTAACCTCTTCTAGCCATAACATGTAAACAATGTGGTTATTGGTCTCGTTCCAATGGCGAATTGTGAAATATACGCGATGTATGGCTGGGGCGGCGCGCAGCTGTGCGTTGAGCAATGAACAGTCTCAAGTGATAATGCAGTGTTAAATACAGCTGGAACTTAATCGTAATTAGTTTATTTACATGTACCAATAAGGTTTTATTACTATGATAACAATAGGTAGGAATTAGTTTCAACGTTGCAATTGATCAATTCAGAAGCTTTAATCGCACTATCTGGGCCAACTCAAAAATGTAGAATCACTGAAATGCATCAGGCATATACTACACTGTAGCCTAGTACTCCTTGTTACAACATAATTATAGTCCTTCAACCTAAACCCAAGTTTCAAATACCACTGACTCACAAGCTTTGTGAATGCCAGTTTCCTCACCGGATGGGCAGCATAAACAAAGATGAGTTGTATCGGATCACAATCTAACGAAACTTCGATTACAAGGCGAAGATTCGCAAAATGTCTTCATTCACCTCCACATGACTCACGGCTAATTTGAATATGTAAATTGTCATATTAGCAGTCTTGTTAAGGCAGTGTTGTGTAATATGGTAATCGATGTCTATAATGAATAGAGTAACAAGTTTACAATCAATGGAGGCGTGGATGGGGTCATTGATTTGTAATGTAAGGAAAATGGTTTGTTTTTTTATGGAAATGAGGAAAATATAGAGCAACAGCTGATTTTAGAATTGATGATTTTTAACTATGTGATCAGGTTCTTTTCTACTGTAGGTACTGTAGTTTTCATTCGTGTTTTTGGAGTTAACTTCTGGATATTTAGAATGCATTTTCCAGCTACAGTAAATTGACATGAGAAAATAATAATTTCATTCAATTAAATAGTTTAACTTCCATTAATCAAAACCATACTTCTGCAGTATTCATATGCATCATCTTTTTCTCCAATTTGGCTATTCTGGATGTTCTGAAATATTTTTCATCTAACATTTTCATGATATTTTAGACGGCATCATATTTCGCAACTACACTATTTTGATGATTCACTATATTTCGTAAGACCTCATCACGCTGCGGTTTGTCAGTAATTTCGACAACCGATGTATCTGACAGCGCAGATTGTACATAAATATTCTTCGTAATGGAAACATTTGTAATTTTCACGTTAAATGCAATTGTTATTTGAGCAATATTAACTATGTAATTCATTTCTAAAAATATTACTGTTATTCGTGTTTTAATCAACATTTTGAAATTGATACGCGTAGCTCTAATTACTGAGGGCAAAGCACTGAATGCAATATTACGTAAACCACGTCCCTTACCTTTTTTATTTTATAAATTACTTTTCTCCGACGGACACTATTTACTGCAGTCGTAACATCATCTAATGGCGACGGTGCTAAAGCTATTGTTCTATTTCTTTTATTACTCCGTTCAAATAAAATAGCTGTTACATCCGCAACTCCGCAGCTAGGCGTGAGAAATTGCAACACATTTCCGATACAATATCCATATTACAGTATTAGTAGTCCATCGACACATATAGATTGTTATTTCTGTTTGTCTGCCTATCACA
The DNA here is from genome assembly GCA_002382865.2 of Heliothis virescens. Lineage (NCBI taxonomy): Eukaryota > Metazoa > Arthropoda > Insecta > Lepidoptera > Noctuidae > Heliothis > Heliothis virescens. The sequence continues at coordinate 4,375,374 of NWSH02000605.1, read as the reverse complement.
ACGTCCCCATTACATCAATCTGAGATAGCTAATTTCACGGCTTCATTCGTTCACGGCTCATTTGGTTTACCTAATGCAAGCACTTGTTATCGATACTCGATATTACGTCAGAATGACCCCTTAATGGTGGTTTCATTTTAATTCGCTATGCTGCTCCTTCGAAACGACTGTTTTGCAATTCGCAACGGCTGTCTGTAGCACTATGCGTATGATTCCAACTTTCTTTATCACTTTTTACGTAATAAGTGCTATGGTGTTTCATAATATTGTTGTTTCTATCACTCGTAACGAATTCAATTGCGATTGGTATACGATAATGTTTAGATTTTTTATCATCATCGTTATTTAGAATCATCTGTTTACGACCTTTGTTCTTGCGAGATTGTTTTAAATCTTTATCCTTGTTTGTAACTGTGTAGTTTGCTTTTACTTTGTTAACATCATGTTATTAGTAGTCAGATTAGCAATCAACAACATTTCTCTAATGAGATGTTACGACCAAAATAATTGAATCAAACCATACGTTAAATCCATTTGCATTTTAATTTATTTCCTTCAATTACTCGATTGTTGCGTCACAATTTTTGTAACCACTTAAGTTTTAATTTCTACGACCATTGTAACAACTTTCCCATAGTTATAATTTTGTTTCTCTCATTGTTTCTACGACATCGCTCTTGCATGAAATTGTCCCCAATCTGTTGGAGGTTTGTTAGCCAATTTGTTCTTCCATGTAATTAAAAGGTTAATTGACTGCAGATATCCGCTTTAATTTTTTTTGTTTGAGTTTGAGTTTTCCTTGTTGTACTCTAGCGAATTTTTTGTTTTAAATTCTTCAATCCAATTTTTTAAGACATTAATTAATTCTTATATAATGCAGTCTATTTTATAGAATAATATTCTATATATTCGTAACTATTAATACTTTTATATTCCGATCAGCCTAAAAGTAGAAACGCTCGCGTCAAAAACTAACCCTGCGCTCGATAGATGGCGTTGGGATCGAGTTAGATCGCGCTATGGTTTCGTTACAACGATTTGGTTGGGTCGGCCGCGAACTTTTCTAAAGTTAACTTTGCGCAGAGGCAATATCGTAACCAATGAGGTTAATCCGAGGTGCGATTATTGCTAGTTGAAAACTTTACCAATACCCCGCCGTGTGGACGTGAAATACCGTCCGCGATGGCAATTTTTGAATGGCCATTATTGGCCTAATAATCCCCAGAAAATATGATCTTGATGGCCAACAGCGACATCTGTGCTGTTTACTTTTACAGACACTAGATATTTTTTGTTTTGTTGGTTTTCAGGTTTTTACAAAATATTGCTCGTTGTTTATTGATTGATGACTAGAGCATTATTATTGAATTGAAGATCTATTAAAAATTATTTTGCTGTTTATTAGACACACAATACTAATGACGACTGCGCAACTTTCCAACTATAAAATTTTCCATCTTTCTTTACCTACAGCTTTAATTGAATTTCTTTTCAATTCAAGTAATAGCTATTACAATTAGCTCTTCAGAACTCAACAATATGTCATTGCTTTATAAATCATAGTTCAATCCTATTCCCTAGAGTACACACAACTAATGTTTTATGTGCACCTTTACGAAGAACGTTTATTTAATTACACTGGCAACATTCTGCGAGTAATGGCGGCATTATGTGAATCTGAGCTAATTCGCGCCAATTACTCGCGGGCTGTGGGAAGATGGCGGCTATTTGACAATCTATGTTCGCCTTGGTGTACTCAAATGTTACAACTTACTGTTAAGTCGGTACAATGAGTAACGGATCTTTGCTGTGTGGCTCCATCAATGTGTTTTGACCTTGAGCACGGCTTTGTTCATTTAGCAATTAAGTCTAGTTTTTTCTGCGCGGCAATTAAGAACGCTTCAGAATTTTTATTGTCTTCTTCTCAATCTTGAGGTTATTTACTTTGAGGACACAGAGCTTTTGAATTATTGCTTGCGACCTAAAACCTTGTTATTGGTCCAAAAGTAATAGTGTCTGTTTTAATGTGAAAGTGACAGGTTTTACATCAGTTAAGAGTAATTTTGTAAATTAAAAAGAGTTATAAAATGCTCAGACTACAAAAAGAATAAAAATATTCGTGTTGTATAATATTTTATGACGTATTGTTCTTGTGGTTACCGCAAGAGACTATCTACAAATTGGTGACTCTCAATTATTACTTGGGCATAATCTTCATATAAGTATAGTTTATGTTGAGAGTAAGACGGGAATAATAAATAAATGAATAATAAACTATGAATATATTGCTAGTATCTATCTAGAGAAACGCTGTGTATTCATCCGGGAACACACATAATCGATGTTAAAGTAAAAACTTTGCACCTAGGTCGTCCATCTTCATTGCTTGTCAGAATATAATTTGCTGCTTACCAATGACTGTCCCTACTTATTCTTCAAAGGATTAGTGTTACATATCTTTCTCTTGGATCTAATGCTTCTTAGTGGATTAAAATCAGGGTTGGTTGGCTTCAGACAGGTTTTAGTTGTAACAGTTTATTATCCAGACAATCCATCATAAAAGTTAGCTTCTGAACGTAAGCCCTTTCTGTTATTAACTTTGCTTTAGATAGTATCATACTGTCAAGCTTATTAGGTATTTGAATTGCCTTCGTCGTATTCAAATCGATAAGCACCTAACTTCTGCATTAAGATTGTAATAAACAAGCTTTAGACTTTCCTTGAATTAAGGCCATATACTTGCATCATTTTATATTTTACTCTCACTGAGCTTATTGAAAGTACAGAAACAACAAGAACTATAGCAGAACCTAATTCAGATCTTTTACTAGACATTTCACAGTAAAACAGAGCAGTCTTCANTCTCATTGTTTCTACGACATCGCTCTTGCATGAAATTGTCCCCAATCTGTTGGAGGTTTGTTAGCCAATTTGTTCTTCCATGTAATTAAAAGGTTAATTGACTGCAGATATCCGCTTTAATTTTTTTTGTTTGAGTTTGAGTTTTCCTTGTTGTACTCTAGCGAATTTTTTGTTTTAAATTCTTCAATCCAATTTTTTAAGACATTAATTAATTCTTATATAATGCAGTCTATTTTATAGAATAATATTCTATATATTCGTAACTATTAATACTTTTATATTCCGATCAGCCTAAAAGTAGAAACGCTCGCGTCAAAAACTAACCCTGCGCTCGATAGATGGCGTTGGGATCGAGTTAGATCGCGCTATGGTTTCGTTACAACGATTTGGTTGGGTCGGCCGCGAACTTTTCTAAAGTTAACTTTGCGCAGAGGCAATATCGTAACCAATGAGGTTAATCCGAGGTGCGATTATTGCTAGTTGAAAACTTTACCAATACCCCGCCGTGTGGACGTGAAATACCGTCCGCGATGGCAATTTTTGAATGGCCATTATTGGCCTAATAATCCCCAGAAAATATGATCTTGATGGCCAACAGCGACATCTGTGCTGTTTACTTTTACAGACACTAGATATTTTTTGTTTTGTTGGTTTTCAGGTTTTTACAAAATATTGCTCGTTGTTTATTGATTGATGACTAGAGCATTATTATTGAATTGAAGATCTATTAAAAATTATTTTGCTGTTTATTAGACACACAATACTAATGACGACTGCGCAACTTTCCAACTATAAAATTTTCCATCTTTCTTTACCTACAGCTTTAATTGAATTTCTTTTCAATTCAAGTAATAGCTATTACAATTAGCTCTTCAGAACTCAACAATATGTCATTGCTTTATAAATCATAGTTCAATCCTATTCCCTAGAGTACACACAACTAATGTTTTATGTGCACCTTTACGAAGAACGTTTATTTAATTACACTGGCAACATTCTGCGAGTAATGGCGGCATTATGTGAATCTGAGCTAATTCGCGCCAATTACTCGCGGGCTGTGGGAAGATGGCGGCTATTTGACAATCTATGTTCGCCTTGGTGTACTCAAATGTTACAACTTACTGTTAAGTCGGTACAATGAGTAACGGATCTTTGCTGTGTGGCTCCATCAATGTGTTTTGACCTTGAGCACGGCTTTGTTCATTTAGCAATTAAGTCTAGTTTTTTCTGCGCGGCAATTAAGAACGCTTCAGAATTTTTATTGTCTTCTTCTCAATCTTGAGGTTATTTACTTTGAGGACACAGAGCTTTTGAATTATTGCTTGCGACCTAAAACCTTGTTATTGGTCCAAAAGTAATAGTGTCTGTTTTAATGTGAAAGTGACAGGTTTTACATCAGTTAAGAGTAATTTTGTAAATTAAAAAGAGTTATAAAATGCTCAGACTACAAAAAGAATAAAAATATTCGTGTTGTATAATATTTTATGACGTATTGTTCTTGTGGTTACCGCAAGAGACTATCTACAAATTGGTGACTCTCAATTATTACTTGGGCATAATCTTCATATAAGTATAGTTTATGTTGAGAGTAAGACGGGAATAATAAATAAATGAATAATAAACTATGAATATATTGCTAGTATCTATCTAGAGAAACGCTGTGTATTCATCCGGGAACACACATAATCGATGTTAAAGTAAAAACTTTGCACCTAGGTCGTCCATCTTCATTGCTTGTCAGAATATAATTTGCTGCTTACCAATGACTGTCCCTACTTATTCTTCAAAGGATTAGTGTTACATATCTTTCTCTTGGATCTAATGCTTCTTAGTGGATTAAAATCAGGGTTGGTTGGCTTCAGACAGGTTTTAGTTGTAACAGTTTATTATCCAGACAATCCATCATAAAAGTTAGCTTCTGAACGTAAGCCCTTTCTGTTATTAACTTTGCTTTAGATAGTATCATACTGTCAAGCTTATTAGGTATTTGAATTGCCTTCGTCGTATTCAAATCGATAAGCACCTAACTTCTGCATTAAGATTGTAATAAACAAGCTTTAGACTTTCCTTGAATTAAGGCCATATACTTGCATCATTTTATATTTTACTCTCACTGAGCTTATTGAAAGTACAGAAACAACAAGAACTATAGCAGAACCTAATTCAGATCTTTTACTAGACATTTCACAGTAAAACAGAGCAGTCTTCACAGTAATTCTTCTAATGAAACCTTCAACTATCCAAAGCACAGCAATTGCCCCTTTTACCCGTCTCCCAGCCCTGATTAACAGTAAATTGAGAATATCCTAGGTGGGAAAATTGCTTACCTCAATCCGGTCCTACGTCCGTTCGTCCCTTTTGCGTTGACATAACCCATATTATAACGGCATCTACTAGATTGATTTCTCTGCCAATGATTTACACAGCGGCACCTCAAAGTGCACTTGGATAAATAGCGACAACATAATTGCAGCTGATTGGTCTCGGATATCGCACGAGCCTTCAAGTTTTATTGTACTGAGGTTTAGCAAATTATGTTTTAGGTTGCAGCTTACATAAGTCTGAATCATACAATTATTTTTGACGTACTTATTGGAAGACATAAAGCACTTTTAAATTCCTCATGGCAGCATGACCACAGTACTCATGTACTCTGCCTGCTGTATTTTTAACGGAATCTTAAGCACAAGACAAAAATAATACCTAATATTTCAGAAACCATTTACAGTTAACTTCAAATCAGCAATTACTACTAAAACATCATTACCATCATCATACATACTTCCAAACTTAGCCCATTCACTTCCAACAGCCTTGACTAACTCTAAACCCTAAATTCTGACAAAGTAATCAAATCCTAGAAACAATGAATCTCAAGGTTTACGAACGCTTGAAAAGATTACTGACTCAGTCGTGAACGCTGTTGTAGCTGAAAGACAATTAGCCAGGAATGCAAAAGGCCTTGATAGTTAACCCGCCGTGACAGCCAGTTGTCCTATCACTGCTTTTAAAGTGCACGTGTTTACGAACAATAGCAATATTGTCGATAGCTTCAATAAAGTCAAGGCTATGTCGTTGATCAAAATTACTGTCGGCCCCCTGTGTGTCAGGAAAGATATCAATGAAAAGGTTTATATTAAAAGTATTATTAGTAGTATCCATTCAGATCAATATTATTTCATTGTTAATGATAATTCTATTGCAATGATATTAACTTCACATTTCCACGCTCGTTATCCGATATTTTCAAAATCATTGCCAGACAATAGGTACTCGTAATATTCACTGCAAGACAATTGCATCGCTTTTCAAGCACATTGCTTCTACCAGTCATTCCTTTATTGCTATGGTCACACTTACATGCTTCCAGCCACAAGTGCTACTTAGAACTTTTATAGCGTCACTTTTATGGTTAAACGTGATAGGTCGTAAGGTCTCCACTATTGTTTCGCAGCTTGCAAATTTCCCTAAGAAGACTTTCGCACTTGAATATGGACAAAACGTATTTCTATGCCCGTTATTTTCCTCAGAAAACTGTAATTTCAAATGAATTCAGACAGTGGGGTGCGAAGTTGTGTCAACCATTACAATGATCTTAAACTTTATTTATTTCTCCAACGGTAAATGTGTAGTCGTCAAAACATCCTGTCTTTGTAAACAAAGATTATATAAGTTCCAGTAACCGTAAAACTAGTTTAAAAGGGCTGAGATATAAACAGGTACAGTCCGCCATTGACCGCGCGTGCGCACCCCGTCTCACCTTAAACATTTGCAGAAACGCGGACAGGCGCATATTTCTTCACATTCGGCTATTTCCGTCTACCGTTCGGCTAATTCCGTCGACAGCGGACGATGACTCCACCGGCATGCGCTGTTTAGACCTTGACGTAAACTTCACGTGCAGTTAGAACAATCAATTTGCAATTTATTGCCTTGACATAAAGCACATTGTAATGGCAATTTAGCTTTGTACCATTTCCGCATGGGATATACGAAACGGAAATGATTAACACTTGCTATACAATGATTTGATGCAAAGCGTAAAGGCCTTCAATATTTTTAATTGTAGATACCATTATTTCTGAGATAAGACTAAAAACTGTACATTTTATTCGAAAATCTACGACATCCTGAGGCCTTCACAAAGGTGAATATACTTAATGCGTTTCTTAACCATTAGAAATCCATTTAAGTACTTATGCAAACTGTAAATTACTCCTGAGCTAAGGTCATGACTGCAATTTCAAAAGATTTAATAATACTTCATTTCTACTGCTTACAAAAGAAAATTAAATGCAGGTAAAATAAGTACCTACTTGAAATTAACGACTCACGACTCTTTATTGGAAAAGCCCCTTAATTCAATGGCAAACAGTCACTTCCATCAAACACATTTACAATAGCAAAACCTCTTAAAACAATGGTGTTATGTGAAATCTCTACGACGTTCAGCAACATATTATTATTTATATCTTCAAACGTATGAAGGTATGACGTTTGAAACTTATTTGATATATTATAACATGTCCCTCACAATCAAAGACACAACTTTCTTAAAACTAAATCGTCTACATAGATGATATGTTCGTTTCATAATTACATTTTGCACAACACAAAGAAGTGGAGATCATACCTGATCATGAATAGGCTCTACAGCGATAGCCTCCAGATATATTAAACACATCCGTCTTAGTATAACTTCTACATTTGACCTTGTTTATGTTTTAAAGTAATTACCATTGCTTAACAAAGGCCTACAATTATCTTGTCGCTCTTAATTTTTGAACACGTTATCTTCTGTAGCCAATAATTACAAATTATAATTTGGATCAAAAAAAATAATTGCGGGTAAGCGTTTTCCTTGTACTTATTGTTCCGTTGTTAAAACATAAGAAATTAGATTTCAAGCAAACGGCAGAGGAAGAGGGGCGCTTAAAATTTGACATTGAAACACTCCAGGCAATGGCGTTTTAGCAAATTCATAACGTCCTATTGTAACTGGACAATTAATGGCTCTGAATTTGGTTGTAGTTAACCTAAACTAAAATGTAGTACAACCAAGTTCACAATAGAAAATTCTCCCACCAAATCCGACTGTCATTCTACAAACCACGAAACAAAGAGACGTTCTCCTGCATCTGTCAATTACGATGATAAACCACGTCTCACTTCAGGTCAAACAACTAAACACTCATTGCAACACGACACTTAAACCATTGTACATGACGTCTGTACCAAAACTGGTAATAATGACTTAAAAGACAATCTTTATTGTCAGTACAATGCATAGGAAACGGATTTAGCCATTGTTATTATATCGAAAGTAATAGATGTCTTGATTATGAGGTAACAGTTTATGTGTGGGCATTCTATGGAGATGAACAATGTTATAGGCTTTAAAGTATCGAAGGAATGCGTGGGAATAACTATGTTTATTCGAATACCAATAACAACTATGAATGCACAATCCATTCCTTTTATTAAGCTTACGTCAAAAGGATTCTTTAAACGATGTAGCAAAAGAATAGGTATATGTTATTAGATACTAACTATATTTAAGAAATAGTAACAATTCCGCATAGTGACGTAATATGTACCAAATTCAATATTACTTCATGCAAGCCGAGTTTACAAAAGTTCCCACCTTCCACAATTTGAACGAGAATCAAAATGTTGCAACAACAAAATCTAATAAAAAATAAAATCGTGGCCTGACTAAGCATAACAGTAACCATGGGCTCCTAACTTGCGTAATCCCATTGAGTTTATCGCCATGGTGAACTGATTTGCCATGGCTTCATCAGATTACAAGTCAACGAACACTTTGACGACGCGAATGACAATGTAGATATTAACGGACATTTTGATAAATATTATGAAAAAACTGTTGCAACTAGTCATGATGAGATACTAGAGAACATCTGATTAAGCTATTTAGTATAATCAGTACCAATTGTACTTAAACAAAATCGTGACAGTAAAGCTATAATCAATCATTGAAAGCCTTCGCTGTCTTTGACTTAAAATACCATTTACAACTACAGCACCCAACAAACAATTTGTTAGTACATTTGTAACGTCATCAGCATGCATTGAGCATGACGCCTACTAATCATTTTGACGTTTCAATAGACCTAACTGCCTTACACGATGGTTCGGTATATCACGAACAGAATCGCGAAGAAAATGCCAAATGACATCGTTCGCCTTGACTTCAGCGACCTTTTGGAGTTAGGCTTCATCTAACGTGATAATTATATCTGGGATAGTATCATTTGTAATGGTAATATGGTAATTTGGATCTGTAGTTGCGATATAATCTGTTTTATGTATTGACTTTTAAATGTAGGCTCCTTTTGGTAAATAGCTTTTGCAACTGCTATATTAGTATAGTACTCGTAGATGTTGCTTCTATATTTTCCAATGTCGATATATCTCTATTTGATTTACGCCAAGATTATCTTACGGAGAAAATGACTACATAAACAAATAAATATTGTCGTGTAAATATTAGATACTAATTTACTATTTTTATAATATGTAATAACAATAAGATTAAAACTGTTGATACATCAATAAAATTCATTTCTATAACTCGTACCATATACACAGAAAAAATATGACTACGATCTCCTACAGTGTTGCTACGATTGGGTGTGAAAATAAACATTACAATTTCATATTTAGTTAATAAACTAATAATGTATTTACCTGTGGGCGACATTGGTAATATTCGTTTCCCACTTGGCTATCAAAACTTAATAAAAGTTATCGAATGATAAAGTTTATGGGATAGTTACGATACAGCTATAAAATCCCCACAAAAAAAGGTATCTGTGACCCCAATATAACTTATAAACCACTCCAGAATACCCCATAAAGTTTTTAATGATACGCAGTTTTTAAGGACGTCTTCAAATCGGAACTTAAATCTAAAGATACTAAAGAACCTACTAAACTTAAAATCGAATTATGTCTAACTCATATTAAGCAACTGTCGGTTCTCATAGTAAACTTTCCCATTCCTATTCCGTATCGTTTTCCCAAGCAATCGACATCGAAACGACGTCCAACGATCTCGATAAATTTGTAATTTGGTATGTAATCGGCGCATCCACCTAGTTGTAATTTATATGGGATGCAATGCTAGAAGAGGCAGCAATAACTAGTGTTGTTAGACCCACTTTATGGCCTGATAAAGTGATGAACAAAGCACTATAAATACAGTTTCCAATAATATAGACATACTTGAATTATTACAGGAAGATACACGAACAATGAATAAAAGGAAAAAGTTTATTTTTATTTATCTATCATTTTATCTCTCCATACTTGTTTCATATACAAACTAGCTTTTGCCCGCGACTTCGTACGCGGATCCTGTTTTTTTTTATACATAATCAGATTTTCTCATCGTTTAAACTTTCCCTCGATCTGTACAAACATTTTAAGACCAAAATAAGCCCGATCGGTCCAGCCGTTCTTGAGTTATGCGCTTACCAACACATTTAGCGATTCATTTTTATAT
>NWSH02000605.1:4349012-4363943 GCA_002382865.2 Heliothis virescens | reverse complement strand
TTACAACTACAGCACCCAACAAACAATTTGTTAGTACATTTGTAACGTCATCAGCATGCATTGAGCATGACGCCTACTAATCATTTTGACGTTTCAATAGACCTAACTGCCTTACACGATGGTTCGGTATATCACGAACAGAATCGCGAAGAAAATGCCAAATGACATCGTTCGCCTTGACTTCAGCGACCTTTTGGAGTTAGGCTTCATCTAACGTGATAATTATATCTGGGATAGTATCATTTGTAATGGTAATATGGTAATTTGGATCTGTAGTTGCGATATAATCTGTTTTATGTATTGACTTTTAAATGTAGGCTCCTTTTGGTAAATAGCTTTTGCAACTGCTATATTAGTATAGTACTCGTAGATGTTGCTTCTATATTTTCCAATGTCGATATATCTCTATTTGATTTACGCCAAGATTATCTTACGGAGAAAATGACTACATAAACAAATAAATATTGTCGTGTAAATATTAGATACTAATTTACTATTTTTATAATATGTAATAACAATAAGATTAAAACTGTTGATACATCAATAAAATTCATTTCTATAACTCGTACCATATACACAGAAAAAATATGACTACGATCTCCTACAGTGTTGCTACGATTGGGTGTGAAAATAAACATTACAATTTCATATTTAGTTAATAAACTAATAATGTATTTACCTGTGGGCGACATTGGTAATATTCGTTTCCCACTTGGCTATCAAAACTTAATAAAAGTTATCGAATGATAAAGTTTATGGGATAGTTACGATACAGCTATAAAATCCCCACAAAAAAAGGTATCTGTGACCCCAATATAACTTATAAACCACTCCAGAATACCCCATAAAGTTTTTAATGATACGCAGTTTTTAAGGACGTCTTCAAATCGGAACTTAAATCTAAAGATACTAAAGAACCTACTAAACTTAAAATCGAATTATGTCTAACTCATATTAAGCAACTGTCGGTTCTCATAGTAAACTTTCCCATTCCTATTCCGTATCGTTTTCCCAAGCAATCGACATCGAAACGACGTCCAACGATCTCGATAAATTTGTAATTTGGTATGTAATCGGCGCATCCACCTAGTTGTAATTTATATGGGATGCAATGCTAGAAGAGGCAGCAATAACTAGTGTTGTTAGACCCACTTTATGGCCTGATAAAGTGATGAACAAAGCACTATAAATACAGTTTCCAATAATATAGACATACTTGAATTATTACAGGAAGATACACGAACAATGAATAAAAGGAAAAAGTTTATTTTTATTTATCTATCATTTTATCTCTCCATACTTGTTTCATATACAAACTAGCTTTTGCCCGCGACTTCGTACGCGGATCCTGTTTTTTTTTATACATAATCAGATTTTCTCATCGTTTAAACTTTCCCTCGATCTGTACAAACATTTTAAGACCAAAATAAGCCCGATCGGTCCAGCCGTTCTTGAGTTATGCGCTTACCAACACATTTAGCGATTCATTTTTATATTATAGAAGATTGCAAGTGCAGGTTTACTTGCAACTATTAAGTAAAAAGATAATCACAGCACCGTCAACACCACTTATTAAGTAAGCAAAGTGATACCCAGAATCCAGGTATCTCAAACGCATCAGATAGTAAATATTTCTAACACCTCTTAAGCCGTCCATGTCCCAAGATACCGCCAAACATGGTATCCCTTCGCGAGTTTGTAACCGAACTGATCCAATCTATGGTCGTTCATCTCACTAAGAAACTGTTACTGGCCGTCGACATGTCTCGTGATGTCATCTTTTACTCCTAGATAGGCCAAGTCGGTTTGACGGTATCTGTGACGATAGTACGCTCTTACATCGTAACTCGGATTGTCGGAATATTTAGTTATAATTCTGCATAGTGATGTAAGCTGACTTGAACATGGTTTACGATTTATTTTGCCTCGTGTACTTTGAGTACTACTAGGAAGTGCTGAATAATGGTGACAAATACGATCAGGACGTGACAGGCGCAGTTCGATTTCACGGCTTTTAAGTCCAAAAGCGAATGGAAACGAGTTCTACGTAGAACTCATTTCGCATACTTGGAATTTGCTATAGGAACTTTGACAAACAGGCAAAACAGGAAAATTCTATAATTCAAACCAGGAATTCATTTTTCTCAACGAAATTTTCTTTGTTGATAAATACCGTAATATCGGCTGTCATAGTCAGATGCGCGTGCGCGACTACCAGAGCACGTTCCGCTCATTGTTCGATTTTCAATTTTATTTTTTCCAACTAAATGGCTCTGACTTATTGTGTCAACGGCTATTGTTAATTTTGATTGGTCGGTGTTCGCTCTCGCACCGCCATCTTTTATTGTGTAAACTTTGATGGTTTTTTGTTTCTTTTCTTTGGATGCAAAGGCTAGGGCCGGCTCCTTTATAGCATTGGTACTGTGTTACGCAACGAATTTCGTATCGGAAACTATGATCTTGTTTGTTATGAGATCCGCATTCTTGTTTTGATGAGTATCGATACCTGCATTGTGTTTGTTAAAAGGTTTTTGTGTTTTGTCATTTTGTTAACCTAAAACTGTTTGTGTGATATCAGCCATAGTGATCTCTCTTTCAGAGTCAGTAATGACGGTAGGTACTTGAAAATATAGTTGCAACTCACGTTGACGCAACTTCGAACGTAGGCGTACCTAATCAGCGTATAAATTCCACATATTGAGCAAAAGGCCTGGTGTATTTATTATTCTAATTTCCACTGCTAAAGGTCCTGTTGCATCTAAAGTCGATCTTGTTGCAAATACACTCGAGCACTGGCCTTCCGTACTTCAACACTCCTTAGATCTGCTGTTCTCATCATCACATGTAACATATTTATTTCTTTGCCCTGTAGGTATTACAACGCGACGTGGAATGCCACGGTCGGATCGTGAGCTCGGTGGTGAGGCTCTGCGGCGGAGGAGACGCAGCGCGTGCGCTTGAACGCCGCTGGCATCTGCTGTACCTGCGGGCGATTGAGTGGCAGTGCCATTTGGAAGCCTGTTTGGCAAGGATCGATAATCAGGTGAATATACCATGCTTGTTAATATATTTTCTGCGAATTTACTGTAGAAGTTGTAGTTGTAGCTCCACCTGGTCTATTAAGTTTGAATGTGGGCTTGGAGACGGCTTCACCTGAGAATGGACATAAGATAGAATTATGAGGTTTGTAATGGTACTTTCAGAAACAACCCATACCTGTGCTCTAATTTGTATCATAGCCATCACACCTGGAATCATAATTAACTTTGTTGAATTAAAAGTTTTAAAATAAGATTATTAGTTCACTGTCTATCTGTGGCTTTATACTTCATGGTCTATCTACATCTTATACTAACCCATAATCAAGACCCGCACAAATTTGTACTTCCTTATCCCCCTATATCCTAAAAGAGCATGAGACATTATATCGTAGCTCACAATATTCTCACCAACACAATGGGCCAATCAGCCACCCGGAGTTGTTTGCAAACATGACACCAGACCCTCGCGGTGTGCGGAATTGATTTAACCCTCTTCAATGGGATGAAATTGAGTGGAATAGCTATGGGGTGTAATTTTTCTAAAACTTCAATTTCTGGGAAAGTATGGGGCTTATGTTAAGGGTCTTTTGAAATTGGTGAGTTTTTGTTTTCAAAAGCTGTTTTTACTTTTTCGATCAATTCAGTGTCAGTAATTTATTTCATGTATTTCAAACACTGTTACTGTACTGACCAGAATAATATTTACATTAAAAGATGCCTTCGCCATTCTATTCAAGGACAAAAATACGCCCGTTAAACCACGCAATATTAGATTTTCGAAACAATGGTACTTAATACCACGTGGACACTAAAGGGTTAGGGCACGTGACCTATGTCATACACAAATAAGTAATGTAAGTTATACGCACGGCATCCGCCATGTTGTCATTCCCCGTTGCTAGGTTACACTTAATAGTTGACCCATTTATACTTCGCGGAGGGATAGTTAGACCATAACGACTCTTTTGAGGGTTAATTTATATCATTTCGTGGTAGCCTATGAATGAGTGGGGATCTTAAAAATGACTTTTATTGGTCATAAATTAATTTTAAATGGATTTGGTTGGATATCTTGTGAATGGATGCAGTAAATATTTGATTATTTTTATGATGGTGTGACTGAGAATTTTAGATTTAACGATTGGAATATTCATAGATAGGTACTCTGTAACTAGTTTATTTGTTTCGATATAGGTATTACTTGATCTAGGTGATATTGTGAGATTAGTACTTAGGTGTCTACTAAATTGGACAGTGATACTAAGCATTATTGACGAGTTTAGAGATATTTTATCAGTTCAGCAATCAATTGACGTGCTTTAATACATGCTATTTTTATCGTAGTAATATTTGGTATTTTGTGATAACTACACGGAAATATAGCGCGAAATTATATGACAATTTGATATGAAATATGATTAATTTACATACCATGGATGAGACAGAGTACATACCAGTAAAATTATTGCGATTAAGTCTGGTGAGATATAAAATTATCGACGGAAAGAACAGACAGAAGATGATAAAGTGTTATTTTTCTTCACAAAATTAGTTCAAACCCAATATTTCTGAGTAATTTTCTTCATCATATCTAATCCCAACAATTCCCATTATTCCAGGGTTGTTTATCAGTGGAAGCTGCAAGCGACAGCGACGACGAGCCAGCATTGAAGCAGCCGAGGCTTAGCAAGAAGGGTTCCCCACGAAGACAGAGGACCCCGGTCAATGCGAGACGAAGGGATAGCTCGCTGGATAGCAGACAGTCTGCGTCTGAGGTGAGATAAACTGGCTCTTTTCATAATTTAATTGCTCTACATGAAAACTCGAGCAAAGTTCATGGACAAAATATGGCAATTTGAATCACAGAACCTCGTTGCACAGCAAAGGTCTTTTCTTCCCACTTACTTGGGAACTTATAGCGATGTGATGCTGTTTATTCTGGAGATCCATCAAGTATAGGTTCTTTAATGCTTGAAAAGCTGGAATCCACTCCGAGGATCCACATATCTACTTGCTGCTTTTGATGTCCCAGTTTTTGCGACTGCAATCTTCGTCTTTCTGAGGATAAATTTAAATAGTATACAGCAAACAAGAAAAAAAAACTATTTCTGAATTCAAAACTTTGCTAAGACTTACTAGAAGGACTAATAAATAACATTTCTTTCAGGAGGAACAAGAATATGTGCTAACATACACGTGGCGAGGCTTCGGGTCGGATTGCGAGTCAGAGTTGGAGCGCTCACGCTATACCAACATGGCGGACGAGAGGCGCGTGCCCGGCGCGTGTGACGTCACCGCGCGCACCACTGACCAGACCGTGCCCGCTACTGATCATGTCGATGGTAAGTTCTAGAACATAGTCTATATTAAAGAAAGGTCCTTTATGTATGCCTAGGGTAGATCCAACACGTTAAAAGTACTTTTGAGTTGTAAGTAATTGACAATCTTGAGATTTACTTACCAGTTGATTAGAAAATATCAAGAAGATCTTCCATATCTATAGTACTTAGTTCTAAATAGAATACCTTTGAAAAAAATGAGACCGTTCCCTGCTATCAACTTTCACTGGCATTGCAAAGACGGTTTTAATTATACTGCTATGAAAATATTCTTCACTGCATTCTAAATAGGTATAGCTATCCCTTCTTATGATCCTAACAATAACGTGTGACATCTCGCATATGAATAGCATCATACCATCGATGAACAACGCTTTCCATTTTCACATAAACACACAATTCACGACTGATTTGAATAATAAAACAATAGCATTGTACTTTATGTTGAAAAATCCACTGTTTTACAAACAAATAAACAAGTGACGATATTTGCATACGATCATGCAACCGTAGTTTCTTTTGCAGGCCTGGAAGCACACAACGTGGGCATCGAAGGCAAATTGAAAACTCCCCCGACAGTAATAAAAAGGAAAAAGCCAGTTGACACTTCAAAATTCAATCAAACGGATCGAAAATCGAAACATTTGGCCACATTCTACTTCAGACACCACGACACAGATTCGGACAGACAAATGATCGAGACGGAGAAGTCACAAGAAGAATCTTCCGAAGAAGAATGGACGTACGTTGGTGGTGCTAAAATTGGTAACGAAGACTCCACAGATTTAATGACGTCATCAGTTGAAATACAGTGCGAATTACCTTTGGATGAAAAGAAAGAAAAACCACCGTCCCCAAAACCGAAATTGGAGTCATCAACGCCGGATTTGTTGAGAGTGGAAAGGTCCAAAGATATAGTGAGGTTAGTGAACCAGGCAGAAGAATTGGTGCAGAAACAGGCGCTGTCGAAAAAGAAGGGCTCAAGGAGTTTTAAGCCGCTGTCGTTTGAGGAAGAAGGAAAGAACGTTAGTAGGAACAAAATGTCCAGGATCAAGGAATGGTTGAATCAGAGCTCGGAAGGCAACTGCAAGAATGATAGTAATCAGGTTAGTGACTTTGTATCCTTCTAGCACAGTATCGGAATTTGTTGGGGATTTGTAATCCAATAAAGAATGTACCCTAATCTGTTAGAATAGGAATATTTTAAGCTTAAAAACTGTCATTATAAAAGGTACAATGTACCAAAATATGCTATTAATACTCGTCTGACTTTTTTTTTACTTATCAATAGAATTCCCTATTCCAAGTTGTCTTAACTCATACGTTTATTTATCTTTCAGTGCACAGAAAGCTACGATGCATCAGGAGAGTACACAACTGAAAGCGAAGTGGACACCTCCCTGACATCCGAAGAACGAAACATCCACTCATCCATGGACATGAGCACTTCTACCTGCACCGTTACTCCCACACACCACGCCAAGGTAAAATAGACTTTATTTTACGTGTATAAAAGACTAATATCGATTAGCTTTCTGTGTGTACTTACAACATTGACTAACTAAGTAATGACACATCGATTTCTAATTATGTCGTCAAATGATGCATTGTGGGGAATTTCAAATGTCTAATTTGAACTTGCACTGAAGCAAAGAAACTGTAAAAGAAAAAAATAAGTATGAATAATGTTAATATTTGTGTGCTTTAAAAACCACATTGACACTCTGATTTTGACTAACAAGGCACTGTACATAACATATGGTTGAGGCATACTCTCGCTGTAGGTGACACTGCGCAAGAAGCGGGGCGGCAACAGCGCGCGGCCGTGGTCGGTGTCGTGCCTGTCGCAGCTCAGCGGCGCGGGCGCCTCGCTGGCGGCCACGCCCACTGCGGGCGACGTTGCCGCTATGTCGCACAACATGTCTATATCCGAATCTGCTTTGAACACCCTCGCCTCACCGCAGAGGGTGACGCCTTCTAATTCGAACTCGAAGCTTCGTGGAAGTTCTACTACGGTTCAGGTATGGTTGCTGTAAATTACGAAAAAAAAATCAATTTTAGAATAGATATGTAAATATCACATAGACAATCTTATAGCACTTGTCCGCTTTTCAATCGCATTTGTGATTAATTTAACTGTATTTTTTATGCTTCTATATGTCTATAATTTATATACTTTAATCTTCAATAATTAATTTAGTTCTGTAAATCGTTTAATTTTAACGTCTTTTAGGCAACTTCAGATGTCAGAAAATTTATGAAAGAAGTAACACACATAGAGAACCAAGACGATCGACTACACGATTAACCAATCAGAAAGTTAATCTTCCCATTCTAAACCAGAACCTCCTAAATCCATATAAAGTTTTGCCATGCAACAATCCTAATTCTTCCATCTTTCCACCAGGGTCACGTCTCAAGTACGAACACTATGACAGAAGCGTGCACATCTTGCGTGGAGGCTAGCGACAAACACGGCTGGCTCAGACGCAAGAGGCTCAAACTGCGCAGGAACAACACGGCCGTGAGGAGGGGGGAGAGGTTCGTGAAGTCCCTCTCTTTCTGCGGCAGGTTGAGCCCGGAGATTGAGGATAAGCACGAAAGAAGCGCTGCCAGTGACCCCGCTACAAGTAGGAAGAGCAGGTAGACTAAGCTATTTAGTACTTTGTAATAATAGAGAAGTAAAAAAAGACGTATCCAATATCTACTAACTTGTTTTTTAATAAAAAATGGCCTTGACCTGATTTTTTGACCTTGCAGACATTCCAAACTTAACTTTTTTATAATACTTATAAACCTATTTTCTAGAATGAAGTTTGACAAACCAAAATTGTAACAAAGCCACCACTTACTAATATGGCCATATACTAATATGACTCATAAAAATTTAAATGCTTGAAACCAGCAATGCTCACCGCATTAATTATTCCAACAGATTCGACACAACATCAACATCAGGCAACGACAGCGACGAGGAGCTTATAAAGCAACAACTCGCCACCATCGCCCACCTGCGCAAGAGCATCGAAAAGACCCACATATCGACCCGGGAATCCGACAGTGCCATTCCAGAGCAAAATGAGGCCGAACACGTGGCCCCGAGCTTCAAGCTGGGCCCTGCTGGAGGCCCTGTAAGGCCCCGCCTAGCCAGAAGCTTAGAAAGAGAGAGAAACTTCATAGCTCTAAGTTTAGGAGACCCCAGTCGGTTGTGGGACTTATCTATAGACAAGGACTCTGATGTAGACAAAAGTGTGACCGCGGGCACTGAAGAGCATAGCTCGTTTTCGGAGCAGGCGTGGGATTTCTATCAGGTAAGTTTGGAAAAATAACCAATGTAACACATAAAATAAGTTTACATGAATAACGAACCTGCTGTTCAAATTCAATAAAAGAAATGACTAATCACGTTTATTTTTCAACAGGAAAAGTACAACTCGGAACCATATTCAGAAGCTCCCGATTCCGATGCTGCGCGTCGACTCCTAGAATTCGGCGACGACTACCGAGCATTCCTGGACTCGCAGTCGGACTGCTGCTCTAGCCTATCCGCGCAGCCCGAGAACGACCAGAGCCCCAGCGGCACACGTCGGCGCCGCCCCCCGTCCGACGTGTCGCGAGAGCGCAGTCTTCCTCGATACAAGCGACCCACCAGAAACTCGCCCATAGAAACACCCTCCAGAAAACCCAAAAAGTCCATGTCCAGCGCAGAGCGCAAAAAGTCACTCCTCGACAGTCTAGAACGATCTAGAAACAACACTAGCATCGAAAGCAGCGAAGGCGCTCGACGCCGCAAACCGTCAGAGAGCGAACGCAAGAACAGCAAGCGATCGCCTGAGTTCGATTTGCTCAACGTGCAGGCTTTGAGCCGCAGACGCCACAGCTCAAACTTGACCAGCGATGAGATCAACAGCTCGCTAGAGTATACTGAAGTGAACAACCGACCGGACATACTAGACTCGCTGAACAGAAGGAGGAGGACAGACAAGGACGGGGAGTCGGAGTTGCAGAAGATCGCACTGTCGGAGCTGCGGCGGCGGTCGACGGAGAGCGCGGACTCGGAGGGCGAGTCGTCGAGCCCGGTGAAGCGGCGCTGGGGCGAGTCGGACTCGGAGGCGGAGCCGGCGCGCGCGCTGCTGCGGCGCTCGGGCGCGGCGCTGGACGCGGCCGAGGCGCAGCTGGCGCGCCACGACGCCTCGCCCGACCTGCTGCGCGCGTTCGACTACGTAAGGACACAATTCGATACCGATTTCAGCAGCAGCTTCTCGGACAGCGACGACGCGGTGTCGTGCGTGACGCGCCGCCCCGCCTGCCTGCGCGCGCGGCTTTGTCTCGCCGTCGCCGCCTTCTCCGTCCTAGTTATAGTTTACATACACCTCCAATGACATATGGCTTGGGCTTGTGTGATATTTATCCTTATTTATGTAAGTATACGCATTAGGTTCGCTGCGATCGTCAGACGCGTCAAACAAGTATACGTGCCTATATATACGCATTGACAACGAACTCATTTTTATAGTTATTTATAGGATATGTAACGTTTGTTCTGATAGTCAATTGTCAGCTTAGTTTAGCTGCATTTTACAAATGCATGTAAAAATGTAAGCAGATATGCATAGGTAGCTGGAAGTAACTGCGATCTCTTAAAGACATTCCAATATAATGACGTGAGTACTTATAGTGTGAATAGTTGTAATTAAAAGTAAATATTTATGTACAAACTGCAAGCATTTATAGTTTTTAATCTATAAATGCTAGTGAATACGTAAGTCTGACCATCGCAGTGTACGTATGGATAAATTACTAACTTATTAATTTATTTCATCATTATTGTGACAGTTTCACAATTATGTAGTTGTATTTTATTGATTTTTGCTCAGAGTGATTTTACATTAGAATTGAAATCAGTATTTTTTGGCTTTAGTACACGAGTGAAACTTTCATGATTGGAACCGCAACTAAATTTCGCCATTTTCTAGTTCTTTTTCATTTAAATGTTTGATTTTTTCTTTCTACTAACATTGAACGTTTGTTGTGTGATTGTGATTTGTGTAGATTTTTATTACTAACTGCCTGTTTTTTTTTTCTTTTTTTAATCATCCTCATCTTTTTGGTGGTGATAACATGGTGCTAGGTGAGGTCAAAATTATAGGGAAAGCGTTACAGTTTATTAATTATTTAGTCTTAAGTTAGGTGCTCAGGGTTATGAACGCTTGGGTTTTAAAATCATTTGCAGTAATATTTATAAAATTCATCAACTGATATACTTGAAATGTCAAATTGACAGCTGTCACATTTGACGTTTTCGAGGCAGTTCGGAAATGAGAACAATCGTTTTCAATCGCTCAAAATATTTATTACTATTTATTTAGCAGACTGGGTACATCGTTATTGAATAACGTGAATTCTTGTCATTGAGTGATATAATTTTACGTACTTAACATTAGTGTTTACTTTGTCAATAGTCTAATTAATCTTTGGTTGTATTCTTTTGTATCATTAATACGTTAACTTGGCATAATATTAATATTATTTCTTGTAAATGTGATTTGACTGAACTCCCACATCTCACAATATAGTTGTACATGTATTAATATTATGTTGAATAGGGATAGGTTGTTAATTGATCTTATTTTTTACAAAATGTTAAAGAACCAAGTGATCTTTGTATAAATGGTTGAAAAATAAATGCAAAATTTTAAAAATTTAATATGGAGTTTCAGTCAATTAACACCCTTCTCTAAATACTACACATACAGACAGTACATATTGATATAATTCAACAGATCTAGAAATGAACTACAGTCTCTCTTTTTACCATTGCAGTGGGCCTTTCTGCTTGTCTAATATATGTTTGGCGTTTAGTTCTTGATAGCTTGGGCATTATGTTCGCATAAACAAAAGTTTTAAAATCTCAATAAATACAGACGAATGCTGCATGTTTGTTCTCATACACATTGTAAAAACTGAATGGTGTTGTCAAAAACGAAGATATGTGATGGATAATAAAGTGAGTTAGCCGTAATTATTATTAAGTTGGTGTAAAATGTTTTTCTGCTAAATATATTACTTAGTTTTTTGTTTGAGTTATTTTTTTCTGTTTTGCAAACGTTATTTTTTCGTTGCACAGACGGAGATCGTCACTCGGTGCCGGGAAAATATCAACCTATTAGATGCGGCCCTGGCGGGCGGCACGCTTTCTACCACTTTGCAACGAGACGTTAGAGGTTAGTACACTTCACAAATAACTGGACATAGAGTTACCCGTTAAATGTAATGGAAACATTTTATTACTAAAGCTCAAACAGTTTAAAGTTAGGAAACACCTAACCTTACATTCACTAATGTAGAAAAAACATGTTGAAAGTCACCGCAAAGTCACTCATGAGCACCTCAAATTGACAGCTGCGACCAGAAAAAAATCTGTTAAAAAAAGAACATGACATGACAATGCAATTGCATTATGAACACAACTGTAAGCACGAATATCTCGTTTCATGCAAAACTGCGGACGGTTGGTGGTCATGAACCGCGGTTACTCATGTTACGACCGGTTTCTGAACGAATCTCGCGATTACTGTCCAATCTCGGTCGCGATCAAGGCTGACGCCATATTTGGCCATTCAGACGACGCCTTTGCACTTTTTGATTTATTTTTTTATTCGAGAGACGTTAAATTATACCAAAAGCTGGTTCTTGTTTGCAAATTGCATGTCGTACGGAACGTTTTGTAAGGGATCCGATGTTACGTAAAAGTAATCAAGTTTGGAGTTAATATGGGTACTTTCACATTACATCGGACGTTTTAAATCAAGATGTCGGTACGACGGACACTATCACTGTAATATTACATGGTTTTCTTAAGATCAAAGACAAGAAAATTACATCCTCAGTTCCGTCGCCTCTATTTCTGTATTTAGAACCTATATTATAATGTATCGTCTATGCCCAGACAGCCATAACGCTTCAAAGGCGGATGTTTGATCAAACTATCGCGGAATTGTCAATGAACGGAAACGTAAGTGCGCCGTTGAGCACAGAAGGGGACCGTTTTTAGAGTAGAATTCAAGTACAATTACGAGGCAACACCGAGCGTCGGACATAATATTTTGTAATGTGGATAGTGCAATTATTTTTGCCTCTTAATACCTTCAAAGATTGTGACCCTAAAAATCTATTTCCTTTTCTGTTTATTTTTTTACTTTTTCTTAAGATATGTCGCTGTCACGGGTCTCTTAAATCTGATTTTTTTTTTAATTGGCCTCTTACAATCCAAAAATACGTGTTCCTTGCTATCGTATTTGTATATCGGAACACCGGTTTAAGAGCTTATCTTTTGATGTCATATTATTTCGGTAGTTCAGCCTATACGAGTTACGAACCGTTAGTATCCTCGGCCGTGCAATTTAGGGTTGCCCGACAAAAAAAGGTCTACATTGCCTATAAGAATATAATGCTCTAAATATGTGGTAATTCCAAGACTTAAGCTTTGTATAGTTTTTATTAATATGAAATACGATCTAAGTTGAAAATAAACCATTCTTAGTACTAAGATATTTCTGCTCTGTTGAAGTGCAAACCCCACATAAAACTCATTTCACGCAATAATCGTACCCTTAAACTTCGTCCTTTGATGTGTTTGTCCACAAATAGGCAATATGGCGTATTATACGGTATAATATTGCGCAGTTGTCAGCCCTGGGACCAGGAAACGGCGACACGGCAAGCGATCACACGCCCATTCGTTCGTCTCCATCTATTTCTGCCTACGAAAGCGGAACCGTCTCGCTAACAGCTTAAATGTGGACACACTAGTTTTTTGCAAGCGTTTGTAGTGATGAGCCCGAATATGGCCTGAGTAATGTAATGTGACGTCACTTTTAGTTAGTCCGTAAATGTCAAACTGTCACTGTCACTTTTCACGTTCGGAATTCAAAGTTACCAATCATACATTTGTTTATTCCAATTTTATGTTGATACTGGTTGATTGTTATAAATCGTTGAAAAAATACCCATAGATCAAACAACATAAGAAAATTTTAAACAATATGGAACAGAAAATAATCTCGTCCATGTCATTGTCTAGCTAAAGGAATGGTTCAATTAAGGGATCGTCCATTAATCACGTGAGGTTCGAATAGGGGGGGGGGGGGTTATATATAAAATCACCAAGCATCAGATCACATAACTTCTTAAACCTCAAATGTATCACCAAGGGGGAGGGGGGGTGAAAAAAAGCTAAAATAAACATCACGTGATTAATGGACGGCCCCTAAACACAATAGTTTATTGTATCATTTATAAATAATATTAATTGTGTCAGTACATTACTAAGACGCATTGTTACGCATTTAGTTCTTAATACCTACACTGTATACAAAGTCAATGACCTCAAGAATAGCTGGTTTTGCTTTAAGCCTTTATATTTTGAAATTCATGAACCATCGTTGACTAAAGCAGATAAACCCAACCAAAACAGTAAACTTGAAGGGTGTCTTAAAATAAAACTCTTAAAAAGGAAAAAACATCTCAATGACTCTCAAGCACTTGCTTAACCCCTAAAAGCTTTATTTGTAGATAAAATCTTAAGTAAACATTTTATATATGCGTACCTATAATTATATCTAAAAATATATCTTGAACGACTTACCCCTACGCCCACTTTGTTTTCTTTTAACAAATGTATGTCCAAAAATAAATATTATTTTAGTCAACTGCATGACAGTGGCAGAGGGTTTTAGACCTTATTCCATTGACTTGTTAATTAGAATTGCGAAAACGTTTTGTGTCAAGTAACCCCAAAATCTACATTGCGACACGTGTATGCAAACTTTGCAGTCTGGACTTTGTATGTACAGTAGATAATGCATTTATTAGCACAAGATGGCGTAGTTCTGCTAACAAAGGAATACAAAAACTGGTCTGAATAATAATAAAATAATTGGCGTCTTAATTTGGGGGCACGGCAGTGCCCCCGCCAAGTCGAGCGCAACGCAAACACTGCCGTACCATCCTTTACTGGAACCATTTCGACGCATTTTCAGGCCTCTGTTTGAGAACCTCTGGATAGTACCAGAACGCCTAAATTTTCATCATCCAGAAAGCTATAATCACATACGTAAAAACCAGAATTTCAAGTCTGTAGGTCACATAATTCCGAAGTTAAGCGAAAGCAAAGTTTCGTATTTTCGACACTCACTCACTCATGATCATCAAAATAGAACTAGTACTTCCAATAAAGTCAGAGAGCTGTAATTTGGAACAGAGTTAGGATTTAATGACCACATATAAGGAAAACTATAAAAACTAGGATAATCGAAGATCTGGAGTACCTGGTGACCCTGATTAGAAAACACAAAAGCCCAACCAAATTATTAGAGGAATCAACATAACGCCTTAGGTAGATATCAATAAGCTCACGTTTCTACAAAAAGAAGTGAAATCCCACCAAAAACATTCTGTAAAAAACTAGCCAATTCTCGCTGAAGCTGCTTGTTTATCTCTAAAAAGTAATGAAATCTAGACAAAGTCGTGCTGAGTCTAAGGATTCTTAC
>NWSH02000605.1:4327354-4342012 GCA_002382865.2 Heliothis virescens | reverse complement strand
AATACGATGAATAATGTCGGATGTGGTACTACCGACATATAGTCAATTGGTTTGTACACGGAACATTGTCGTACGTGGCAGATCCGACTAATCACAGTTGATTTGATACGGTTAAAAATGGCATTTCTAACTTTTTACACACTTAGTAAAAGAATAACAGTACTTTAATACCATGTCATTAAGCTCTCAAACATATATTACATGTCATAAAAATTTTGAAAACCTGGTTCCTATATTTAAAAAAATATCAACAATTCAAACTTTGCTGCGCTCTCCTGTAAAGTTGCCGATTTTCACATCCGACAATGTTAATAGGGATAGGCGAATTATCTTATAGCTTATCCCTAAATTAAACGGAAACTCATCAAAATAGCCAAATCTATTAATCGACTTACAAAAAATAGTTCTTAAAAAAATATATCACTTTTAATTCCTACGTCTAGAAATAGTGAACATCAGTCATCATAAATCAAACACAGATAAAAAATAGGTCCTTAGTTTCATAACCACTATGATTATGATGTCAAATTACCAAATTCAATGTAGAAACAGACGTCAGCAGGCCAACCTACCCGAATCTGTCAAATCTTACCAATCGAACATCAACCTTCCACTATTGTGATAAAGTTGAAAATCGATTGCAGAAATTTTACAGATTGTGGTAACTTGATGTTCTGTCGTCTGTACCATACAAAGTAGGTGTGGAACAAAATATAATAATTTGAATGATCAACATGCTTAGATTTTTCTTGGCTAAATAAACATAACATCATGATGGGTGACATCACTGTTCAATGGAAGGATAAATAATCATTTTTGTAACTAGAATGCTAGAAAACTGTCAGTACTAACTTGTTTTTTAGAAGTGCAACTTGTACGCGAACAGTGAAAATGGTTATTTGCACCAGGGTTTTAGTTTTCGTTCAGGATTTAAAAAAGCACAGTGTGCCTCGAAAATGTAAGTTTATTTTTAGTAATTGCTATACAGTATGACGAAATTTTATATTTACATACAGCATGACATTATTTTCAATCTTTTTTTGGGTTGCTTGCTACGTAATGTTTAAATCTTAGAACAAACGATGACAAGTCTCAATATTATATGGTGCTATACGCAATGTCTAAATGTTTGAACAAACGAAATGTCTCAATATTATATGGATCAATGATTCATTAAATCACCCGTCACGCTTTATATTGCTGTGGCTTAGATCTTGAAGCTAACAGAGCGTGACCGAAGCGTTTAACACTTTGATGTTATGACAACTTCACGCACGTGGACAACAAAGATATTACCTAACAGGAAAGTAGCTAAAAATATTATTCACGGCCTCTTTATAATAGGTCTATGTATGTATAGGTATACAAGACGTTAAGTATAAGTTTAAATAGAAATGAGAGATAGAGGCAGAGATCTGCGTGGTAACTTAAGTACATACAATGATGTCATCCATGTATACCTATTGTATGTGATGAGCCACTGCAACTGCTTGCAGCTTCATGCATTAGCCCAAGACAAAGCGTTTCCAGCATGTCCTTATAATAATTTAACTTCAGCCTGTAACGTACTCTTATGGACCCTTATTTATTCATGACCTGGTTTTCAGCTTACCAAACACAATCCGTTCAAAAACCTTCAGCTTGAAGTATCATCTTTCCATCCAAACAATCATACCTGTTTTGTAATGGGAAGTATAATAGAATACCCAAACATTACAAAAAAAACAAGTCCTAAGCAAGACTGAGTTAAGTCTACCAGCATATGTAATTACTCCAACGTCACAAGGTTAACTCGTTAAACATGTACGCGACGTCACACAAAATGGCGGATAGTGCATTCTTTGGCAATGGCGCCAACTATTGTCAGCCTAGTAAAATAGTTCTATATAAAATCTGCATCTGTAATGTCGATCTCGACAAGGCCGGAGAAACGTGGGTAGAGGTGAACTGAAACAAGAAATAGCAATGTTATCACAAAGAAATAAAGATAAGAGGCTGCTAATTGGTTTTGACTTACGTTATCGTTTATGCTTACTCAAGGGCTTAGAAATCTGTTGGACTGATGGCACGTATTTGAGTCTTTACTATGCAGTTCCTTATCCTACATTTTTGTCGCAGCCAATTAATTAATAGGAAAAGATTTATTAAAGAATCTGAGGAGTCTATTAACGGTAAAAAAACCAGTTTCTAGAATACAATAAGGGAAAACCGGCATCAACAAAACTTAAATTTAGGCTAAGGAATATCAGGTCGATGACCTTAAAACAAGTATCATTTATCCTGCAAATCCAAGTAACAGTACAAAACGAAACCTTCGATAAACACAGCATTTTACACCGTGACAAACACATAATTCCGTTCACCTTATTCGTAAAGTACAATTCAATCCTTCGCAGAACTGCAAAAGCTGGATATTCTTGAAATCGAAAAGGAGTCTAACGATTTAATTACTTAAGTACTCTCTAATTGCCAGGAGACAGGCCATAATCCTACTAAAGAAGGGATAATCATTAGGAATGCTGTTACGGTAACTACACCTATACCTACAAAAGGCAATGTAATTGCGATGGCAGGCACATGCCGATGAAAGGCGATTCATACAAATTGGTCGATTAGGACGTCGTCATTTCTTTCCCTTTTGTTTTTGTTGTAAATAATAGTCGCGTGTTTTCTAGTTGTTAGATCATCACTGGAACGCTACTTGTTGGTAATTTTATGGTACTGCTTATTGACACGACAAATAATGCAACACGCATATTTTATAGCCGAGCTCTTATGGATTATTATCATCGGAGTTTTTGATTTCCGTGACAGCAAATTATGATTTTGTTAGGTATGTCTTGTCTGGTGATTATTTAGTTTCTATTGTCTAATTTTAACCAGCCACATGTGCACATTATGAGAATCGTGCGCTTCTGTTTCGCAAAACTGTGGAACAAATTGCTGCCATTGTCTTACTTTCGCGCTCTCAAGTTGTGTTGATTATTTTATAATTTTCTCATTGTTGTGCACATAAAAAAGGCCTTGTATTTTAATTAAAGCGAATAATAACGGATTTTGCGCACTAGTTACATGATCATCTTTCTCAAGACCGGATCACGAAATGACCCCATCCTTTGTTAAGTCACAAAACAATGGATTAACTGATCTTTATAACTCCATTAATTTCGTACTGGATACTTCTATGTGTAGCACCAAGGTGATATCATTCGATAAATAGAATTTGATAATGCAGCGCTGCAAGCGTTTCATGATTGATGTCGTATTAATAGATGGTGTTGGTAATCGGTCGCTTGAAGCGGTTGGAAGGTATTTTCGTGCTCAAAGGTACGGAGCAGTATATCAGCTGGTCGGGGAAGCGACGCACGTCGGTCGTCGCTTTAGTCCGCGTTAACTGTGTTTACATTTCCGATTCGCGTTCGTTCACCAAGTTTTCAAACAGTGCCAATTTCTTTGCAAACATGTAATTTGATTGGTTTTATAATGTAACCATTTTGTTCGACACTTTAATTGCATTTGCATTTCGTCTCGTTAAGTGAAACTGGATGCGCATGAGTGGTTATTTGACTTTCGCTTTTGGCAATGTGTTATGGTTGCAACGGTGTCCTAATTTTGCGTAAATTGTAGTTTACGTTTGTAATGAAAAGCTGCGTTTTATTATCAACGTAACGTATGTTTTCTACGTTCTTAAAACGACCTTGGTGAATAATATCTGAAGTGTTTATAAATTGCCAGCTGTGAATACAGCAGAAATTATTTCTCGTTGGATTTTAATTCGCGTTATTGATTCGAACGTATAGTTTAAAACTCCATGGTGTGGGCGAACTATTTGATTATGCATTCGGCATTCAATATCGGTGCAGTGCAATAAATCCGTTACGCAATAGCATTCGAGAATTCGTTTTACCATTTTAAATATTTGAATAATCCTTTCCACAATATCTGTTATATCATCTGTTAGATATCCAATCGCTTGTACAACAATAAATATTACATCAATTCCTTTTCTGTCGATAAAGTGTTCACCTTTAATGTCATAAGGTCAAGGGTTCAAGACTACTTTTAATAATGATTCTTCGCAATATACCATTGGTACCTCTATTATGTTCAAACTTATCGACTATTGATTACGGAACGATTTTCCTCATTCATACATATTTCAATGAAAGTATAATTTTGGCTTTTCTTAGATTTTTATCCACAAAAAGAAACTTGGGCTTAAAGTTATAAAATATTTCTGTGCCAAAATATCGATGTTTGCGTACAACTGCTACCTTTATACCTTTTAGAATTAGGTAATCGCTTTCACTGTTTTTTACCTAATGTTGACACAAAACTCGTTTTTAAACACACTACGAACTTGCTTTACGTCTCTGAATTGGGGACAAACTTTTCATTTTTATTATACCTACTCCTTTGTAGAATGAAAATTTAACTTTTTCTGAGAAATAATTATGGAAACCTTTTCCAATGACGTTTGTATTGCAATCAATAGTAAGGGAAAACGTACCTATAACAATCGTGGAAAGTTTTATTCTTTGAATTATTGTTTTATGGGAATATCTTATGATTGAATTGAAAGCTTGTATTTCAATTATGTCATAAAATAAATTATTAACCGGTTACGCTTCAATAATATTGATGTCTCCAGTTTGATAAAAATTGCTGTGTCATCATAACTCAATTCAGATGCACTATACAAATTAATTCAATCTACTGTCTTTTGTCATTCTTAATTTAAATATACGAGTATTACTGGCCATAATTCACTTTGAAGTGCCTCAATCATATTAAAACATTTAGCTAAATTGCACCAATCACAGCACTATCAAACTGACCCATAATTTGTGACATTATTTTCTAAAGCGTGACGTAATTGTAAAAAAAAATATTGTGTAACTAGTTTCTCTTTGGATGGTAGAATAATCTATGTCAGTGTAAATGCATTAGTAGACAAGACATTGGCGAATGTTTCCATTTTGTTTTAGTGGGTTTGCACGCTCAGATTATTCGTAATGGCTCGGAATTGATAGCATTGTTAGGCTTTTCAAGTTGCAAATTATCTAAGAGAAATGTCTTGCTTCTAAACTTCGTTAAGTCAGATCTCCAAATAGTAGACGTTATCCTGTAGATTATTCAAGATACAAAATTGCTGTACAAATAATTAGTTTTTTTTCTCTGCAGAGTTCATCATGGACAATGGTTATTCAAACTTTGATCTTTAAAGCGTTTGTTCTCGGCAAACAGCGGAGGCGTTATTCAAATATAATTTATTGTTTAAAACTTCAGAACATTAGCGTCTGATTTTGGTACCTGACATTTGCATAACCGAGCAAAAACAATACTTCGCATGCAGTTTTTTTTCAACTTTAAACAAAGAGTTATGAGCTGAAAGGTCGAATGTTGTAAATTATTTCGCAAACATTTTGCATAAGTTCTGTTTTTATTATAAAGTGTAAAGATTTCTCTGTCCAACGATGTGAAAGTTTTTTTTTTCATATTTTATATTCTTGCGGTTGGATGTCTTCTTTTTTTAGTTTTTTTAACGTAATTTATGCAGCATACTTAAAGTAAATTATATATGAGAAACTCAGTAAAAGCCTTAAACATTTAAAATACGTAAGTGGTGTATTCTTTATTATGGTTTTACGATCAGGTTTATGTCTTATGGACATTTTTATAGAATGGCTCACAAACTCACAATAAAGACAGGTACTTACTTACGCTTATTTTTGTACTCAAGAATGGACTTTCAAATCTCCAATCTTAGGACTGACCTGAGTAAAAATTATGTCCCTTTCTGATAAAAAAATTATAAGTTGCCTCATAATTACATACGGGTTAATATATATTCCAAACAAGTTTTCCTTGAACAGAGCATACAAAAGAATCGAAGGTCGATACTCCTTCGTTAGATATAGGTAGGTACATAAATAAGTCATCTCATGAGATCACAGCCACTCCTTACAATTCCAACCACCTTATATGTAGACCTTACTAATTATTCATTTACAAGTGACATTGATCTAGTTCCTATAGGTCAGTATTGATCACCTCGTCACAATTGACTGCAAATATAATTGCAGTCAATTGTCTAATCGATACTCATTAGTCGAGTGAATCGATACTTTTTTTGTGCTCGTTATGATGTTCGAATTTTTTGATGAAGTTTGTTACTGGCCGCTTAAATGCTGTATCGAATAACATAATAAGAGTAAGAACACCAAATTACTGTTTTAGTCTGTTATTATGGGCAGCCATTAATTACATTTTTAGATTGAAGTTTGCACATTCGTAAAGTTCAATGTCTTATTTAATTTCATAGTTATGTTATTAAATCATGGAATATTTTATGAGGTTTCGTGGTTTTAAATTCAAAAAAAGAACACCGTTATTTTATGGCCAGATCGTCATTTATTTATCGCAGGCTCCTACTTTTTTCTATGTCATCCACTTTAGTCTATGGTTTTATTAGTTTTATCTGCGTAGTCAGAGATTTATTGAGTTTGATTTAATTAAAGGCTGGTTCTAAGTTTCTAAGTTAATGTCCATATTTTGTAGTTTAGAATTGATGGCAGGAATCCGTGTGTCGTGTTAAGGAAAGTGGCTTGAGACTCGTTCTATCATACATGTTGGTAGCTTACGACAGTTTCACTTCCACTCAAGTAGACTGCTAATCACGGTGACATACTAGACATACCACATTGAGTTTATAAACTAACTTCCTGTGCCTATTTAACGAGAAAATACTTATCTGATTATTTATTTCTTTTTCGTAAGATAACTGTTTAACTATTAAAAAGTTCGATTAAAATTAATAGTGTTCAAAATATTTTTTCCAAATCCTTGATTTCAATCTTTATTCGATCGACATCTCAATACATAAATTCTAATGATAACACCATAAGCAAACCAATTAAAACCAATTTATCTTAATGTCAGATATAAATCATTAACAGTCATTCCATTGTCATTAAAGATTATCCGTTAATTACATTTGTCAGAATAACGGGACGGGCGGACATTCTAGTTCGTCTGGAGTACCGCTAACATTGAATTCTCTGATGTGTTACTGGCTGGCTACAATTGTTTCCGAGTGATTGATTCGCTTGTTTGACGTTTGAACGCGTTCCATTTTCAATATTGGTCAAATGGCTTTCGGTGTAAATAAGAACAAAGCACGTGCCAGTTTCAAATAGTTTTGCCATTCAATTCAATAATAAATGTTTTATTAAAAATAATATTTATAAAAATAGCAATTTATAGCAAAAATAGTTCATAAAACGTATTTTTGGTATTGGATCTAAAAAGAATTCGTTCATAATTTGAAACTCTCTTTCACCACAACAAAACATTTACAAATAAC
Source organism: Heliothis virescens (assembly GCA_002382865.2). Lineage (NCBI taxonomy): Eukaryota > Metazoa > Arthropoda > Insecta > Lepidoptera > Noctuidae > Heliothis > Heliothis virescens. Next base: position 4,334,646 of record NWSH02000605.1, on the reverse strand, counting down.
ATTTTAAATTAGGAACTCGACTTTTTTTACTTACAACAGCAATGAAACCGCACAATATTGTTACCTCTGAAGCGAAAGTAGTAAAACTTTTTTATGATGTAACCGTAACTCAAAACTGAAACTCATGCGCATTCACTAAATCATGATTTAGCTGTTCAATAACTATCATTATTTCAATTAAGACCTCTTCGAATTGATAATGATCAAAATAGTCGTGACGTTGCATCATTGTTTTAAAACTATAACTGATAGGTCTATGCTTTTTGTATTGGGGTGAAAGAACTAGTTTTTGGCACTAGATTTATTTTGGTTCAGTTGAGTCCATAGACTTTACAGCTAAATCGTGAGATCTAAAATTAGCTCTTTAGCCTGATTGTAGTTTTATTTCTGTATTAGTTTTAAAGTGCATTCAATTAAGGATATTTTTGTCCTATGACTGTAACAAATTAAAGTCTCATCAAAATGTCACCTATAAATCTTGTCCTATTATTTTTTTGTTCAATGTATGTAAAGGTTTCTATAAGTTCAGTAACATTAAAATTAAATATAAAAAATATTAATTCTAGTGCCGACAATAGGTCCATTTACCCCAACACAGTGTTACCAGTGATCAAATAAGTGACTTAACATTTTTATCTGACAGCTCCTCATTACATAGTGTGGTGTGAAAGTGATGTATTGAAGGAACCCTGTTCATTATATCACAGTGATACTGTTGCCAAAATGAACTTATCTGCGACATCTACCGCTACCGCGAACAATGAGGAAGTCGGTGAGTTATTGCCAAATGTTAGTCGTAATATATTTTTGTTTCAGTAGCATAGTGAATGGATAGCTTTATTTTTATAGACAGTTTTATTAATGTAGCTTTCTTTTTTATATTTGTTTTTTGTCTACGTTATTCAGTGCGTTTTCGACTTAAACTTTTTTTTTGTCGATTTAATTATGATAAAATAATAATTATGTGCGCCTAGTTTTGCTGTCTGATATATCGTAATAAAGTTAAAGCAGCATAACAGTAAAGAAATATCAATTGTTTATTTTTTGTAAATTTTTACATAAAAATGGTTTCCAACATGCAAAAATCCAATTACTGCACCTGTGCATGTCCGATCATACCACAGACTACAATTGTTGAACCAAAAAAAAACACGCAACGACCAGAAACAAATTCCTAAAACTTGCATACCAAAATTCCTTTTCAATACTGCATAATACAATATTTTTGCTAAAATTAGTACTCTATTTACTTAGTAAAGTAAGTTTAAACAAACTATGGTCCCTAGTCTTGTGTACTTGACCCGATAGGACTTGTTCGCCTACACGCGTCCTACGCCTGTCAACAGAGCTACACCACATCTTCGTACTTCGCCATTTTCTCTATAAGTGAGTAGGTACTTATTAGAAGTATAGGATTGGGAATGGAATAGAGGCTACTTCTGATCAAGTAAAGCTCTAGTCTTCTGTGAAAGACTCTTGTAATTAAGTTTGAACTGCCGTCCATAAATCCATATAGGAAAGTACAACATTGCTACAAGTCTTAAATACCTTATGAATTTGAGTGCTAAAAAGGAAAGACTGAACTGAAAATCCCCAATTAGACAATGAAAAATCCTGCACAAAAACTCAGGCTCAATTATCATAGAACTATCACTTTTTCAATAGACTTATTATAGGTAATAGAAAAACAGTTTATTCCGGCAAAAGATTTTAGATACTTGCGACAAGTAATTCTCTCTAAAGTCGTAAAGATTCAACTTGCATTTACACAAGTTGATCTTCAGAACTCTCTATATACTCAATCCTATAGCACCAGTATCTTCCGCAATAAAACCTTCGTGGTGATCGCCTACTCAATTGCTGTACAATATGAAAGTTCGCGTAATAATGAATCAGTTGCGTAGGATGCAACAAAGGTTTGTTAGCAGATGACTAGGAAACATACCTTAATTGCTTTGTATTTCTAACTAGCTTATATTTGTGTAGAAAGATTGGAAATTGTGGGAACATTCGTAGGAAGAAGGAAATCTTAAAATTATCAGATATTTAAAACTATTTTTTGTACTGAATTCACTTCCACAGACCAAATTTTTATTCTAACAATACTAGCAAAATTTTATTTGAAATAAGAACTAAAATGAAAACAAAAGAGAAGCGAATTACTTGGGTAATTATAAAATTAATTTGTGCCGTAATTACTGAGTTGGGTATTGCGCAACCTCTCGACTTTAGACAAATTGCCTTCATATCAGACAAGTTGTGCTGCTGTAAACTATATTAAGAAACACCGAAATAGTGTTCATATTTACTTACAAAACAGGTAGCAAGACTTGAGCCAGTTCACATGAAATGTTACTGATACATGTGTCGGATAAAATAACGTCGAGATACTACATCATACTGCGTTTACCATTGGAGAATATCTTTGCAAATACATTATTTTCTCTCATTCAGGAGTTGGATAAGAAAATGACGTATAGGGACATCGCGGAGCTGCACCGCTTACATAGGTACAAGCATTTTGAATGCATCCCTACTTATGTACCTATCTATATATAAGTAGGCCTAATCTAAATTAAACCGCCTCTTAAAAATACACGAACAAAACGCATTAATCTTTTCTGTACCACCCATAAACAATAGAGGATTAGTTCTATAATTAACAGTGCAGTCAAAATGAGTAGGTCAGCTAGCGATGACGGCTATATTTTTACCGTTCATTTTGACCACGTTTCCTAACCAACTGCATCCATTGCGCAACTCCTGGCAAAAACTGGCACTTGTTATGCCAATATAACTGGCAAGGACAATGTATATTGGCTAAGAGCAGACACAATTGACGTTAAGTGCGAATATAATGCATACGACATTGCCGAAATGTCATCCATTCAGGAAACCAGACAACATTGGTAGCTGTAGCAGTTTAAAAGTATCAATTTCATTCTGTGTTACCACACACAAACAATATAGTCGCATTAATTAAACATTACATAACAGAATAACGGCAACAATCCCAAAAGAATTTCCATTTAATTCATTCTTATAACGTGACTCAGTATTATTATACAATATATTAATGATTTGATTCACGCTGTAAGTTCCGGCATGTATATTTTAGGTTACGTTGTTTTTAATATGCTGGCAGCGTCCACAAATTGGTATGTAAAAGCGTTGCGTGATTGAATGATGCCAAACATATGGAGTGAGATGATTTAATTAGCTTTATTTTCTACTTAAGGAAGTGTTATGAGTTTCTTTATGAAGAGCGGCTGGTAAATTACTTTCATAAAGATGCTTGGCTGTATCTTGTTGCCTATCTTTAGATATCACGCTAAGATTATCTATTTGGCCGGCTTTTGTGATCTAAGATTGGACTAGTTCAGTTGTATTTGTATTGTCACGGCAACAAACGTGTGTAATTCATGATTTGCCAGTATTTTCGTTAAGTCAATTGTGATAGTGTCTTCATTTCCAATCCCCTTGTCAAGAAGGTGATTACGACATAATCCTGAGATCGTTCTGTTCGGATTTTAACTGCTCTTAGATAACCTGTTCTGGTAATAAATCTTTATCCTGTTTCACGCTGGCAGCTTTTAATTAAGTTAGCTGTCCCGTAACGAATAAGGAAATTAGTCTATGGAACGTGGTTCTAGATTTTTAGGTTTGACTTTGTTATGAAATTCAGTTTGTCTAGCTGCTTTGTTCATGAAAAGAGGTATTGTTAACGTCAGTGAATGGCCAAGTATAATTCGAGGTCAGATATTCTTTTCATTTATATTAACACAGTTTCCGTTATTCCATTATCTTGTCTTGTTTATTTTGTTATCGTATCTATACAAGGCCTCATCGTTTCAATTTCTGAGTTTCTATTATGACTTCATTTGTTCCATTGCGGTCAAGACCTCGTCTTGATAACCTCTGGTATCAAATTCACTACGCTTGTTAATCCGGCCAACCGTCGCTTCACTTTATTGGACAGTTTCGTGAGTGATATCTCCATGTGAAGTAGCTTGTGTCAAATCTTAATTAATTTTCATATCAAGTCCATGTTTCGTGTTTGTACCTTCAACTGAAGTGCCCTTTGTTATTTCCAGTTTCTATATGATTATCTTCGAATCGACTTTCTGTGCTTACTAACTTTCCAGCAATTGGAAATTTAATGAAACCACTATAAATTTAATCTGTTAAATGCTGCGGATGAATATCATACAATTTTCCCAAGGGTTTACCTTGCAACAAGTTAGCCTTTCTGTATGCATAATTTCTATTCATATTGAATACAGTATCTCTGAGATCTATGAAGAAACTCAATATCTCCGGCGGGGTCACCTTGCATTCGTAACGTTGTACTTATATTGTGCAACGTTGTAACTGCAGTCAGGCAAATACGAAATACCTTAGTCTGAAAGCACTTTTTCCTTTGACCCATTTAGAAGTATAACTTTGTTTCATCTACCGTTAGTTTTCCGTCAATCACACCTTATTTGCAAGTGTGTGGCGTTCGAATGTTGCAATAGAGACGTTATTGTGTTCTTCAATAGGTGCATTTTGTGTTATTGAAGCAAATGACGAAAAGACAAAGTTGGATTTGCATTTGGTGAAATAGTTTATTGTCAGTGTTTGCTAGTTAGTCATCGTTAGTGCTGTGCAATAGAGTCGTGGCGTTTTCGCCAGGTTGTAGTCAATGTGTGCGTGAGCGTCGCGGTGCACAGTCGTGCAGCCGACCTTGCCGTCGAATCCTGCGCATGATCGAGTTGACAGCTTCGTAATGGATTGCTACGTACAGTACCCAGGTATTGTGAGATGTGTCTTAAAATATTCTCATCCTTTCGCACAATTTTGTCATGTACGTTCCCACTATGTTTTGAATACAATTCTGTTTCAATAGTTTTACAATTCCGTCGATATGGTTTTCGCGGCTATTTAATGTTTTCAGTCGAGTTATCAATATTCGATAATGTGATAAAATTAATCTATAATGATTGTTACAATGATGTAATATTTCATGAGTGTCTGAATAAATTATTTATTTAAAATGAATAATTGACACGTCGAAGTGTTAATGATGACTTTAGCACATATCGATGACCGATTAAGAATTCCGTTGGCAGCAAGTTTACGAGGTGCGCGGGCGCATCGTAATCGCTTACTTTACAATTTGTTTGCTTTCACCGAGGATGTGAGATTGTCAGGTTGCAACTGGCAACACCGCATACGGAGTAATGTATTCATTTTCGTAAGAAATGCTTAGTATTTCTTGTAATCCGGATTTAGATATACAGTAACGAGATCTGGTGTTAAAAACATGACACATGTTAGTTCCACTTAGTATTTATTTACTCAATTAACGTACAGGACATAATTAAGTTTTCCTACATATACTTGTTATACAAATACACTTTACTTGCTGAAGACGGTGATAACAAGTGCACAAATGTATAAAAACATTTCACAGAAAAGTCCCCGTATCGACAACACGATTTTACCTTGACTTTATAACGGTTGACGATAAAAACAGTTTTTGTCAATTTAGACTGCGCGCGCGCCGTGTTGTAAAAATGAAAAAATAAGAAACAAATTGCAAACATTTCACAGACTTAGGCAAGAATATTAATGAACTATATGGACATACAATCTTGTAGATAAAATAAACAGATGAAATTAGAATCATAACCATTACCTAGAACTGTCATTTTATGGCGGCAAATTAGCCGCCATGTTGGATAGGAATTCAAAAATAACGACTAAAATTGAAAATAGAATGAAAATATTGAACTAGGAACATTCTGTTAGTTCTCAAGCTGCCCGCACTCAAAGGAAATCGTAATAGCTCGTTGAATTTGACTGACGAATGACTCACTTGCGAATAGGGATCCGGAAAGTATCGATAATATTTTATTTAGACTGTTTCGGAGATGTTAAAATACTACAAATACGCTAGCCGCTTTAAGATAAGATTAGACTGTGATGATGTTAAAATTTTACTATCTTACTAAGGGATTGATAACTGTTGTTTAACCTACAGATAACATTGAACTATTCTTTGAAGTTGAGCAATAATAGGTAGGTATTTTGTTATACATCACGCATGAAGTAAAAGAAGTAGCTTTGTATCGATATCGATATATCTGTAACATCACTACTCTAACAAATTGCCTTCCGTTCTTCTCAGGACGCAAAATTGTTTGCTCCATATTCGAATTGAATTGGAGATTTCGTCACATCCCTTCTATACAGCTGCATTACTCGATTGCGTTGCGACTAACCAATAATCGAATGTTCGAATTGATAAATCGATTACAAATCTGCTCCTATTGTATGAAAATTCACAATGTTCTTGCAAATGCGGTATTGTATCGATTCTAAATTGCAACAGAAATAAATTATATTGTATTTGAAATTGTATGTCTTTTACGTATTAAATTATTTGTTTTTACATTATGTTTGGGAATTTAGTGATTTTTGTGGGATTGATGTGGGAAATTCATAGTTGACATTCAATTTTTATTCTTTAGTGATATTCAAAATAAATAAATTCGTTACTCATGTTCTGTACCTGCACAGTTTATACACACACATATAAACTCTTTAGGCTACCGACGTATACCCAATTTCCTCAACCAATACAGATTTATTTGGAAGCGACCCAACCAAAAACAGATGTCTAGACATTTGCGAAATGTCTCAAGTTCGTTGACTTCAAATTAGCAATATTATGTGCAACACAAGTTCAGGGACCCAGTGACATTTAGGGCGCTATTTCGATGCGTACGCGCCGGCTTTGTCGTATCTATCCTGATTTATGGTTGGTTTACGACGAATGTTGAACAAGACCCTTTTCGCTTTACTCCTTCCTTGACAAGATGGTTAAATTGAATTATGATTGCGTAAAGTACTCTAAAAACCTTAGAGTATACATCTATATAGAGTGCGTCTAACAGGGTACACTCCGGGTGCACAGGTGTGAACATGCGCGATTCTTCTTGTCACCCTCAATCAGTGTCAAAACAGTACCCGTCACATCAAGTCACAGAGCAATATTTTATTTTATTTTAAAGTTAAAATGGTGAAATATACTGCGCAAAGCTGTAAAAAATATTCCAGCAAGCAAAATAAAAGCTTAAAATTTTTTTCAAGCAGTCATTACGTAGTATTTATTTAGTAATTGATTAATTCTCCAAAAAAAATAAGGGTCTGAAAGGGGGTTGCGAGAGACGCGGGGCGGGTCAGCATCACGCGTTGTCAACGGCCATTTTTCTAATTTCAAATTTCATTGGAACATAGCGTTGTAC
>NWSH02000605.1:4296242-4316727 GCA_002382865.2 Heliothis virescens | reverse complement strand
GGGGGCACTGCCGTGCCCCCAAATTATTTTCTAAATGTCTAGCTATATTCAGAAAAGTCACATAGGAATCCCCTTGGATGTCAAATTCAGACACATCTCAGGAACTACTGAACAAATTTGAAAAATTACTTCAGTATTATAATAATCCATTTATCGAGGAAGCTATTGGCTAATTTTAATCTTGGTATACAGAAAACTTGCCATAGGATACAGATGAAACCGCTGGCGGAAGACTAAAATTTTTGCTTAGAAAGGGTGCTTATACTTGAAGCTTAATAATAATGGATAATGAGTCATGTTTCTAATGATATATTAATCTCCACAGGAGCGTCTATCCCGTCTGCTAGAATGCAAGGTCTCTATGTTAAAACTGACAGTGTCAGTGCGCCGTGCTCTCGGGGACATGGAGAATGATGACGGCGGCCTGGCTGCTGATCTGGCAGCATTGCTGTCTGCTTGGGATGACGCTCATCAACGGTAAGAAGAACTTGGAATTATTTGACTCCAGTAGCTTAAAAGCGCGTAGAAAACCCGAGTTTATAGGCCCGCCATATTCTGAGTGGCAAAAATCTGTCGTTTTGTATTTTTAAATGTGATTTTTGTACTGGTAGTTGTCAATTGTTTTGTGAAAAATCGAGCATATGCAATAAGAAACAGGAGTAATACGTCCTCAATTCACATTCACTTACCTACCTATCCAAAAGTGGGTTTGTTGTCAAACCTCTTAGGACAGGCAAACCAGCTGTTGCCATCTCTTTTATTACATACCGTATTCTCGTTCATGTTAATACAAAAGAGTATACAAGCACAAATAGATTCAAACGTTAAACTAATCCCTTTGAATTCCACACAAGAAAAGACTGGCTGACTACCTTCCTAAGATAGTCACAGGAATTATAAACAGTGATTCATTCAAACAAAAAGCAAAGGACTTAAACGGAGACAAGTCGTGAGATACAGTACCAAATCTATTGACTACTGAAGCGTAGCAATACCTAAGTATTGGAGTGAATCATTGCTCCTCTCATTGTTAGTCATGGGTCCAATTACATTATTTGAATGAGCATGTCTTGTTTTTGCTGGTTAAAAAATAATGTGAGAAGGTTATTGCACATTTTTCAAAACCTCAAAGTGTTTCTTATTAGAAAAAAACTCTTTTAAATTTCTTAAAAGCCAAGATCAATTCAATCATACTTTAAGTTACCGAATAAATTTTTGTGACATCTAACTCCAAAATCTTTTCAGGACTTCAAACGAGCTCCTGTCTTTGGAAAAAGCGGTTTGCGCTTGGGCAGAATGGGAGAGTGCTCTTAGAGAACTCCAAGGTGCATTGAGAGGAGACCTGGCTACTTTAGAAGCCCTGAGGGATCGTGGAGCAGTGACTGGGGACCAGACTGAAGTCGCCGCTCAAATTAGGCAACTGGCTGCGTCTCTTGTGGATAAGAAGAAGGTGAGATCAAAATACTTTTGATACTTGTTGCTTTTGATAGAGAGTTAGTTTTGTTGCTTATAAAAAAAATGTCCTATAATCTGGACATAGGTACCTAATTATTCCATAATATATTTATGCTGTTGATTCCTGGCACTTGAGTGCAATATCTCTTGTTGGTTCAATCCTTATATCAAGCAGGGTTTTCATGAGAATCTAGTTAGTTTCTATTCTTCCTCTCGATTTCTGGATTGTCTCGTCTTTTAGGACAACTAAAAACACGATGGTCTAAAAGATGGACTAAACTTCAGTACCATTATCTTCAACTTTTTGGATGAACAAAAGTCTTCCTTATTATATTAACTACAACAAAACCCATAGTCCCCATAACAAAACCATATATTTTCTTCAGGGTGGTTCAACATGCGACTCGCTATCTGACTCCGGTATTTCGGACGGGGACAGCGAGGGCGCCGGACGCCGCGCTCGACGGCTGAGCGCCTTGCGAGAGCTGGCCAGGCGGCTGCAGGCTGCGCTGGCGCCTAACTCGCCGGCTCAGAGGGCTATTGCTAAGGTTTGTACTTTATTACGTCAATCCTAGAAAAAGAACTGGCAGTATTCCTGAATAAGAAATCCATTTCTAGTTTGTTGTTTATCCTTAATTCTCCAAAATCTTCCCTCATTAAATTTTACAAGCAAATCTATATTTTATAGTAAGAAACTAATTGGTTAAAGATTATTCGTTGCATATCAGTAGCCGTGTTTTCTAATTCATGATTAGAATAAGTGCAATCATCGATCAGAAAAGTAAGATAATTTTTGTAAACTAATCGATAGTTTTGTTGTAGTATTTTTAATTTATTTATTTGGTTATTTGTTACAGCGCATGGAGCAAACAGAGAACGAAGTGCGTACACTACAGGAATCGTGTCGCGCTTTAGTTGAGCTCAGCATTCCGGATCTGAAGATTGAGGAGGAAACGTAAGTTACATTTTGTAGTTTTGGTCTTAACTTTAACATAGGGGCTTTGCAAAGAGGTCCACACAATATTAAATATATTTTCTTCTGAGTTTGGTAGTTTTTTGGGCTTTGACTCTGGCAACACTAAATAATGTGCACACGGGAAAAAAATATCTGTTAAGTAAAATATACTTTACTTACGAAGACAAAAATATTATATTTTGGCGCTTTGAGCTATACAAGGGCAAATAAATATAAATTGCATTTTTTCTTTCTCAGCAGGGACAACAGCATTGCCGCTGTAGCTGGCAGCAAAACTGGGTCTGGCGACCCTGACTACAGTCCCCGAGGGGGCTGGGTGTGGCGAGTACTGCGGTCCTCACTGCCCATACAGTTGTGCCTGGTGGCGTTACTCCTGGCCGCGTGGCTGGTGGAGCGCCCTCGCTGCTGCGATGCCCTCAACTCCCTCGCTCAAACCCTCACGCCCCAGCTCCGCTATGTACGAGGACCTCCCCCAGTCTGAACCACAAAACGTGCAAACACGTGATAATCACTAGCTAGCACTAGCTAAAAGGTTTCAGTATTCAGCACGCCTTTTGTGCTATCGCCAATTTGAAGTATTCAAACGGCTTGGAACTATGACGTTTTTTGAATGTAGAACGAAAGTTCGTTTGGCTATGACGGTCAGGATTGCGTGAAGCAATAATTTTTATTATTTTACTAACATTTTGACTAGACAAGATGGTTAGAATGAGTAGGAAGGTTTTGATTGACGTTGTTACTAACATAGAAACGTACCTATGGAAAATTCCAGAAATGACGTACGGACATGTGAAGTAACCAAGTTATGATTATGTTAATAACATGAAGATTTTATAGGAAAACTACTTAGATATGACCGAAATATTGGAATGACTAACGTTTAACAAGATGAAGTTAATTAAGATCTATTCGCATTATTAGACATTTTAATTGCTCACAGCAAAAAAAAAGTTCAAATAGAAAAAGTGTTCCAAAAAAATAATAAATCATCTGTATCAGATGAAGTTCAAAATAGTTAGTCTATATTTTAGTATTAATATACTAACATTGACAAACGTCTCTTAAGTTTGTATGTAGAGTAGAAGCATGCCTATTTTAGTACAATTATTTGATAGGTTACTTAAAATAGGTGAGAATGCGCTGTGTGACAGATATTCTGCTGAAAACCTTATTTTTCAAGAAAACTACTACTTTTTTGGTGACTTTTCCATGAGAGTTGACGTGACCAGGCATGAGTTTTGGTGGGTTATTCTGGTTTATATCTTAGAGATATTATTATATACCTAGTGTATATTTATATAATATTTTATAATCAATGCAGACTACTTTACATAGTCTTGCAACAGAGCAACCGCACTAAACCATTCACTGGCTGGTATAAAAAAATGGGGACCATAAAAGCTAATATGATTTGACATTTGTATACTAACCATTGCTTGCGAGGAGAACTTACGTTATTTCTCAAAGAAGAAGCAAACGGGCAATGACTAACACTCAAATTTCAAATTAAGTAAGAAAGCTTGTTGTAAGCTCATGTTTAAGGCCCCAACTTAAGTCAACACTCAATGAAAAAGTCACTAGAAATTGAACATTTAAGACAATGACACCAAAACTTATTTCTTCCTTGAAATAGAATTTTCAGTTCTCATTTTAATGAGTTACAGTCGTGGCCTTACCTGAAAAATATTTATAAAGACTGATAAACTAGTGCTTCAATATAACAAACACTTGATTCAATACATATCTATAATTAATTCTTAGTACCTTCATTGTATCATTTACGAAAATCCAATAATCTAAAAAACACACATTTTCTTCATTTTTTGATTGTATGTGGCAATAATATCATAATTTTTACTGTTTTTGATTATAGGTACTAACAAATATAGAATACCCCATAGTACCCTATTTGCTTGTGAAAAAAAATTGCGTACATTGCATAGTAAAAATTATCTTGCCATGCATAAAATTATATTTAAAATGATCACTATACATTTACGTTATTTATTATAATAATTTTGTCAATTGAATTCCCCTCAATCACTCTCCAAATATAATAATCGAATACCATTGAATAAAGTATGATGTGCCTGATTAAATAAAAATATAATTATTCATTGTTATTGATTTTCTGTTTTATAATTAAATATTTAGTTTTTAAATATGTGTAACTATTTATTGTATTGTCAATTATTTGTTGATTTATTTTTAAATAACTATATTATGTCAATTATTATTCTTCTCCCTTTTTAGCCATGAATTTTCTAGGACATTTTAATATTAGTATTAAATGTTTATATACTTTTTATTTTTCTCATATATACTTCTTCTCAAAATCTAGGCAGACTGTATTCAGTCTGAATATTCAAATTTATAGAATACGTAAACATAAAATACAGCTTTTCTTTACGTACCGATTTAGATATTTTTTTTCTACCAATCAACATAATTTACGGTGTGGGCAACACTTGCTCCTAAAGTGTTTCTCAGACGTTAGAATAAAAATCTCTTGATTAGCAATTTATTTGCAGCCTTACAAAAATGTTCACTACAGTATTTTATCGAAAATCTGTAGGTATTAATTAAGGTACCTATGTTAGAGTAGAAACTAGCAACTGTCTCTCTAACGGTTAAAATATCTTACTCATAGCTCAAAATGTACCTTTTGAAAAGATTTTAAGAACTTTAAATGGTTGATCTGAAAGAGGTAAACTTTGTCATATTTAGAACAGAATTAAATTATATAAAATCGGAATCTTTATTCCGGATTTTAAAACATTTGGTCTTATAAAATTGTTATGCTTTCGATGTGTGAGCCAAGTCCCTAAGGACGAATGTAAAATGCCTTAGTATGACGGTCTTGTGTGGCGCATTCTTATAACGAATGTATAATTAGTATGTAATTAAGTACACTCTCCCTGTGGTTTGCTAATTAACGCTTTTTGAATTGTTTTATCCCATCGGATAACTAGGATTTTTAAATTTTATTATTATAAAAAAAAAACCACAGCGAAAGTACTTCAAACATTCTATAATTTTCTTAATAAGGCAGTCATTGCCCCTAGTAGTGTGTCATATTTCTTTTAATTTTTATAATTTAGTGTTTAACTAGATAATTGGAAGAAAATAGACATGCGACGGAAATGCATTTAATTTTTTCTTTCTTCGAAAGGGCTCGAGAGCGTATAATTAATCGGTTGCATTATGATATGTTGGCTTTTGGAATGGAAATAAAATTTTGAATTTTAAAGTGATTGTTTTTTTTAAACTTTCTCTGTGATGAAACGCGGAGAATGTTACTGCCAGGACAAGATAAGAATCACAAAAAAATCCTCATTCATCCCAAACATTCCTATTCCTATCTCAACGATGGTTGTGTTTAGTATCCCATAAAAAGTAATGGTACTAAAAAAACCATAGAATAATAATACAATAAGAATAAGTCACCGTGGTTATAAGTGCGAATTCGCATCAAGTCACACCAAAGTGGAACTGAATTATAAAAAAAGTTAGAAAAAGATACTTGAAATTTTTCACAATAATTTAGTCGGAGGATAATAGGATTCAGTGATTTAGAAACGATATTAGATTAATAAAAATATTTTAAGTAAAAAAAGCATAAAAATTAAATAATAATATGATGAAATGTCGATTTTGTAAGAAGTTTTTAAATCGGCCAAGAAATGGCGTTTATTTTTGGCCTACAAGAATTTAGCTTGTATACAGAAAAATCAATTTCGTTCAGAAGAATATATAAAAAATAATAAAACAAAACCTGTATTCATTTCATTTTACAAAAAGCCTTCTTTCTATTCTATTGCAATAGGCCTTGTTTTGAATATTTTTTGCTGTTGGCAACATAGCGATATCCGGTTAGTGAATGCAAGCAAATGTAAATAGTCGATTTTATTCATCTATTAATTGAAACCGAGATCGAAATAATGAAATAGTCAGATATTTTTTTTTATACACTTAAATGGTTAGATATCGCAAATAAATTTCTTCTTTCAAAAAGTTCTTTCAACCATATATTTATTTCGATTATAAAAACTAAAATACAATCGACTACAATAGTACTGTTTGTAGTCACATCTCTAGAGTTTGGTTTCACTTCCGGCTTCTGCGAAACTGGTGCACGTGTCTGGAGTGTAGCTGTGTGGAAATTTAAACTAAATAATACATTCATGGACATTAGATATTGTTAAAAAAGCATCAAGAAGCTAAATTCTAGAAGTTGATGTATTTTCTGTTCCGTTAAATAAGGTAAATATTGTTTTTTTACTTGAAATAAATTTCCCCGGGTACAGCCGCCATATTGTTTTATCGCAAGACGCGGGCGAAGCTCTTGGACTCGTGGAGTTGCGAATAATTTCATAAATGTAAGATTAATTAGCTTTATTTTGATACAAAATTTACTAAATTGTCGGTTTCTATTCTGGTTAGTCATATTATTTTCATTCATAGTTCATTGCTCGATCATTGTTTTGATAATGACCCGATGTGTGGATTTCGCGACTTCGCGTTTAAATTACCACGTTTGATCGATAAAATTACGATCAATAATATTTCGAAATAAACAATCTGTATTTGTAATTAGTGTTTACTGAATTGAGCGCAAATGCTTCTATTATTGTTGAAGTTGTCCCCCACGCGTTGGCGAAAAGTGCCGCCAGTGTCAGGCCGCCACGCATCGACGCATTTGCCAAATTACACGTTCCACATTTAGTCCTAGCCTCAGTGGCTGCAATTTCTTGTTACGAGGTCGTCATTCTTCATCGTGTATGTTTTATATTGTTGTAAAATAGTTTATGTATACTGTTATCAGAAAATGGTGGGCTCACGTGTTTACGTCGGCGGATTGCCATTCGGCGTCAGAGACAGAGACTTGGAGAAATTCTTCAAAGGCTTCGGCAGAATAAGGGACATACTCATCAAGAATGGCTACGGATTTGTGGTGAGTTCATAAAACGAGGCTATTTATTTTGCCAATTAATAGCGGTCTTGATATTGTTATCTCCCAAGTTTTGTTTTTCTAGAATTATCTCCGAAGGCCACATAATTTTACTTTTTGGTAGAATTGTGGTTTAATTTCATTATTAAAAATTTGGCCCAACTTCACTGACAATATTAACATCAGTTTTAAAAGAACTGTTTACTACGAATGTCAATATCCATTTTTAATATAAACACTTGTTTTAGCTTATGTTGTTGGTAAAAATGGGCCTTAGGCTGGGTTGCTTGATTTAACTAACATTAAGGTTAAAGGATAAGATTAGGTTATTGGTATAGTCGAACAACCCAGCAATAGTATGGTACAGACGACAGCAGGTCAACGTATATAAATCTGTAAAATTTTACCAATCGAACATTCACCTATATTGTGATAAGGTTGAAACTCTATTGCAGAAATTTGACATAATGTGGTAACTTGATGTGCTGTCATCTGTACCTTTACACACTCAGTTTCACATAGCACTTAGTTATTCGTTATCATAAGAATCAGTGATATGCCTTGAACATTACACATAGAAAGACAGCAGCCTTATTAAAGCCTGATTCCATAGAGTAATGGGACTTACCCACCATTTACTGTCCTTAACTAACCACCACTTATATCTAACAGGAATTTGAAGATTATAGAGATGCAGACGATGCCGTTTATGAATTGAATGGGAAAGAGCTACTCGGGGAGAGGTAAGAACTGTCCTTGCTATAAATTTGATATTATTTGAGTACATCTTAGCATATTTTTTATTATACTGCCAATTTCCCTAAAGTATAGTCTAGTAAGATAAAGTAAAGCAGTCTTATGTAGATTAAAATCAAATCATTTTAATTTCTTTATTTTCAATTTAATAATTAATTTTCTTTATCAGCCGGCTCCACATATCAGTGTGTGCATGGAGGACTGATACATATGACATGATTGAACGTAAGAGAATTGTATGAAGTGAACTTTATTGAGGGAAATCATAATCTTTTATTACTTTTGTTTATTTCAATTGGAAATATCAAACCCTAATTTATTATTTTTTTTATTCACTGTCATGTTAAGTGTTGAATAATGAATGTTGATGTACTGGACTGCATTATAACTCCATGAATATATCTGCTTACCAATTGGTATGTTAAGCATTTTAATTGCACCTAAATTTACACATTTTTGACTGTAATTACAATGCGCCTATTTCATTAGGTGAGATTGGGAATGTTGCCAAACAAATTTAGATGTGAAATTGGCTAATTTCTATGTTTTCAGGTCAAACTGTAACTAATTTAATCTAAATCACCAATTGACTTTCTAAATATGTTTTATTTAAATCTGTTGGAAATTTGATATTTGAATTTGTTTCAACTTGGGTTCGAATCCCTGCGAGTTGTACCTATGTGCATTAGCTGCCGATTGGTAGGCTGTGGGAGGTGGTGTGCACGGTTGGAGTGCGAGGCTGGGGGAGGGCAGTGCTAACAGTAGACCGTGGGTGTGCCGCAGGGTGGTGGTGGAGCCGGCCAGGGGCATCGACCGCAGCGCCGACCGTTACCGCCGCGACCGCTACTACGAGCGCGACCGCGGCCGGTCGCGATACGAGTGAGTGTCGCTATGTTGTAGGGTGTCGGTGGAGAGGGCTCGCGGCATGCCGCGGGGCTCGGACCGCTGGCGCTGCCGGGATCTGCCGCCGCCGCCGCCGCGACGCCCGCCGCCGAGACGTGAACCGTCTGTATTGCGAACACGGGCATGATATGCAACAACATACATGGGCGTAGCCAGGCTTTACAACCAAAAACACCTCCGACAACTTATAGCTCCTAAACGGACTTAGGAACCGACGTGAGAGGTAATGCCCGTTATTGTCAAGCCGGGAAAACGGGTTGGTGGCTGAAGAACACCTGATGCTCCTGAAATCTAATCCTTGCTGCGCCCATGAAACATTCCCCCTTTCTCGCATACTTTCGTCCTATTCCGGACTGCATTCGATTAGAACAAGGGATTGTTTTGTGCTTGCGCAGAAAATTCAAACTGATGTACCCGAAAAATCTTATCTTGTCAGTTCTTTTGTCTTAGCCAATAATAAAACCACTTCTACAGAGTCCAGTTTCTGAGGTTTTGCTCTTTCTTGCTAACATATTTCTGCATGCTAAACATTAGTCTGCTTGAGGACCCATTCCCACATACTAAACATCTTTCGACCCCCCATCTTATCTGATCTTTCTACAGCTTTTTTATATTGCTATAGTTCAAAATTTCAATCATTTTATGATTATCCTTGTTTTGTTTTTGCATAACAGCCCCGTGTTATAATTACGTATTTCGTACACTATTTTTGTTGTGGACGTGTTTTTGCTATGCTTTTTGTCCAGTTTTCATTCAGCTAGGCACAACACACTTGTCAGTACAAACACAACGTTAGCTCCGCCTCAGTAGAACATAGAACTAGATGCTGTAGAAAGTACCCTTGATGTAGAAAAGGAGAAGATTTTTGAGCCCCACTGTAGAAATATTATCACAAGACTATTTGTGCACAGGAAAGCACTATGCCCACTGAGAAATACATCTGAATAGCTTCAAATTCTAAAATTGTAGTTTAAAAAAATCAGAAGTACATTTATGTTTACATGTAAGGTGATCAAGAAATTACATCTCCCTTCTAGCTTTATTCAAACAGTTTCCACCATAGTTTTTAGAGCTTAGTTTATAACATTGGTTTTTCTTTTGCGTTACAGCCATTTTCTGTAAGTACAGCATTGATATTGATTTATCAATATCATTTTGCAATTCATTATGGTCAATTGCAATAACTTACGTATGTAGATAAGCAATATCTTGAAAAACAACTCACGATAAACAACTGCAGTACACCTATGATAAATTAAATCATTAATAAACATTTATCAACTATATTTGAAAACGATGAAATGAAACCCCAGAAGAGTGTTTTCCGATATAATTTCGACATAATAAAACTAAAAAAAAATGCATTAATTTACTGTGACTATAACAGATTTATCTTATGAAATGTTATAGCACAGGCTCCAGTCCGCGGTTTCACCCGTGACCCGAGGGAACTTGTTCCTGCTCTTGGATAAAAAGCCTATAAGTTTATAAATATGCTATAGTACTGCCAAATTTTATCAAAATCCGTTCAATAGTTTACAGTCGGGTTTCTTAAAAACAGTAATAAATGATATTATAATAAAAAATATTTGTTCCACAGTGACTACAGTTATAGATACGGACCGCCGACGCGCACCGAGTATCGACTAGTCGTCGAAAATCTGTCTAGCCGCATTAGCTGGCAGGTAAGAAATCGAGCCGGGACACCATTGGGCCCATCATCATTCCATCACCTATCACCCAGGGTCCTGGACATCTTCACTCTTTCTTGAGGGCTGGCCGGCCTACGTCACCTGCACGGACGATACCTATAGTCGCGAGCGTGAGGATCACGAAACACCAGCACTGGACATACTGGCCGGAACGGACTTTCAATATTCGGACGATGGCGCTTATACACACCTTGGTGGACACAACTTGAGAAGGAAGCCGATGAAACAGACACTGGAGTCAACATGAGAATTGAAGCCACGAGATGACACTTTAATGCGACAAGTAATGATAACATTCACAAAGAATACTGCCTGGAATGACGACGCGATGAATCAAACCCAAACCTGTTGAGGAACGGACCACCTGTCGTGCAAACCTATCTTCGGACCACCTTCAAGGCCTCGAGAGCTCCACACCACCCTATTTGCTTTACTAATAAACATGAAACAATACAAAATAATTTGTCGAATAGCAACAATCATAACTTTAACTTAGCATAACACTACATACTTAAACTGTCAAACTTAGCACTGTGCATAACATTCATATCCTAAAAACAGTATTTTTTTATACAAGTGTTGTACCAAACTTACTTACGAGCTTTATAGATAATTTTTAAAAACAACAGAAGGTGGCGTATCGTGGCCAGAGTCCTCGATGTAGCGCTGTGTGCGATGTGGTCTGAGGCGATGTTAGGATCGGTCCCGGCGCTCCGGAGATGTGATGACGCCCCTCCCCGGCCGCCCCTCCAGCCGACACCCCCCGGTCACCCCGGTGGCCCCCGCCAAGGTAAAGTCGATAGGGGGGCACAGACAACAGGAGCCGTTTCTCGTTATGTGCAATCTCCCATTTTAAATTCATTATATCATTGTTAACTTTAAGTTTTAACATCTTGTTCGCAATAGTGAAGTACATACTATACAGAACAATAGCATACAATATGGTTAGCCTCACTATCGTGAACTTCCATTCGAATCATTTCGTTCGTACGTCAAGTTTATTTTCTAATACAGCTTGATCAGCTTTTCGTATACGACAATTCGCACGGTACCATTGTTTACGATTCAACTTTTCCGGAGGTTCAAGATGCATGGTGTGAAGCAGACTGCACGAGATGAGTATATGATTCTTCATTTGAGATTATTGCTGATGCCAGAATACATGATAAAAGTTGACCCTACTTGAAGTCCAGATGACCAGTGACAGATGAGGCGTTTGGCTGTATCAAAAGGATATTTACATGGCCGTGAGCAGAAGGCAGAGATCAACGCAACTCAATGATGGCTGGATTCACTATTCGGAGAGATGTGGCAATTCACCAGATGGGGACAACACAAATGAGAGCAAGGATGGCAGCAGGACAAAGTGTCAAAGCAGCTGAAGGCAAAGAGAACGATTTTCGGAGACGTATATGAGCAGTTTCTTACAGAAATCAAAGAAACTGGGCGGACGATCGATACTAAAGAGCCTTGGATTTGTAGCGGTGTAGAAGAATCAGGCGAGAATGCTGTAGACAAGTCACGTAAACAATGCCAACCGATGAGAAACGTATACGAAAACGCTGTGAAAAGCGTACTTATCGTTTCATCTTTTTTTATTTCGTTAGGGTACTTGTCTCAATTATGTAATCCCAATATTGCATTCGCTGAAACTCCATAAACTTTTGCAAAACTCATGATGAGATCGTTTTTTTACCATCTTTCGGGGCTGAAGACCTTGATGATAAGACATTATTCTGATGATGACTTTTGCAAAAGTTTTTAAAGTATGTTAAACATACTCTTTATTAACGCGAAGTATTGGTTTACAGGACTTGAAGGATTACATGCGTCAGGCTGGTGAAGTTACCTACGCTGACGCACACAAGCAACATAGAAATGAAGGGTAAGTTGACGCCTCGGTAAAACGGAAATTGGTATGACATAATTGGTTTATTAGCTCAGTCTAAATCTTATTTTTTTTTGTTGGTATGCTACTGAAAGTTTATAATTTTCATTCGATTCAATTAGTTCATATTCTTTTCTAGTAAATAACACCTGGATTCTTTTGCAGCTGGTATACTTAGTGTATGTGCAAAAATATACCAATGAAAAGTACAATTTTAATACGAATTATTTTTATGTAGGTTTTATTTCCTTCCAAATCGTGCATCCTATACTCTGACAACTATCCACTGATTTAGTACTAATAACAGTAACATAAGAATATATTTTCATGATGATACTATACCATTTACCATCTTTCGGGGCTGATAGCTCTTGATGATAAAATTCTAACTGAGGACACCTTCAACTAAAAATAAACCACCAATCATTTCGAAGAATATATATTTAAAAAATTATTTATTCTGTTGTACAGTGTGGTGGAGTTTGCAACACACTCGGACATGCGCGCAGCTATCGAGAAACTTGATGGAACCGAGCTGAATGGCCGTCGTATCCGTCTGATTGAGGCCAGGCGCGGGTCTCGCCGCCGCACGCGTTCCTCTTCTAGCCGAAGCCGATCGCGCTCCAGGGACCGCAGGCGCAGCCGCTCCAGGTACAAATATACAACCTTGACGATGATAATAAGCCAATTTTTTTATAGGAGTAGCCAGTCCGCTAAAGCTAGTATACCTTACCAGGCTTCAGGTTCAATGCCACAAAAACGGTTGACATGTTTTATATTGAAAATAAAAAAACTTAATGTGTGGGAGAAACCAGACAACTTTTATGATGATACTATATTATTTACCATCTTTCGGGGCTGAAAGCTCTTGCTGATAAAACTATTACTGAGGAACCACAGATCAAAACTCACCCTTAGATATAAGTAATTGTTGTTAGTTAGAAAGTGATGTACATATATTCCAGGTCTCGCTCCCGTCGCTCGTCACGCAGTCGTTCCCGTTCCAAGTCCAGGCCGAAGAGCAAGAGCCCCGTCGCCAAGTCTCGCTCCAGATCGCGATCCAAGTGAGTATACACCTAAACAATCAACTTGTGACCCTGCTATGTAAATAATTTGATAGTTCATAACCATCAGCTTTTAGACATATAGCAGTACATTCATATAAACCATTTTTTATAGAAGATTTCAGCAATTTTATAAGTAGTTATGCAATATGTTCGTATTGGTATGTTTGTATGCATAGTCATTTTATATGAAACTTAATCATGATAAGTTGCATAAAATGTTGAAATTTCAATATCATCAAATCTTTTACATAGCAGGAGCCTCATAAATAATGTAACATCATGTAATTAATAAGGCCTTAAGCCATACTAGTTAAATAGACCAGATTAAAACCATCTGAATAGTTCTCTCATTATGTGAAGTTTGGAGCAGACTATTTAGCTTATTAAATTTAATTAGAGCTATATCATCTAGTAAACTTATGCACAGTTTGAGACTGGTGGGATATAAAATATGCACATGAATTCTGATTTTCTAAGTAGTCTGCTAATTTTCTTGACTGACTGCATTCCCCTTCAAATCTCAAATATTATGCTTGCATGCAAAATTTCTATCTAAAATGCAAAATGCTCCAGCAATAAATGCAATAAATATCAAATTAATATATGCATGAATATGTATACAAATTAACCTAGTATTCATTTGGCTAGGTGTGTTATTACTTGCGCTGAGCAAAATTTAAAACTGTAAGTACTTAGCCAATAGTACTCTACTTACTGTAGACATGTTAGCCATACTTTTAATCAAAAATGTGATGCAAGATACACAAGTGTATGTTGTGTCACATTTGTTTGTGTTTGCAAGTCAGTTCGAAAGAGTTGTATCTGCCTTATACAGCCAAACCAACACTTCAAATTAGATTACTTATGGTTGGGTCAAGATTGGGCAGTGACAACTCTCGACACAGACTTGAGTAGTGGACGTAACTAAACCCAGCTATTACTACCATTTCTGGCGTTCGATGTCGGCGTCGATTAGGGATCGCAGTCGTTCGAAGTCGCGGTCTCCATCGGCGTCCCGTGCATCCGACCGTCGCTCGGCGTCCCGTAGATCTGACCGTCGCTCGGCGTCCCGTAGATCCGACCGTCGCTCGGCGTCCCGTAGATCCGATCGGCGCTCAGCCTCGCCGCGCAAGTCCGCTGAGAGGAACGGCGACAAGTCCGCCTCGAGGTCTAAGTCCCGATCGCCGAAAGCCGCCTCCAAGTAAGTCCACATGTGTGCTTTCAATCGTTCAGTCTGACGGTTGTGCGAATTCTGTGAGGTTATTTTTCTTTTGTCGATATGCTCTATGAAAATGACTAAATATCCATTTTGTTGTAAGATGCAATTCTTCTATGTAGTTAACCTAAAATGTTGTTATTTTGAAATTTGCATAGGGCACTTCGAAATGCTGTGCTTGTTATTTAAACACGAGTGCATTACAATTACATACTATGCACAATCTTGAACTCTCGTGTCTAGCAGACACTCCACTATTTCATCACAATTTTACATTTTATCTGACCGAAATATAATCTCGCACATAAAGCATTATTGTCAGATTCAGTCCACAAACTAAACCCATTGGCATCCACATATTAACAAAATTCATCCAATTTTATTAATATTGATTGCACATTACCAAACATTATTAACTCGATCCATGTTTTCCCGCATTACGAAGAGAAGCCGTTCCAAGGTGAGCGTTTGATGTTGTTTAGCTGTTTGCTCTTAATCATTTTACATTTAATTTACCAGATCGGCTCAGGTTTGGAAACAATTCATTTTAATTTACTATACTGAATTGAATATTCCTGCTAACACTAACAAATCTGCCAGTAAATTCTTCATCACCTGCATCTTTGTAATATGTATCTCATATTTACTATTCTGTTCTTAATCATTCACTGTAAATAATATCACTAACTGCCGCACTCAGAGACGTCATTTAAGCTAATCATTACTTATCTTAAGTATAGAAAGACTATATGGATATTGACATAAGTGCCAATATTTTTTTTTAAGTAATCATTAAAATTTAATTGACGTCTCTGAGTGTGGCAGTAAGAGCTTTATAAATTAATCAAAATTATTCTGCCATTAATTGCACTGCTAACTTCAACCAGAAAACCCCCTGACATAAAATTAAACAAAACACATTGAAAGTGGAAATTAAAGAAAAAGCTTTTTATTTTTAGCAAACTTCTAACATTTTTTTCACCATAATTTAACAGGGAAAGATCTCGCTCTCGCAGCAAGGAAGCGTCTCCGAAGCGTGAGGAAGAACGTCGTCCGTCGAAGTCTCGTTCGCGTTCCCGCTCTCGCTCCCGGTCCGGTTCCCGCGACCGGTCGGCGTCTCGCGACCGCTCCGGCTCCCGGTCACGGTCCGGTTCACCACGACAGAACGGCGACGCACAAGACCGTGCCAGTACAGATCGCTCGCCCCGCAGTGGCGATTAGTCTTACTCTAGTTTTAAGCTACATAGGTTTATTTGTCTACAATTTTTACGAGCTCGTGACCTCAATGATAGTGACCATAATCTTTCTTTTGACTATTATCAATATCCAAAGCATGCTAGTTTTCACTACCTGCAATTTTACTAAAAGCTTTTTCATAGTATCTGACATACATTTATTATTTTGGCTATCTTAGATACCAAATAATGTATAAGAATTTAATTGACATCTCAACAAGATGTCGTCAGCAAAATAAAAGTACAATTTATTACTTTTTTAAAAACGCTGCTTACGCTTTGTTGAAGTCACGATAATGTAATATAGATTTTAATATGCACCGTGTTGATATTTTTGTTTCACACGAGTGAATAGATGTCATTCTTTGTAGGGTTATTTAGGATAGCTTTAGGCTTCCTGTACATGGAATGGTAAATCACATAAGTGTTGACTTGTCACCATATACAGGAAGCCACAGGGGCTTGTGGGCAAATAGATACTTATTATTGTGTAAGTAGGAAGTTCTACCGAAAATGTGACTGTTATTTGAATTTAATTTATTGTGATTGAGTTTTAAACGATGTATAATTTTTATTTCTACTAAAATTAATTAGTAAAATTCAGTCACTTGTGCATTTTTATATGAGAAGTTGTTCTCAATATTTGCCCATATTTTAAGTGAAAGTAACTTCAATTGACGATAATATATTTTAATTACCAATTTTTTGGTAAAAGATGTAACAAAATAAGAATTAATTCATACATCTTTAAGACAATTCTACTTGGTAGGCTAATTATGTATTTTGTAAATAGTATATTTGTTACTAATAACCAAATAATAAATAAGGCTGTACCGATTTCTTGTTTTTTTTTTCGTTTACCACTTGCTGCGCTGTGGCGCACCTTTAAATATATTGAAAACAAGTCAAGGATGAAAATAATGAAGTGTTTCATCAAGTCATCACTATCCAGAGCCTCACACTGGGTAAAACCTGGTAAGGCCACTTGTAGGTGAAAGCTTGTATGCTTGTTACCTCCTTTCCTCAAACGGCTGAACCAATTTTGGTTGCTGACCGCTGACATCCTGATTATATAGGCAAGTCGTTATCCAGTTACGCAAAAAACCTGTTGTCCTGTACCTCTTTATGACACCNATATGGATATTGACATAAGTGCCAATATTTTTTTTTAAGTAATCATTAAAATTTAATTGACGTCTCTGAGTGTGGCAGTAAGAGCTTTATAAATTAATCAAAATTATTCTGCCATTAATTGCACTGCTAACTTCAACCAGAAAACCCCCTGACATAAAATTAAACAAAACACATTGAAAGTGGAAATTAAAGAAAAAGCTTTTTATTTTTAGCAAACTTCTAACATTTTTTTCACCATAATTTAACAGGGAAAGATCTCGCTCTCGCAGCAAGGAAGCGTCTCCGAAGCGTGAGGAAGAACGTCGTCCGTCGAAGTCTCGTTCGCGTTCCCGCTCTCGCTCCCGGTCCGGTTCCCGCGACCGGTCGGCGTCTCGCGACCGCTCCGGCTCCCGGTCACGGTCCGGTTCACCACGACAGAACGGCGACGCACAAGACCGTGCCAGTACAGATCGCTCGCCCCGCAGTGGCGATTAGTCTTACTCTAGTTTTAAGCTACATAGGTTTATTTGTCTACAATTTTTACGAGCTCGTGACCTCAATGATAGTGACCATAATCTTTCTTTTGACTATTATCAATATCCAAAGCATGCTAGTTTTCACTACCTGCAATTTTACTAAAAGCTTTTTCATAGTATCTGACATACATTTATTATTTTGGCTATCTTAGATACCAAATAATGTATAAGAATTTAATTGACATCTCAACAAGATGTCGTCAGCAAAATAAAAGTACAATTTATTACTTTTTTAAAAACGCTGCTTACGCTTTGTTGAAGTCACGATAATGTAATATAGATTTTAATATGCACCGTGTTGATATTTTTGTTTCACACGAGTGAATAGATGTCATTCTTTGTAGGGTTATTTAGGATAGCTTTAGGCTTCCTGTACATGGAATGGTAAATCACATAAGTGTTGACTTGTCACCATATACAGGAAGCCACAGGGGCTTGTGGGCAAATAGATACTTATTATTGTGTAAGTAGGAAGTTCTACCGAAAATGTGACTGTTATTTGAATTTAATTTATTGTGATTGAGTTTTAAACGATGTATAATTTTTATTTCTACTAAAATTAATTAGTAAAATTCAGTCACTTGTGCATTTTTATATGAGAAGTTGTTCTCAATATTTGCCCATATTTTAAGTGAAAGTAACTTCAATTGACGATAATATATTTTAATTACCAATTTTTTGGTAAAAGATGTAACAAAATAAGAATTAATTCATACATCTTTAAGACAATTCTACTTGGTAGGCTAATTATGTATTTTGTAAATAGTATATTTGTTACTAATAACCAAATAATAAATAAGGCTGTACCGATTTCTTGTTTTTTTTTTCGTTTACCACTTGCTGCGCTGTGGCGCACCTTTAAATATATTGAAAACAAGTCAAGGATGAAAATAATGAAGTGTTTCATCAAGTCATCACTATCCAGAGCCTCACACTGGGTAAAACCTGGTAAGGCCACTTGTAGGTGAAAGCTTGTATGCTTGTTACCTCCTTTCCTCAAACGGCTGAACCAATTTTGGTTGCTGACCGCTGACATCCTGATTATATAGGCAAGTCGTTATCCAGTTACGCAAAAAACCTGTTGTCCTGTACCTCTTTATGACACCTCTTAAGCAGTGGCGTAGCGTGGCGGGGGCGGGGGGGGCGGCCCGCCCCGGGCGGCACGTTTTAGGGGGCGGCAAAATGTAAGAAAGGAAGGAAGAAACATTTGCTTATTTATTATTTAATTATGTATCTTCAAGCTAAAAAAAATTTTGCGCTCGCTTCGCTCGCGCATTTACAATCCTCAACTGTGTTTATCGTTTAAACATCAAACTAACAAAATCATAAGCGCCCGTTTCGTTCGCGCCTTTTCAATGCTCTCACTTTCTTTTTTCTGTGTTTACCTTTTAGAGATAAAACTAGAAAAAAATTCGCGCTCGCTTCGCTCGCGCCGTTTCAACGGTTTCGCAAAATTTTTTCTGTGTTTATCTTTTTGACACAAAACTTGTACTTTGTACATTCTGATACCAAACCGAAAAAATGGCGTATGCCGAAGCGCGGTGAGGCAAGCATTCGATATAAAAATCTAGACACGCGGCAGCGTGTCAAGCCAAGTTCAAGCAAAAACTGGCTGGCCAGCGCCACGTGTATATTTACACGAACCATTTGGTGCCACTTTTTACCCCTCCATAACTCAAAACCTACTAAACGTAAACACTTGAAACTACGCGTGTTTCATTATGTCCATAAGGACACCTAGAAGCCCAAATTTCATGAAGCTAGCTAAAACGGTTATAAAGATATGAAGGTCCAAAAATCGTAAAATTCCCACTGACTGACTGACTTATAGTACCTAAACCTAACCTACTTCCAGATAACCTAGAAATATGAAATTTGGAACCTAGCTCGGTAATTGTGTGTAAGCTGTAAGCGAGGAAAAAATCTGAAAAATAGAAAAAAGTTTAAAAAAATAGGGGGGTCCCCATACAAGTCATACGTTATTGTATGGCCGCCCCTTAAATTTTAATATTTTTATAAATTTATAGTAATTTTTGTTATAGCGCAACGGAATACATCATTGTGAAAATTTCAGCTTCCTAGCTATACAGGTTTATGAGAAGGCTTAGCAATATGGGTCCATTTTACCCTTTGGGTACGAAATCCTAAAAAGAAAAACTTACGCGGAAACGCAAGAAAAAAAATTTAATCTTAAACCTGCTTCTTTACAAAAAGTAATGATATCCCCAAACATAAATATGTAAAAAAGGAAAGCAAGTTTCAATACAAAACCTATTGCTTGGTTGTGGGCTTCGCCTGCAAAAAAGAATGGAGAATCCAAATGAGTTACCCAAGTTCTGTTACAAAATCCCAAATATGTATTTATGGAACAAGATTGACTTGGCCAGTTTTTTTATCAGGATTAAAAAATGTTTTATATATATTTTTATTAATAACTGAGGTAATAGAAAACTGGGCCAAGTCAAATCTTGTTCCTATAAATTACATATTTGGATTTTGTACAGAACTTGGTACTCATTTGGATCTCCATTCTTTTTTGCAGGAAGCCACAACCAGCATAGGTTTTGTATTGAACTTGGCTTTCCTTTTTTACATTTATGTGTTGGTGTTAGTTTTACTACTATCCGAGTTTAATTACGAAAATGTAAATTTGAAAAAAAAAGAAATAACGGGGTTA
>NWSH02000605.1:4268859-4285554 GCA_002382865.2 Heliothis virescens | reverse complement strand
CCGCCGCCGCACGCACACGATGCCCAGCACGGCCGCCAGCGCCACCAGCGGCACCACCGCCGTCACGCTGGCGATCCACGCCACCTGCGGGCCCGACAGCGCCGCCTCGTCGCCCACGCGCCGCAGGTGCCCGCCCGCCTGCCGCGACGCCAGCTCCGCCAGCGACACCGTGCACGCCTTGCCGCCCCACCCCGCCGGGCACGCGCAGTGGTAGCCGTCCACCCGGTCTCGACACGTGCCACCGTTCCGGCACGGAGAAGAGGAACACTCGTCGATGTCTATGCTGCAGTCTTTGCCGGCGAAACCGGGCCGGCACCGGCACTCGTAGTCGTTGTCCAGAATCAAGCATTCGCCGCCGTTCGCACAAGGTTTAGCGAGGCACAAGTCCACTCTAGTTTCACATCGGGGGCCGACGAAGCCGGGCGCACACTGACAGCGTTGTCCGTTGACGAGGTCGACGCAGGTGCCGCCGTGCTCACACATGATGCCCGCGCAGTCGTCGATGTCTATCTCACAGCGGTTGCCTCGGAAGCCGGGCCGGCAGGTGCACTTGAAGCCGTCGCCAGCGCGCGTGCAGGTGGCGCCGTTACGGCAGGGGCCGGCGGCGCACGGGTCGGCCTCGAGGGCGCAGTCCGTGCCGGCGTAGCCGACGGGACACACGCACACGTAGCCGGCACCGCGAGGCTCGCAGATGCCGCCGTTCCGGCAGGGCTGGTCGGAGCAGGTGAGGCGGCGGGTCTCGCAGCGCGCGCCCTCGTACCCTTGCGGACAGGCGCAGGCGAGCTCGCCGCCCTCGTCGGGCACGCAGGCGCCGCCGTTGAGGCAGGGCCGCACGGCGCACGAGTGCAGCGACTTCTCGCAGTCGGGCCCCGTGTACTCGGGCGGGCACATGCAGGTGTAGCTGCCCTGGCCGGTGTTGTGGCAGGTCCCGCCGTTGCGGCACGGCCGGTGGTTGGTGCAGTAGTTGAGGTCCTGGTTGCAGAACAGGCCGCCCCAGCCCTCCTCGCAGATGCAGTCCCAGGGCCGCGAGCACGTGCCGTGCACGCAGCCCGGGTGCCGCTCGCACTGGTCGCACAGCTCGCCCACCCAGCCCGAATGACAACTGGAATTAAACGACAACATTCGTTAGTTCACAATAGGACGTGATAACAAGCGACAAAAAGCATGTCTTTCTTCTCGTAGCGAACAATGAGGAGGATGAATGATTTAGACCCGAGGGAGGTAACGTAAGCGTTTAGCACAAAGGTGTGAAGTGGATACTCACATGCATTCGTCGGGCTTGAGGCAGTGGCCGTGCTCAGCGTCGCAGCCGGGCAAGCATCGCGCTGTAACAAAAACAAAACATTCGTTAGCGTCACAAAGACAAAGCGCTCACAATGGAGCGAGCACTACGCTAATGGATTTCTTTAATTGTAGAGGAAGCAGGAGCGTTTAATCATCGGGATGATATTCGATTCCCGCGCGGTATCTCGCATTAACGTTGGAATCTGTGTGCAGTTTCGCCGTAAAGGACACGGCGAGTGCAACAAAGAGAGAGGTTCGTTAGCGTCCCGGCCGGGGGCGAGGTCGCGCACACACACTATTTATCTTCACTCGCACCAGCTCGTAACTACAACGAAATCCTCTCTGAACTTTATAACCCGCATTAAATTAAAATTTTCACTTTAATTTCGCTTGCAAGAGCACTTTGGTCTCGGCTACAAGCTGTCAGGGATTTATATTTAGAGCTAATTGTAGCAGTAAGTTCAGTGTCTGGTATGTGCGCATCGTTACCTTTGTATTTAATACTATACATGTCGAACTTTACCCTGTTCTCATTTCACGCTCAGCATTCTGTGTGTTTCGATAACTTGACGGAGTGCAAGTTCATTGCGGCGCAGGCATGTTACAAATGTAATTTCAAAAAAAGCTAAGCGGCAATGTATCGCTAATGTTAAGAAAAATGGTTTTGAAATAAGAAGTGCTGTGCGAGTCGTATCGGTCGGGTGCGCATGGGCAAGTTATCGGAGCGAATACAAAGGGGGGCAGATAGCGCGGGGAGCCTAACCGTCGCTCGACCGTTACTATTCCCCTAACTCGCTAGAAAAATACTAGACGCCATCTTGATCATAACTTTCATTCCCTATCCAAATGCAAATGTAAACTGGCTTATTCCGGTTCTAAATTGAACGAGGAAGCAATTTCAGCGAAGCTCCAACTATACCGCGGAGTCGGAGAGTTATTTTGTGAGCTTAAAGAAACTCGGGAGCTGCATAAAAGAGATTAGCCTTCCCGCCGCACTCCCTAGACTCTATTATAGGTTTAAACACAGCCGAGCGAGCATAAAGCCCCCAAACTTGCTCGGAGCGCGCGCAAATCGGCTTAAGCCGCACTCCGGCGAATTGGTTAACTCACTCACGCGGTAACTTCTATTATTATCCCGACTGCTATGTTTTTTTACTGGTTAGAAAATTGAAAATGTAATCCGCTTTCACGTTAGTTTCACACTTTCGCGAATAAAATAAATTGTTATTTAAAACAATCGCTTCTCATGACCTGCGGGAGGCCATTACAATGAATTATTAATAAAACTTTATGAGGCTCGTAAGAGACGGAGAAAAAGTAAGTGAGGCGCCGCGGCCGGTCGGCCAGGGCAGATCAAAGAGCTCGAGTGCCGGGATGTGTGCCGTGCTGCCACTCCAGACCACTCGAACTTATCTTGACCCTCGAACTGAGGTAAAACGGTAGTAAAAATTACACTCCAAAACCAATTTAGGCCGTAAGTGGGCACGAAGAAGCCGCGGGGAGGATGTTATGGCGCGCTCCTGCAGACCTATTAATTATTATCAATGGACATGAACTGTATCGATTCGTAATGAAAGGCTAGCGTGCGCCGCACTGCGACCAAGGTCTCCGGAGCCCCGGCCTTCGCCGAGGACAGGTAGGATGACAAAAAAGACGTCCCTGACACTTCCCACACGTGTTCAGCAAATATTTAACTGATCCCTACATCTGCTCCTATTCCGAAACGGAAATTAGGAGCGCGTGGGATTCGCGATACAACACAGAAGGTAATATTCGTGAGAACTTTACTCTTGTTAACAATTAGGCGAAATTAAGCGGCCATAAAGGGTTCCTCTCGCGATGTTTACCCTATCATTAAGCAGGAGAGCTGGACGCGGATAATGCCGCCGGGACATGCAAATAAGTTTTCGGGATTGTTAAGCTTTCCCAGAAGGCGAGATACCGTTCGGCAGATGTGAGCCAGCTTTCGTGACACGGTCAAGTAGAGTTTATTTCGATTGGTGTTCAGTTCTCGTTTAAAGGTGTTTTTGACCCGGTTCGTGGCATCTGTGTAGCGGCCCGCGAGCGGCTGTGTGCGTGCGCGAACCTACTGCGTTGTTTTCTTTCTCTCGCTTTTACATTTTCGTAATCGCCGATACAAACTCCGCTGATAGGGTTGCCGAGACTTTTATTGCGGAACATTGGTGTAATGTACGACCGTTTACGTTCGCAATATTGCACCTTTCACACGTTCCATTTCAAAAATGTGTATTTTATTAGTATATTTTTTTGTTTGTCCGTTTTTGGGATGCTTCGAATATCGATCGTGTCGGGTCGTCGTTTGTTTACTTTTTCCAGAAAATTGTGATTTCGTGGTTATGGAGTCGCGTGGAGGCTGCGTCGGGCGGGCACAGCCCTGGCGCGGGAGCGGGATGGCGCGCTACAGCGAGCGGGGCGCGCCGTCTCTGTCTGGCGCGTTTTTTGCGGCGCCGGAGTGTGGGAACTCGGCGGCAGGTGGGGCTGCCGAGATTGCGACGCGACATCCGCCCGCCGCCCGGCCACAATGCATCTCGCCAAGACGCGCAGCTTTGTGCAACAATACGAGACGCGATGTGCTTAACATACGCCAGGACGTCGTAATGACGTGATCTTACTGTTTTATTAGAAATGCATAAGATCGATAGGTAAAAGCGAGCGGACATTCTGATGGCGAGTGAGCGAGCGTCCGCTGCTTTTGTTTACAAACGCATGATGCGCGGTGGAACGCAAACACCGCGCGGCGGTCACACGCTACCAATAAACTATGACGGACACAATATTAATATTGTCGCCGCTATATCGACGCTGGCTCATAACTCGATTCCGATATTTTCAAAACTAAATAATGATGTCATTTTAATCAATTAGAAAATCATAGCATGGGCAGCTGGATGGTTGATTTGACATTTATTGCCACGTAGCCATTATTCTGATGTTAATTCTGCTAGATAAACCTAATCTTAATAATGAATCTTATAACTTTGGAAGTTGAGATCGAGTATAAATTAGGCGTTATGATTTGTTGGTTTTTATCATTGTGAATTAGATTTACAAAAAATAATGACTCCTAAGCTTTGGAGAGGTTCTTGACGTCTACATGAATGGGTAGTTACATTTGATTTAACGATTCTATTGTAATAATGTCAGAACTAGACAAAAAATCAAATCTAAAGTGTAATTAGTGCCGAGCCAACGAAATTTAATGTGCCATTAGCAAGGAAATTAATTAAAAACAATCAAGCTTCAGGAAAATATCTCAACAATTATATACACATAAAATATTTAATGAATTGTGCATGTCGAAATATTAACATTAAATTATGATTATTCAGCTGTAATTACTGTGAAACTATAGTTTATATCAGTTTATTGCGACTAACCGTAATATAAAAAATAGTAATAGTACCTAATTATAATCATGAGTCGTTTGCTTGGAGGTCGGCCGATGCCACGGGAAGTACAAATAACCTTATAAATAATGTGAATTCACAAAATGATATGGGACTAATTAAAAATACGATTTACGACTACGCAGCTATGAGATAATTAGTGCCATTACTATTCGCATGGAGGTATTAGAAATAATAAAAAATATATAGACGTCCGTCGTTTAACATCTGTCAAAACTGACATTAGAAAAGGCAAACATTATGCCGCTATATTAAGAATTTTATAGTTTTAAGTCTATATTTATTTAAAGCGTTTAGCACTAAACAAACAGTATTAATTTAACGACTAAGTGGAGTTGGTTATTAGAGTTTTAAGTCACTTTGTCAGAATGAAGGATGTAATCTTAAAGTTATACCGCCTTTTATTCTATATTGCAATTGCAACTAAATTGAGATACGTTTGCATCGTTCTTAATATTATTGAAATAAGTGATTTTATAAGTAAAACATGTATGGAAGCACAATAATTATATTCCCAACAGATGCTGTGCGCATTTTTATACCAAGTTGGCGATCGTCTTGTACAATGTTTATTACAAAACGGGGTGTGTCATGAATTCATGTTACATCATTATAATGTTTCTATGGCGGTCACAATTATAATGTTTATGAGAGGATGTCAGGCTAAAAATTGTCGTCGCTTTAATGAGGAAGAGTGAATTGTGGGACGCTCCATATAATAAACTGGGATATCGGAAATTTAGGACACCATATATGACGGTGTACGGAATTTTTATCTTTAATTCGTAA
The DNA here is from genome assembly GCA_002382865.2 of Heliothis virescens. Taxonomy (NCBI): domain Eukaryota; kingdom Metazoa; phylum Arthropoda; class Insecta; order Lepidoptera; family Noctuidae; genus Heliothis; species Heliothis virescens. The sequence continues at coordinate 4,280,053 of NWSH02000605.1, read as the reverse complement.
TAATCAAGGCCTCGTATTTGTGGAGAGGTGAATCAGCCTGACTTCGCGCGAAATCCAGGTTGGAACCGTATTACGCCTACCTACTAATCTATTTAGTTTCCGACTATTTCTATAGCTGTATATTTAGAAATTTCACATTATTGTTCGGTAATTTTTTATGTAACTGCGAGTGTTTATACAAGGAACTAGCGCGATCGGGTGTCTGTCAGGTAACGTTGCGCACAAAAGATGTACTTCAAATTCTTTGTCAATGAACACAATATGTAGCTATTATTTCGAGGACAATGTGGTTAGCGACTGTAATGGTCATTTCTGAAAGAAAAAATAAATCTATTGGATGGAATGTGTACTTACGTTTCGAGCAATAGTCGCCCGTCCAGCCAGCCTTGCACACGATCTCTCCTGCAGGCGAGCATGTGTAGTGTCCGAAGGCGTCGTCCCTCGGCCTGCACAGCACTTCGCAACCAGCTCCGTAGTAGTGAGCCGCACAGGTCACTCGGTACGACAGCCGCAGGTGAGCGGCACCAGGGCCACCCCACCGTTGTTCTTCTTCGATCCAAGGGCCTCCCACATCAGCCACGCTTTGCTTCGTCATGCGCGCGATCAGGGTATCTACAAACAAAAAATTATTGACAGTTTTAGAGACAGTTTTTCTTGTCAAGCTGTTGATAGTTAACAAGCATGAAAATCTTCGACCGTTTGACGTTTATCGCTAATGATTAGTTTACATGCACCTAACGCGAGGCTACATGGCTAACGACTGGCATAATGTGGCAAAAAGTCGGCGAGGGCTCGTTAATACCGAGCCTGAGGTGAGCTTGCCTATTGAACTTAAATGAATAATTGAAACATACGAGCGCACTCCACCACGCTCGGAATTACCTCCTCGTCAGTTCACTCTATGAATTTTAAAAGTTTATACAGGTGCGGAATATCGGACTGCGCATTTTCGGGGACCGCAGGTGCAAAACAAACATGTTTCCCAAGAATTTGCCACATCTGCCCCGAAAAAATTAACGGGACATTTTTAATTAATAAGAATACGGGTAAAGAGACAAAATATTCCTTTATCAGCGTGGGAAAGGGTTACAGAAGTAAATTGACCTGTTAACGTGGAGCATTTGAAGCCCGCATTCGACCGTGAGATTTCATTGTTCCCAAGCGTGATTCACTGTTTTGATTCGTCGCCGGCGCCGGTGTGATTGATTAATAGTTTTAACTTCATTCTTTATGTAATATATTACTTGTAAACCACGCGTAAGTACAGCGTTTAACTTAGAAAAAGCCACTGGACGGCTCCGAGCGAGCCAGGCTGACATTACATAAGAGACGAGCAAAAAGTAGTCTGTGAAAACAACCCGCTGCATTGATTTGAAAAACTGCCACTCCATTCATCAAACCGCGTAAGTGCTGGCTCGCCATAGGGCTGCCATTATTGCTCTCATTATGGAAACAAAACAAATAACTTCGCATGCACAGTCAAGACACTGATTTAATTTATACTATTCAAAATAAACGGGAGAAAAACACAAAGCGTTTAAAGACAAACGCCGAAACAATTTAGAACTGTCAAATTAAAGCTCTATACAAGGAATAAACACAAGTCATCGTGGTGAGAAAACATTTTTTGTCGGTGGCCCGTCCTAGTTTGGACAGTTAACGCGCCACTCGCCAGCCCTAGCTAAGAAATCTCAGCGTCGACCAGTTTCTACCTTTATTTATTTCTCGTCGTGTATGCCCACTTTTTACTCTTGTTGCTTCGATGGGTACATTCCTAAGCCGGCAATCCCGACAGAAGATAAAATTAAACCAGACGCGAAATAAAATTAAAAGGTATATAAAAACGTTCGATCCCGACTAATTTCGTGGCGTATGGGGTACAAGTGTTCCTTTTGTTTTCGATGTCAGTGCTAAGCAGGGCCGTAATGATCACGAGATGCAGCATCGTCGATCTGTTGCGATGGATGCTGTTTGAGTTTTGGAGTGGTCGAGTGCGTGTATTTATACGGAAAACAGGTCACAGGTCACTGACACATCCTTGTGTGCAGTCCTTGGAATAAACGACGCGGATGCTGCGCAACTAAGCTCTACGGTATGTGCATTGTTTGAATTATATTTGATGCAGCAAATCTAAATGAATCGCACTAAATAGTTTGCGGCAGTATCGGAAAATGTCCCATTAAAATTTTGCCGGCGACTGTCCAACTTGAAAGCTAATAAATAACAAGGAATTCACAAAACATCCAGTTCTTAAGCAACTGTTTAAACAAATCAAAAATAAACTTTTCTAACAAAGTCTCAACTCGCAAAATATCGGAATGACATTGGACGTTGTCACGACATTCGGCGAAAATGGCGCAAAGAATACAAATTCAATTTTCATATTTAATATCGTGGAAACGATTATTGCATCGACATTGCTGGCATAAAGCATAGCGCACACGATTTACCGGTCTCGTGTAGGCTCACAAAGATCGTATCTGTACAATAAATCTAGAAGATAAAACGCGTATGCTACGCCGGTTGTGTACCTAACGAAAATACAATCAGACGAGAGCTATCAATTTATTTCGATGGGGCCTTTCATTCCGATTAAATATTATGAAGTTTATTCTACTCAACACTCATCAATTTTATCGTTTTAAATTCTATACGTGGTGAGCGTGAGTAAAAATTTAATTTTAACGATAACTGCAGTGTATTCAAGGCTTAAATGGACAAAGAAATTATGAAAGCCAAGTGTGCAGTTCGGAGGGAATTAGAAAAGTGATGTGTGGGAACTGAGCGCCGACCGCTTGCAATTTAGTTCCAATGTGCGCTCGAGAATTATGGCAACCGTGCACCCAGCCTCCGGTGCACCAGGGCTGTCCGGAGACTTGCAGTGCCACCACAACAATATCTCTCCAAGCTTGTTTGAAAAACTTACAAAAACAAAACCATAAAGCTATCGCAGCATTGCCAACTTATAGATACTTAAAAAAAGAAGATAATTAGGTCCTCCTACCAACCCTACAACATTCGACTCGGCAAGCAATTTGTAAGTAAATTGCGTTCGTACAACGTTTTTCTCCTCTATTCGATTCGTCGGAACCCAAAGTTGGGTTCTCCAGAAACAACCGAACAAATTACAGACATCATCCTAATTCAACGGCGTAACGATATTAAATGAAGGTGTACCCCACTATCGCATCTATTAATGTAATTCCAATTCACAAATAAATAACACATTTAAAGAAGGACGAGGCAGCATCGGTACGTGCCCGGCCGCGCCGGTGCGCCAGATAACGTGTAATTATGGCCCCAGAGGTCACTACAAATAAAACTAAAATATATCCGAACAGCAAACGCCAATAAACAAAAACAAAAGAAAGCAAAATAACTGATAATTTGAGTCGGCTACGCTAGTGGCGGACGCGAGCGATTTGGGATGTTGAAACGCGATTTTGGGGAAGCGCGGGGATGCACGATCACGCGACGCTTCCGCCGATATGATCGATTGATCGATAATGCGGCCACCGGATGTTGAGCCTGGCTCCTCGTTCATTATACATATAGCCGCAGCCTGACAGCGCCTAGAGGAACTGGATCGCGAGCGATCTAATTAGTGATCGGTGGGAGGTTTCCAACGAAATCGAAACCGCGACGTCGAGCAGCGTCGACGCGCGAAGGTTCGTCGACCGTTTTCCGCAGGTGAGGCCCACATCATTAAGCGATGTGTCGATTTCCACTCGTCTCGATTCGGACACCTGCCCGGGCCGGTCGTACGGCCGCGCGCCGCCCGCCGCTGTGGGAAACTACATCTCATCAATGGGCTTGTCTACACAAACGACGCGCCACTTTTGTTTATAAAACTGTCCACTTCTAACACTCAACGAATATTTCGTTACGAGAAGTGCGCCTCGGAGACGTCGCCTCTTGCACTCGATAAATAACTGATCCACTCGAGCTTTGAGGGTCTCGAGGAGCCAAATTAAAGATTTCAAGATGTTGTCAATGTTATTTTAAGAGATTTCGCGTAAGACACGAAGGACGGTTCGCGTTTGAAATTCCCCATTGTCCTGTGAGAAAATACGAACGTTAACGTTCCGCGCGAAGGATTCGATGAATGCGAAGGATTGCGCAATGTAGTCGTTACATTTCCAGACGGCTGACGTGGTGCTTAACCTTCGTGAAAGCCAATTAACGAGGCGAGTAATCATCCGCGAGTCGCGAGAGCCCTGGGAACCGCGCACGGGCCGCACCACCCGCTAAAGTAATGAATTGACTAATAATGCACGGCCGGATAGCGAGATAAACAGCCGTCACAACATAACTGTATCGATAATCACATCTCGGTCGTGTAATGTCAGCCGGCGAGCGGTAGCCGGGCCCGGGGCGGCGCACCGGCCCGCGTCAGTAATTGCCTCTACGAATCTCTTATCGTCACTTTTCACACGCTCTTTTTCCTGATTTCGCTTATATGGGCTAGTAAAGCTAAGTAATGCAATAATCGTAAACAGTGCGGCCGACACCGGCGGCAATGTAAACAAGAGCACAGGACGAGACATAAGAAGTGTGCCCACCTATTATCCGAGAGCATGTGCCGAGCATCTGTCGACAGCGCTTCCTGAGAGCCACCGCGCCTGCTACATCATAAATCGAACCTTCCGGAGCGCCTTCCTGATATTTTTTATCATGTTCAAGCCCTACGACGACGAAAGATGAAGTGTAAACTAAAAAATTCCCTGACTTCCCTCGGAGGTGTATTTTTTAGCATCCAGTAAGTAAACAATGCGGCGGCCCGTTAGTGCGGACCAGGTGGGGCCCGGCTTGCCTCGGGCGCTACACAAAAGATTTCGGTGAAGGAGCCGAGCGACAACATCAGGATTGCCAGCGACCATTGTTGTATACTTATTTGTTTAGCGCAAGAAACTCTTTATTCATCGCCGTGAGCGAGGCTCCTCAATGCGCCGCGTGTTCATCTATGATATATTGGATTCTGGGAGTCGTGTGTCGCCATTCTTGCCATTCTTCAATGTCTTGTGCATAAATATGAAAAGCGCACAAGGTTCGCGACAATGAATTAGTTACGTGCAACGGCCGCTTTCTAAGCCAATGCAGCTGTTCAATTTGGGTATTAGATAAAAAACCGAATGTGATTTAATTAAGCATTAGCCCGGTGAGTCGATAGTGAGTGAACACAAACGGCGTGCGTGTAACCTGTTATTATGGTTGATTAGATTTCTGTTGGTAACATTTCTCGGTAGTGAACCGGCGCCGCCCATCGCTCCCGAGCCGTATTAAAAATATACCCGTCCTCTAAGCTATCCACTTCGGACGCTAATGATTTTCGGTAAACCGGCCCGTAGACACACCTCGCCGTATCTCCAAATCTCCTAAGTAAATCACCGGAGTTTTTTTGTTACTCGGTCAGGAGTAGTAATTATGTCGGTCAGAGTGCAGCGGTATGAAAATCTAATTAAGAAATGGGCGTCGCTGGTCAGTTTTCGCGTCCGCCATTTAAATAATTTTGAAAATCGAATTGGGCGCGTCGTTTTAGATTCGGGTTTGGAGTCTGGTGGAGTGTTTTGTTTTGTTCGTGTAGCGATGTAGCAGGAGTCGGGTATCGATGCACGCGGCGTATTATCACGATGATGTATTTACGACCCGGACGGTTACAATTCATTCTGAATCGTTTTTTCGGTCACGCCACGTCGCATGTAAGACATAAACTGTCGATTCTTTATTGGGCGTTTAGGCTTCTCGTGATATCAAACGGGAACGAGCAAAACTTATCCAATCGATTATTATAAAATGATAACAATCTAAAATTATATTCGAGCACATGGCTTAGAAGCAATTTTGTGGCTAAGTTGGCGTGTCAAAGCGATTGTACTCGTATAAAAGGCAGTTTAAACAAAGTAGGTAACCAATTTGCCTATATTCCGTAAGTAATTTTCATAGCGCGACGTCTAGGTGCCGGTCAACGGCCATCGGAATACATTAGAACATTTCTACTAAATTTTCGTCCTACAGAAGGCTGAGTTTATTAGAATAGCGCGCGCATTGCGAAGCGAATCACGCGCATCGCCGCGTGCCTTGAACACCAATCGTCCACACCATGGGAACATTTTTGTCTTCCACGATATGATAATATGAGCATTCAAATATACATACTGTCCGTTAAATGCACGATAAACACCCAGAATTACAGTGAAACCTGAATGTGAGTGAGTCGTGACCGACGTGATTTGAATTTTACAAGGCGGACGAAGATTTTCATGACCCTTTTTATCATAATCGTATTATAAGGAGAACAATCAACTCACCATCAGATCTGGACGTCTCGTTCGTGTCGTGCCACGCTTCTACTATAAGCGTGAATGTGCCCTGCAACATAAAACCAGCCTGTTACATTATTGCATTACAAACATGGGGACAAGATAACCATCAAAATATCTACAACGTCGTCGATAAAGGAAGTGAAACTCCAATTGTACAACTTATTAGCAGGTCTCGTGTTACCGGCGACAACAATTATTCCACCTGTCTTTTGAAATTTACTTTCACGTCAAGTTTATTCAGTTCTTTCATTAGTTCACACATTTATTACATTTCAGCATTGCGTAATGGACTCGAATCATCCGCTAAAACATACCAAAATAATCAATGTACATCATCTTAGAACATTCACGAGAGACCTTTAAACATGGGCGCGGCAGTTAAGAATTTCAAATATTTCCTTTATTTAACGACAATGTTAATAGCCGACGAGTGTAAATTAACAACATGATAGACAGGTGAACCCGGGAGCAGATGGCAGCGAAATTGTTTCAATATCATGCTAAAAATAATACAAACGCAATAAGGCAATGACGCTGGCTCGCTCCACTAACGAGCGAGCTGCCTACATCGAATGATCCCGTGGTAAACGGACTTATAAAAAATACTAATAGGAACGAGTGCGTATCTGATATCGAGCTGTTGACATTAGTCCATGTTTACGTAAGGAGGCGAAACGGCAGTCGAAAATCGATTAAAAACTTGATAACGGTGCGTGTCAACAGCTTTTAGGCGCCTGCGACGGAACTTATCAATGGGTGTTTTGTCAAGTTCCGTTCATGCAAAAATGTACACGACTCTCGGTTTATGAAATCTCTCCCAGCGCGATCGGAACCGGTCGCCGGTCATAAAACACTCGATCCCGCCGATACTCGCCGACCGACGACCGGCGACCGGCTCACCGCCTAGTGTTCCCGACCTTTACTTCTCTAATCGCTGTTTTAATTACACTACGGATGTGAGCTATCGATGAACAATTTTCAGTTAAATATTGAAACTAAAATTGAGTGTTATTGCAGTTTATACCGCCGTTTAAGAAACGTACAAATAAAATCGACTTGTGAGAATAAGTCATTGAAACATTGACGGCGAGTGGAAACGCGACCCACTTCTATGACACACGCATATCGGATTCAAAAAGTCTTGAACGGTGGTCTCATGTGTATTAATTAAACAAGTTTAACGAGAAGTTTTATTTCAAACTTATGTTGCTACGTTATGTTTTCCTAAATCAATTAAGTGAGTTGTTTTAATTATAGATAGAAAAGAGTTTAATAAAAAATGTTTGCAATTCGTTTGTCAATCAACCGCAATGAAAGCTGGTAGACTAAAGACGACGATTAAAGACGAAGACGGACGCGGGGGAATCTCTGAAGCTGGATTATAATTACAATAAGCATGTGACGGGTCGCAGGCGCAGCTGCGCGCGCGCCGGATACGAAGGGTCACCGCTTAACTAATACCTCATTTGATCACCACCACCTACTTTAACGAGTGATTCAGTTTTTCCTGACAGATGTCGCCCGTCTTCAATTAAGCTCTATGAATGAAAACAGTATTTGCATGCACGAACAATAGTGTCTATTTGCATAGGAACTGATACCACGTCTCTAACGAACAATGATTATTGTCGGCTGATGGAAATCAATACGAGAAATCTGACGTTTCACAACGCACAACGGCGCGTCACAAAAAGCGAGCGCTTTTTCCAACACTTTTTAGACGACGAGATCTCAATTAAACTTTCGTTACGTCCACGGTTTTGACGAATTTATAATAAGTTACGTTAAATACTTAGACAATACAAGCGGACGTGTTATCGCGTCTCACTGAATACTAAGCAGCCGAGCCCGCCGCCTGGACGAATTTAAACCTTAAACGATACAAAATCACCATTATCAGTGTTTGAAAAGTGGATTTATCGTGAACGTCGTATCAATATAAGGAGCGAGAGACGCTTGTCAAAATACTTTATTATGATTTGTGTTGCGTGCACCAGATCAAATATGGCGAGTCGTAGTATACAGCGTATTGATTTGTTAATCGAGTATGGAGAACGCATTTCGGTCAGCTGTGGTTGCTCGTAAGTATATGCCGGTTCCCACGACAGTGACTCTCGAGCCAGCCCATAAAAAGCGGCCGACGTAAGCGTACGTGTGCAGGTAGCCTTTATGAACGTGTCGAGCTCGCGATACCGTATACTTATACAACAAGTCGCCGAGACTCGTTGCCTAGGCTCCACAGGCAATTAAGGAAACGTATTAGTCCGTGTTAAGCTAGCCTTATTTGCGAAATGCTAATTTTATCAGTCGTCACACACGCAGTAGGTATTCCATTAAATTCAGTAATATTGTAGCATCGCCAGCCGACGCGTTAATGATCACCGTTCCGAATTGAACGTGTTCTTTTTGGTTTTTATTCATTAAAAACATAATATCGGGCTGTGATCGCACCGTATCGAGACACATTAATTTTATCCCGCGAGAGCGATGCGTTAAATTGTATTACGGACGAATAGACTGATACCACGGTATGAATGCAGGGGAATTATTTGATAATCGTTTTATGGGGGTGCCTAAAGAGGCTACTTCCATATCGGAGCTCGTTTCGACGTTATTTCGTTATTAATTAAAGAATCCGGCGAAAGGATACGTGGGAACGGAGCTTACTTTAGTGCTTCTTATTTGTTAGCGCCACAGCCATGTGTTTGGGATTTTTAAAGAACAAAAGGTATAATCAGGTGCCCAGTGAAAAGGACCTCTGTTTGGGCCACGCCACGTGTTTCGACTTCTATTGTTCTGTTTATTGTTTAAGTGAAATGAAGCCGTTTAAAATGGCAACAGATGTTTCTCTTGTTTGTTGGTTTTGGTAACAGCTTATTATTGAGTTTAGAGATTAACAAAAACTTTTGAAAGAGACTACGGGTTTCTCATCGCAGTTCTCAGCGTAAACTGTAATAGTCAGAGGTACCGCTTCGATAAAATGGAACAAGGTCACCCTACCATTGGTTTCGGTCAATAGTGTACAATATCGGAAGTATTTATATAAAACATCACAAAAAGACGTTACCGTACCTAGTTCGCTTTCGAGTATCGTTTCGACACGAGAAAATATTTGGAACACAAACACCCGGGCAAGTGGAAGAGTCGTGATTTCATATTTCACACTTTGCTAGTGTGGTAACATCGCTTTGGACAGGTTTTTTTTTCACTTGTACCCCGACAAAGTTGTGCTTCAGCCAGCGTCTCAAAATCGATTGTTAACGCGATGCAATAAGGTCTCGTATTCAATGAACGACTGAATCGATTTGAAAATCGAATGTTGTCGTGTTGATATGTAGACAGAACTGAAGACTGGCTACATACAATACGTCAAATTAAAAAAGATATGCAAATTAAAGTCTGTCCGATAAATATGGAACGCGTAACTTGTTTTTATTATTAAAAGCGTTCCAAGCGCATTTATTTATTAATGCATTTAATTAAACTTTATCTCCTTCTATTTTGGCAGCGTCGAATGTCAGGTGCATTGACCCGATGAATCATAATTTTAATACCGAATTAGGTTTTCTTGTACAATAAAAAGGCCTGCAAGATTTGGGATTGTGTAATAAATGTAATAAACACCGTGTGAACGGGAGACTTCCTGTACAAATATTCTCCAACAAAAAATTCAGGTCGACAGTTTATTGGCGACATGGAGTACATACATGCATTCTGTTAGAATGTTAAGCAGTTTCGTGTTAAAGTCAAGTAACTGAGCGAGGCACTGAGCCTCTCTATTGCGCTGCTGAATCGCGAGGCCACCTTCACGAAGCTATTTTAGCAGTTGAACGTACTTTCCAAGCCGGCCGGTTTATCCTTGTTGGTGTACGAGCACGTCTGCGCAAGCGCATATAGACAAAAGCGAGACGTTCTCAAAGCAATAGCGACCTCGTGGCTCATGTGAACCTACCAAGTTCCAAATTCAAATTGTTTAACAAGAGAAATCCTTTGTTTGTATTCGAAAATGGAATGCTTAAAATTAAGAGGTAAAAAACCCCGAATAGATACGTGCATGTAGTTCCGTTTTCATAAAGCAATAAGATTCTAATGTTATAAAGAGTTCTGGAACTGTTCCAACAATCTTATGCAAGATTTATGACTTTATACCTACTTAACGTGTGAATTCATAAACATTTTAGTGTTTTAAATGTTGAATTTATGTTTCGGGAAATCAACAGGACAGTCTTTTATAATATTTTAATATATGAACTTTATGATCTTTGGTCGCCGCAGACTGCAAATAAGCTCATGAGATAATTTCATTCGCTCGCCGAGAGACGTGTCAATTAACTAATCTTTAACGTCCAGGTACGACATAAAATGTTCAACCAATTAAAAACGTTAACCATTTTCACACGCCAATCATAAATAATAACCATTAAATTGATGCTATAATAAAGTTCCAGTGTTGCCCACTAAAACCGAGAAAGTAAACACTGGTGTGACCACTGGAAAAATTAACCGACTGTTTTACATTATGGAAGGATTAATTACCCAGCCCGCTTTACCGGGAAACATTAAAAAGTTAAAAAGCCAGTCGTAACTCAAACGAAATGTTATACTTTATATCTGTGACGATTATTTTACGAAACACAGCTAGGAAACATTAAGACAGACGTAACTACTTTTTTTACCGCTAACGACCGGTCCGGTCCGTATACGACACACGAAATAAGTCAGACATTAACAATTTATTGCCCTCAATTACAATCATCGCGAAAAAAGACACTCGAATAAGGAATTCGGGACTTTGAATCGGGGCCGAAGTGAAAAAGCGTACCCTTAATTTTCACATGGCATCGGCGGTATTCGGAGACGGGCGGGACCTC
>NWSH02000605.1:4256512-4266975 GCA_002382865.2 Heliothis virescens | reverse complement strand
GCGGTATTCGGAGACGGGCGGGACCTCAGCCCGCCGCTGAAGAATTCCAAAAATGAAAATGTCGGCCATAAACAACGGACCGATTTGAATGAAGCATAAGAATTAAAAAATAAAGAATCGGGTTAACAAATTTTGTGAGACATCCACGCCGGGCCCCGCTCTCTACGGTGATCTGATAAGGCCATGAGAAGGGTACGCCGATGAAACCGAAACCGCACTAAAAACAAACAATCTCCTGATCGATTCATCCGGATTTTACCGAGAATGACGCGCACAGCCTCCACATACAAGTTTCGACATGATCCGTATATTTTTATATCATCTCAGTTTTTTCCTAATCCACTTTGCATACGCCAGTATTTAAACTAGAAACAGCGATGAGTTGTATTACTACTTTTAATAGAAATGTTTATATTCAAAACACGGTTATCGTATGGAAATAAAGTATTACGGTTGCCAAAAGTGATCGAATCACACCGTGTGAACATTGACAAATTGTGGCGGGTTCTAAGAAAACTTCCACTTTGAATCTTGACCAGATGTAATCGGGGACGGGGACGGAGTACGATTTCTGACAAATTCAAAACATTCGGTCATTCTAATTTGCAAGTTTTGCTCGCGGAGGTTCCCAGCCTATGATCGGCCTTTGACACGTCCATAAATTCGTCGAAGTATGTACGTACGTACGTAAGTACCGGCGCTCCTCCCATACTAAATAATGGCGACGATTTATTCGCGAGGTTGCGGATACGAGCGGAGCATGTGAGCCGCTCGCACTGCGACTCACAATTCCTAGAAACTGCGCGCGTGTGATGAATAAAGTCAGGAACGCGAGGAATTTCATCATTGCAGATTTGAGGGCTCCTCGCCCTAGCAGTACGTGAGAACTCACCCGCACGCTCGCCGCCACCACTCAATAAAAACGGAACGCGCTCGATCGCCTAAAACGGACACCGATTCATTTAGGAACGCGCCGACCTGCCTATTTATACAATACATAATTCGAATTTTGATTGACATCACTCAATTAGGTATTTAATCCGCATACACATTCGTCATTAAAAAAATACCGGGACGCAAATTACTTTTTGGCTACCATAATAAATCGGGCTCTTTGAACAATTTTATTAGCAGCCGTAAACGTTATAGAGACGCAGTTAAAATGTCAGAATTTGACCGTAAACGAGCGTCCATTTGAAAAAGGAGTGTTTTCTTAGCGCTCGCTCGGAGAGGCGTTGTAATAACAACTATAACAAGGCCGGTTAACTTTTATTGTCTATTCACTGTGATGAGCTTATTCCTTTATCTTTAGTATGACTAAACATTATTTACTAGCTAGTTTTCTAATGCACGCATTGTTATTTTAGCACTGGGAATAATAGTGGCGTTCGGTTACGCGTAAGTATGCTCAGTTTATTTAGGCCGATCAGCTAGAATAGCAGAGACCGGTTAATTGATAGGTTGCTGAATGCATGTGCACTGGCTCCGAACAATGCAACCTGACTAATTATCCACGCTCCGATTGTTTAAATTTGAAACTTATGAAATCGCGTTACAAGTTATATTGTAATGGCGCGTACAGCGAGCAGTAACGCGCGCACCCTACTTTTACGTGGAATTTCTTTCGCGATGCTTTTTTGTTTAAGTTTAATTGCCGCGCGTCGGAAAGGAGAGAGATATAAGACGCTGTCGAAGAGGGAACAACATCCAATGAGGCATTCCATAGCTTCAGTAGACTTTATTAAAAGAAGCGGATGTAGGGGTAAGTATTTTAAGAGGATCCCGAGCGAGCGCGAGCGGATTGAAATAAAGGAAATTATTAAGAGCTCTCTCCACGATAAAAAACTAGACGGAAGTTACTCCAACTATGGGTTTATAAAGCGTCCGACGCTCATATCGCGTTACATTATGTAGTAATAAGTCGATGATGCGTGCGAAGGTTTTACGTTTTTGAAGTGGAAACTTATATAAGCGGCGGTTGTCGGGCGAATAATAATGCGGGGCGCGTAACCGATTACGATTCTAATGTAATTACGGACGATTTGAGGCACAAGTTTGGTCGAGGTGTGAGTTTTTACGCGGTGTTGATCGTTAATTACTTTCTAATGTGTATGCCGCTATGAAGCGCAAAAAGCGACGAGTTCACACGCGACAATGGATTAAGAACGGCATTCGACCGACGCCGCGTGCGTTACCGTACTATTGTTTTGAAATTCGAATGGAACGTGACGTCACTGAAACGTTAATTTCTCACAATGCACCTGTACTTATTTAAAAAAAAATGGTACACGCATGAATTGTGACCATGCAGGTACTTAAAGAAGAATTTTCATACTTTCATTAGAGCGGTGCTATTTGGAGCGTGAAACTATTTTACGAAACATGCAAAATAAGTAACAATCTCTAGAATTAGTTACGCTGTTGCTTAGTCTACTTGTTCCACAATAAAGACGTGTGTTTCTTCACTTAACGACACAAATACATTAATCAGCCTGAGCTTTAGTCAAAGACAATGAAGTATTTGTTTTGTTAATTCTACACAAGTTAATGAGTATGCATACTTTTTACTTCGGACCTGAAGCTTAACTTCTCGGTCTGTTGCTTAGAAAATTATATTAAAAACATGGTCATTTAAGTTGGTGTTTTAATTAAGGTTAATTAATGGAATGAGTCAAGTCACACGGCAAATGCTGGATGGTTTGTGCCACATTGCTGGTAATGACTTCCGAAACATGAGATGCACATGGCCTGGTTATCAATGGCCGTCAAAATATCGCTTTTATTAATTAGTTCCTATTTAGATTGGAAATTATATTCATGAATAGGGATACGTTATAGGGATATGTTGAAAAAGTCAATTTATTTGAGGGGTTTAAAAGTGAAGTCTTACAAATAAGGTCTTAAAATAACAAACAATAAACAAAAAAATACAAACAAATTAACTAAAGGCAAATGATCGCAAAATATTCAGCACTTATGTCCTAAAAACAATTCTAATTTATTATTTCCTTTGCCCACAGCTTACCAGCAACTAGTTACTAACATTCCTTATCACGAAACTAAAGAAACTCGTTATTTTTATTCAAGGTGTTACTAACGGAATAGATAACTTAGCTAATTAAAGAATACAGGGCCGAGGTCCCGCTGCATTATAGGGTTATTTTTTAAACCTTCAAATAAGTATTTTAATTTTAGATATTTGTCGCCATTTGCAACCGCTATGCATGCAAAGGTTCCACTTAAAATATATTAAACGAGCTATTTTAAGATGCGGTGGATAAAGGTCTTAAGAAAAACAGTTTCAGGTATTTCCGCAATTAATAATTACGACTTCGGTGCGAGTTTTTGCAAGATCGCTAATAGTAGGGGTCCTCGTAATCCCCGCCCCGTGGGAATATGACTTGCGGAATATTTGTGAGTTATGATCAGACGACAGCTACGATCCTGCGCTGCACTTCCTAGTCTCACCAAACAGTTGAAATTAACAGCTGCAGACTACAATAGAGATAGATTAACTATCGAATTTATTGTAACTGCGTAACAATAGATGATGGACAAATTTATTAAGATAAGACACAATGCCGTCTATGAGTAACATCACGCAATACGGATCTTGGATCCATAAAAAGTATAGTTCACGGCCAGCCCCGCGTAATGCGGTGCGCGCGCGCCGGGCCCGTGCATGCGCGGAAGCACACTTTGACATTTCGCGCTCTCTCCGCAAAGCAGGTGTAAATGCACAATTGCATAAGCTCAACATTTTTTCGCATTAAAACGGCAGTGGATAACGGTTGTACGCGGCGCTAGTGAATGAGCCCGTTCATGCCGTGGGGTGTACACCCCTGGCATTAAGGGCAAGTATCGTTGACCTTTCTCCTATCCGCGATGTGAGCCATTAGCCGCTCTCGGTACGTGCGAAGACTCGCTCATAATCCGGTCCTCATCTCTTTGACATCCGGACTGCCTAACGGGCCTCGAAGTGCGCATTACAATATAAAACTTGTGATTTACAAACACAAATTGTATGAGAGTGAAATAAATGAAATCCCGCCGGCGCGCCGAGCGACTGCATACAAATGAGATTTCTTTTCGGAGTGAGCCATCTCTTTCTCTAAACGCTGCATGATATATCGTTTCTATGCGTCGTTAACGCGCGCGCCGCTTTACTTGTAATTTCACTGTTCGATGTTGTCAGTAATATTAATATGCTCATGACCTATTATCGTGCGGGTCAAATCTCCTTACGGCCCTAGCACCGATTTATTTCACAAGGGATCAGATAAAGTTCGGATGCAGTTGCGTTTAAGATTACTTCGCCGAGGTTGTATTACGGCAGGCCGGTTAGTGTCAGCGCACTGGCTGGTTCATGTTTCAAAATATTGTGATGCCAGCCATCGAGAATTCGATGAGTAAATTAAATGTCAAATTCGAAAATCGAGCGTCTGCGAGCGTCTCGGCGCGGAGCCCGTTCACCTGCCGGGCCGGTCACGAAGCCAGCGTGCGGAACATACCATATACTAACACATAACCCGGTACATATTTATTCGTGCGCGCGATATGCCTCGTAAAACAGGCGCTTCTCTGGCCGACGATGACCTCATTGTGAGAAAAAATCCAAGTCAGCTTCAACTAATAATGCTAGGGGCAGATTGTATTATTTAAATGAGACGCATCCAACTGTAACTGTATCGGTAAGCAGTGAGGCGTATGGCGCATGTCCTCGGGCACAGGATTTAACAGTTTTAGCGACATATGGGTGACTTTCCATGTCCGCAGTCCGACTGCAGTAAGATAAACTGCACATGGCGTAGAATCGACGTCAACGGCTAGCTTAGCCTGTCACTTTTGAAATTTGATAGATTAAACCATTCTGCGGGCCGCTTTCGCTCAATTGATCGCATGTCAACACATGCTTGCAATAGAGAGCTCTATGTGAATTTAAACAGGAAGTTTCAATTTAGCGCCAATTCATTCGGAATGATAGCGGCAGTTGACGGACGCGCTTCCACTATCCGAAAAAGTTTTAAGTTTCGACTATGGCCAGTTGGGTGTACCTGCAGTTCGGTTTAGTTACCAAATGTCACGTTTTCTCCAGATGGTCGGAGCTTGTGCAAGCGCGGCTCGGGTCCGATTGTTTGCTCAAACATTACGAGACGGTACGACATTTGAAGCGGCCCGCTAAATAAAATACAAATAGCACTCGAAACCTCTAGGTCCACACGCGGCCTGTGTAAACCGTACACAATTGACGCCGAGCGAAATAACCGTAACTAAGGTCCAATTAAGACGTCCGTTATCCTTGGGATCGAGATAGATCTAAGCGCGATCTGTAAATAAATAACATGTAATTACAATATCGAATCACGATTCCGGCCGGCCTCTGCGCTCTAATCGCCGGTGAAGATGAGAACACAGCCACGACGAAGGCTAACCGACTACATCTAATAACACACGGCTGCCCGTACAGAGAGCGACTTCATAATTAATTAAAAATGAACCATTGAACGCTGTAATCCTCCCACGCGGCTGCTCGTTAAACCATCAAGTATTCTTATCGTCATCGCTTCTGTCAAATTTGAATATAGAATCCCTTAATTTCTTTTTTACTATTATTTACGGCGAATGAGATGCCCGAAGTGGTCTCCGCGTGGATTATTGGAATTTGAACGTTGGTAAGTTCCAGCGCGTTGATTTATTGATGTAGGGTTGCTACTTAATGCTTCTTTTACGACGTATTGATTTTACTGTTGCCTACAAAATTAATGAGGTGTTGTTTTGTTTACGAAACATCAATACGGACTACGAGTACTAAAGACTTATTTTAAGACACTTACCGGCCATGTGAAATCGAAGGGGAACACGATGGGATTGCTAAATCCTTCCACGTGGAGGTTGGGCACATCCAATGAGTTGCCGCCCAACACGGGCGTCGTAATGTCACCGAAGGTACACGGTGACGTGGTGTCGATGTTAGCTTGATATATCTTGAGGCACACTCGGAATTTAGTCCTGCACGGCGCCAAACACGGCGCGTCACTATTTGAGGAACCATCACAGCACTGGCCACTACTTAACCTACCCAATGAGTTCGTAAAACTTTTTATCCTAAGTTCGAAGGAACCAGACGTCAGCACCTGGAAGGAGAAACATAAACATGTAGTAACCGTGTCAGGAATGGGGGTAAATGTAAAGATTAAGTGTGTCAATATATCAGATTCAGTGTGACAACAACAAAGTGGCAATACAGCTTTCGTCGCCCCAAAGATGTAATCCTCAAACAAACTATTTGCACAACTGTCCATGCGATCGATCCCGTCGAGACATTAACGGTTTTACTGGACACAGTTTATGTAGGTCGCTCAAAAATGGGGTTGCAAGTAACAACGCGTGTGGGGTGAACCGGTGACACCCCTATGAATCGAATTTCGAACGTTACTGACGTAACAATGCATTTTTTGTAAATCGAACTGTCAAATAGAACCCCCGCTTTGTTTTAAACGATTTTAGTCAGGACTACCGATTTTGATGAAGAACTTGGATATTTTAAACCGCGATGATAGATAAGTTGACAGCTAGACGACTTGAATTCCCCTGAGTTTTTTGTACTGTATGAATAATAATAACTGGTTCTGTTGCCCTCCAGGGTGCACAACCCTTATATTAATGGAAGAATGCAGTTGGTCGTGGTGCATGTAGGGTCAACAAGTTTTAAGACTAATGCATTAGGGAGCGAGCTCGTAATGTTAGCAGTTTCAGTACAGCCGTCTATTATACTTACATTGTATAATATAATTATGTATTGGTAATTTTAATTATAAGAAACAAGGAGTTTTATAATGTTAAAATTTAAACAGCCAAGCTAAGGAAAATGTCGAATTAAAATTGAAAATAACACAGATTATAAAAGTTAAGTCAAAAAGCCTATCCTGTTTTATATGGCATCGGAAGGAAGTGGTACGTATTAAATTATGGCGCCCATGTCTTGGCAAATCATTACCGGCGACTAATACTATGTTGCGCGCGCGCAGAACGTATAAACTTTATGAAATAAAAAAAGGTTTTAAAAAGAATCATTTCCGGTGCTTTCGTTCTAATTGATTATTTATTTAGTTGATTATACAACAATAAATTACATTCATAAAACTTTAGTATGGCTCTCGTTAAATCGTGACGTGTCTCGAATCATTATAAGACTTGTTAATGACCCAGAATACCTTATAGAGTAAGTTTGACTATATTTTAGTAATTTTTTTTTGTTGATAAGCCTTCATCTCTTATTAATAGCCCCGCCATACATACAAGGCAAAATTAATGTTGAATAAATTATGTATGTAACATATTCCGGGACCGTACAGAGGTTTTTGCTTAGCATATAACAAATGGATTATAACCACAATCAAGCTTTCTTAATTAGCTTCCCACGAAGTTATGACCTTCAGTTTGTATTGTCAAAAGATAAGAGACAGAACAATCAACCATTCAGTAAAGCCTTATCTATGAGACGGTATGTCTATCCACGTCAAAATTCAGCCCCCGTTTAAACAAAACCACAGTAAAAAAATACACCAGATTTCAACAAACTTCCTGCGTGTGCGACAGGGGTGAAACTCTGTATCCGACCGCGCGAAACGTATCGCCCTCTCTTTCTTATAGCTTAGGTAAGAGGAGGACGGAGTGCCCTCACTTCACACATCCACGTGGTTGTCAGGTAGGAGCGGATCCAAAAAAATGCTTAAAAAAAGATACGCACCACTCTAAACATCCCATTTTTTGTCCACCAATTGTTTATAGACGAGTTATAGTAGCAGGGAATTTGATGGATTGTGGTTTACTGTTTATAAGTCAATTTCTAGAACTCAAAACACTGGATAATTAAAATACTGAACTAATAAGTTGTTAATGTAAATAAGTTAGTGAATTACGGTAAACACAAAAAGTGCGTTCAAAAAACGTAGCGGGAAGCGAGCGTTGATCGTCTCGCCCGGGGCTGGACCGACCGACAATTAAATAATACTTACCCGACTACCGAATAACTTGTGTTTTATTATGTCTTCGGGCAGATTTGACGCGCTGACTGTCTGATTGATGTTGTTTAGACTACATTTTAAAAGGCGCTAACTTTTATCGACAATTAGTCACTGACTTTATTTAACTTTAATAAAACCTTCAAATTGTTTTCTCAACACGATCTATTTTATTAAATTAATCGATACAACAAACTCGAATGTGTGTCAGTAATCAACACGAGCGCTCATTTATTTAACATACCAATACAAGTTAATGCATTCGACGTCAGTCGTGAACATCAATATTTTTTTTCCACGTTAAAAGGAAAGTACGGGCATGGCAACATTAATTGCGCCGAGCGAGCCATTGAGCAAACCATCCAAATTGATTTGAATACCTAATCGGCCATCTCGTAATAACATTTCAACTAATATATTGAGTTACATTAATTCTTTTTTTGTTTTAATCGTATGGAATCACGATCTAGACATATTTTCAAAGAAAATTACTGCGTCAGAATGATTTATTGAACACTTACTAAGCGGATGCTATTTGCCTACCAGATTTTAAGTCGAAAAGCATTTTCGAAGTCACTTATCCGGAGATATAATAAGGAGTAATAATGTGAACGCTATTGTATGTAAGTAAGGCAACAGAGTAAACACTCGTTCAAGCAGGTTGAACGTAGTCTAAAAATAACACAAATAATGAAACACAGGGGAATGTTTTTCATCTCTCCCGTTATACACACGCGAAATGTGTTAAAATAAACACCAAAACAGAGTCTTTTAATAGCGCGACGATGTGGCCAGTGCATCAATTCGCAATATCCCATTTAAATTTGGAATCATCGAGTATGATTTATTTTTTCATTTAGGTTTTTTAGAGTTCATATTCTACACATGCTATAAAGATGTTCGGCCTTAAAATAGAATGGCGGGCGCGAGATCAAATTAATTGCACATGGAAAAAACTATTATATTAGTCTTATAGCAGCTGATGAATGAACGCTGTCACTAATTGGTTTTCTGACCTGACTTTTCACAGAACTTAGTTTCAATGTCGGTATTGTGTTGAGGGGGACGCGCCGGGTTGGCTCACAAAGGGCGTTCCGTTTCACAGAACGTCTTTAGAAGAAAATAAACGGCCTTTTATAAAACGTAAGGATATTTAGTCGCGCGACAAATGTTGCGATCTCCTTTGTGTCGATGTGGCAGCTGTGCCGACATAAGAAACTTATGATCTAAGTCAGGAATTTGAAATTAACGGAGAATCATGAGCGTGGAACGTAATAGGCCCCGTAGATTGCCTAGAACGTATATGGAAAGCGCATAATAAGGTATTTTGCGGTTATTTAAGCGTGTTGCACAAGCGAATTGAGATTTCGTGCGTTGGTGTACGGAGCGCTATGATCGGAGTCGTGTACTCTCTTATATCGTAAACCAGATCTTCTTGCTTGAATTGTTATTGGGATTATACGTGTGAACCTCTCACTGACGAGATTCAATACGGAACTTATTAAAATTCTTTCGAGTTTAACCTTTCTTGTTTGACTACCGAAATAATTACTTGATATTGACTTTTGAACAGCTGTGAGATAGTTTAAATAGTCTTACGGGCGGTCTACTAAACTGTCACTAGAATATCGATCTAAAATACATCATGTCGATACTTAATGTGTAGAGAAGGAATGGAATTATTTTCAATGTAACTGCCATCATCCATTGCACATCGTAATTCGTTGCAACGTTATGAAACGGTATAATACAGTCGACCACAGTTCCGTTTGCTTACCACTTTGAGTACATAAGAAGATTTAGATGCAGTTACGAAATAACGAGCGTGTAATCTTATTCTCATTACGCATTTAATTATTTCTTAATTGACGCCCACACAGTAAGTAATAACTTATTCGCAGCATCAAATAAGTGAGTATTAGGGCTTTCAATACCGGTATTCCGGGATCCCGTAATACCGTGATCACGGATGTAATATGGTCCTTTTTCAATACCGGTATTGACGGCCCAATACCGTGATATACCGGTATTACAAATCATCATCTGCCTAGCCTTTTCCCAACTACGTTGGGGTCGGCTTCCATACCGGTATTACAAATATTAGTTGTGAATTTATTTCTTTAAAATAATATTGTCCAAATGCAGACCCTCGCGTACGCTACACTCATTTAATCGAACAGTAAAATTACTCATGACGGCTCTCCAGGTGGACTCAGTGATGACCGTCATGGACTTCGTGATGGATATTTATTAAGGTGGCCTTTGAGGTGAAAATTAGCTCAATCCGAAAACCAGATGTTGGTAAACGTCAAAAACGCTCAAATGCCTGATTTACAAAGTCAAACTTCTTGGGTTAGGACGGACGTCTTGCGTCTTTAATTCTTGCACCAATAAAATTTTGTAGGGCTGCAGCTTTAGGTCTTTAAGCAATATGCGGTG
>NWSH02000605.1:4213418-4236890 GCA_002382865.2 Heliothis virescens | reverse complement strand
ATTAATATTGCTATGCAATTGTTTTTTGAAACTGGTACTCCACTTATGCTTACTACTGTACCAAATGAAAACAGCAAACTTAAGATCCTATCTATAATTTCATCTTCACCATCAACAAGAATTTCCAATTCACAATTTATACAACCTGGAGCGAATTTAAACTAACTTTTACGACCAAGAATTTCCAATGATCTTTATAGATGCATAAATCTTTTGATTATTTTACGCCGATTATAATCAGTTGCACTAATGTTTAATAACTTAGATGTAAGTCTCTTAGAGCCCTTTACTTTCTTTTTCTATATGGAAGGAATTCAGTTGGTTTTCTTCGTTTTTACATATATGTATGAAAGTCCTTACCTGTAGTTGATTTATTGAGCCGTGATTTCATCTTGTTTGCTATGGTCCTATTTAATATCTATGTTTATTAAAATGTGTATTTTTATTTGTCTATTTTTGTACGTGGCTAAGTCAAAGCCGCGCGGATCGATCGATCTTAAGGTTAAGCAACGCTTGGCGCGGTCGGTCCGTGGATGGGTGACCATCTTNTGAGATATTGCACTTCTTTTGATATTGTAGACATGTACTAAATATCGCTAAGAAACATAAAGTTATGCAACGCTTGGTGCGGTCGGTCCGTGGATGGGTGACCATCTTGTCATAGCAAATTCTTCTGCGTTTGGGAAGGCACGATAAACTAGCGAGTCCCGGCTGTCATATGACCATCTTTGGCAGTCGTTACGGGTAAGCAGAAGTCAGAAAGTCTGACAAGCAGTCTTACCAATGGGTATCGGGTTACCCAGGTAACTGGGTTGTGGAGGTCAGACAGGCAGTCGCTCCATGTAAAACACTTTTTCTCAGCTGCATCTAGTTAGACTGGAAGCCGACCCCAACAAAGTTGGGAAAGGGCTAGGCAGATGATATTTCGTAAACGTTTTTTTTCTATTACGTGTTTAAACATTTTTATTGATTTTAGAATAAAATTATTGCTGACTAAGTATATGGAGGTAGAAATCAACAGACTATCAAACTATACCATCAGTACAGTTAACATAAACAGTATATGGAAATAGTTTAAACCAACATATAATTATGAATTGTAAACAGTTGCGCATACGCATAGATTTAGAATCTGAATTACACAGGTGTGGAAGCAGTCTAACGCCTAGGAGTGGCTGCTAAGCACTGGCAACTTACACTTGATAGCATTTCATTACAATAAAGATGCGTTTACGATGCGACAGGGCTTAGGTCGCCATCTTAGATAGGGTTGCAAGTTTTGAAATATATCACTTGAAGTAGTAGAAAAAGTTGTCTTAATTTTTCAGCGGGTTAAACGCGTAGAGGGAAGATCATTTAACGAGAATTGTAGGTGCAATACTTTTCGGATTATTTCTTATAGACTCGTATATTTTAAGACATTGATTTAGTATGTACACGATACATCATTAACTCATCACCTAAGAGAATTGGTAACCACTAATAGACAATCCCATATAATTTATGATGTCCACACAAGTCTTGTCATCCTCGAGTCCACGCTGTTAGAAATTCATCAATGGCTGGACAGCATGTCTGGAGGTTATAAAATATTTATGTATTATGTACAGACGACAGCAGGTCAACCTACCCGAATATTTCAAATTTTACCAACCGAACATTAACCTTCCACTATTGTGATAAGGTTGAAAATCTACTGAAGAAATTTGACAGATTGTGGTAACTTGATGTGCTGTCGTCTGTACAAGAAACGGCCATTACATAATACATGTTGTATGTGACGTGGTATTACGTTTCATTTTAATAGTTGTGGTCAATGAACTGTTCTGTTTTATAATTAACTTTTAATAATTTTCTCTCTTGTTATCACTGTTTACTTACAAAAGACAAATCTTTTGGGCATTTCTGCAAATATGAATCCGTTGTACAAACGACAGCACATCAAGTTACCACAATCTGTAAAATTTCTGCAATAGATTTTCAACCTTATCACAATAGCGGAAGGTTAATATTTATTTGCCAATATACCGAAATATACATAGCATTACATACATACTGGTTTCTTATTAAAGTAAAATCTGTATGTTTATCAAAGTCAACCCAGGAACTGATAGCCTGATTATGATTTTCTTTCATCTTTATAAATATTATGTTTGCTTTATCTGCCATGAGAACTACTACGCTGTAAGAATGGTGCATTGAACTGTTTTTATATATTGTTTTAATATTAAGATAACATTGCGCTTCTTTTTCTGCGAAGTGTGGCAGAGGAATTTTAATCGGAGGCCTTTGGAAATGCTTAATTGTAGATTTATATGACCCATTTACCCGTTGTTATTCCAGTAAAGATTGAAATTTATACTAATATTATAAAGCTGAAGAGTTTGTTTGTTTGTTTGAACGGGCTAATCTCAGGAACTACTGGTCCGATTTGAAAAATTCTTTCAGTGTTAGATAGCCCATTTATCGAGAAGTTCCCATGGGACGCGGGTGAAACCGCTGGCAGAAGCTAGTTTGAAATAATTTATATGTAGCTAATGACAAAATTCAATCTTTAATTACCATTCAATAGATAGATAAGATATAGAAATCCTCCGGTATAATAATGACTAACGAGGTTAATGGATCATGTGCCCAGAAATAAGGGCATGGATTTTGTAACTTATAGAATTTTCATATCTAAGATAATAAAACAACAAGTAAGAGATTGACGCGGTGGATTTTCTTTTCTTTCAATAAATATTAGTTTTACCTATCGAAAGGAATTTATAAACCAAACATTACGAAAGCAGAAACTTGTATCGTTCACACAATAATAATTAAAATGAAAATGGAATTGCATTACATTATCTCTTAGTACCTTTTAAGTAGCACAGTTAATTGAAAACATGAACTTTTAAGCCGTACGCAAGTTTTACGAAATATTATAATGTTTATCAATAATTCTAGTAACAGAAATACATATAAATATACTTTTTTCAAATCCATTAGTGCATATTGAAGTGGAGATAAAATTCACCACCGTGTAACAGGTGTTTTATTTAAAACTAATCATTTTGACACTAAAATGGCGGTTCGACGTTAAGATGGCGGACATCTGGACAAGATAAGCGCCTATTATTAGTTAAATGCCTAGGCATTCAGCTTAATGGCGACGATTACGGGATAAAACATTGCTTTTCAACTGTTTCCTTTTGATAACTTATTTTGTAGGGACATTGACAATTACTTAGTGCATGTTGGTGCGCAATTTCTGATGTTATTGGTTTTATTGCTGTTTACTGGGATAAAATGAAAGCAACTCTTTTGAACATATGGATTGGTTGATAGCCATTTTAATTGGTAAATTATAAAAAAATCAAGCTATTTTGACATCCTAATTAGTTAAGATAAAATCAGACAGATTTTTTAAGCTCGCTAGATAATAGAAAAAAACTTTCTATCAGTACTTGCAAAACAAGCTACTTTGACAGTCATATCTACAAGCAGAGAAACAGGTTACAATTTCCTAATTGAATTACATGCACAAAATCAATCATAAGCTTATAGACTACAAAAAAGCCGTGACCATTCATACATCAACCACCCACTGGCAACGACACAAACAAACATACAATACATTAATTACAAAACAAAATTACAGCTGCAATGTTATATTTAATTTGCGAACTCGCCAGCTGTCAAATTATCATAATTAAACCGCGCGATTTAGGCTCCAGGCTGTGTTGCCAACTGTATGTGCAGTTCTCCCCTAAAACAATTAAAATGTCCCCTGAGTTTAGTACCAAAATTGCTCAACCACGACCAAGTATTTAAACAGGTATTTTTTAGTATAGTTGACATTATGCGGAAAATACTGTTAAATCAGTAAAAAGATGCCAATAATTTTTTAACTATATACTTTTTGATATAATTGGAACAGGTCAAGCAAAAGAGGAATATTTGAACCCCAAAATTCCTAGTCCCAATATTAACGTCCTAAAACTCCTTTATAGATCCCCCCTAAATTAGGAGGCTTACCGTAGCTGGCATCACAAACTCCAGGTTTCGAATGCGTCTGCGCAGCTTTCCTAGTGCTGCAGCGGCCATTAATTACGAGTTGACGCGTCGCATGACGTCGGAGGCTGTAGAAAGCTCGACCTGAGGGTCATCCCGACTGGATGGCGTGGCATTGAAATTATTTAGATAAGTTTCTTAGATAGGGCCTCGGTTTATTGGACGAATAGTCGAATACTCTTCGGAACTACTTTCGGTGTAATTGGAATTAGATTTCAATCGAGAAGTAATTTGGAGATTTGTTAAACAAAACGTGTATTTTTAAGTGAGTAAGGCCGTTGATTTTACTTTCGTTTTCTTAAATTCTTGTATCATATTCCTAGAGTATGTTACTAAGTTATTTTAGAATATACTTTTTCTTCTTCCTGTCCTATTTCCAATATATTTGGGGACGGCGCAACATGTTTTCCGCTTCCATTCCTCGGTCTTCTATATAATTCTTTAAAAAGTTTAGTCATTCCCATTATTTTGTTAATTATTATATCATTAAACATCTAAACGTTTCATAATTCTACATACAACTGATCTGTACGGCAACAGCCGATGACCGTAAAATTCTTCAAATACTAGCAATCAAAAATGAACTTTATGAAGTTAGCTTTAGAGTTAACTTTCGAATGCGGTAAAATTTGGATATAAGTTACAACGTTAACACTCGATCCGTTAATTTATCAAGAGATGTTATTACAGATTTTTCTGATAAATGTCTCAGAATCCAATTTGCTGTGACGTCGAATTTTCTGATAATTTAAAAGTAGCGGCTACGGGTCGGATTTCTACTTAAGTTTTGATAGTTGGAACATTTTAATTAATGACCGTCTTGTTAGATATTTTGTTATGCAATTGTTGATGTATAGTTTGTGATTTACATAATTTGATAGTTGGGTTCGTAAATAGCTTCGAGCATTCTTTGGGCCGGCCAGACTTGTTGACTGCGGTGTAGGAAGGTAGGTACGTTTCTATTGGAGAAGTCGTTTATACGTTTTACGGCTGCAAATATCACGGGAAAGTAATAGTGTTTCGATTTTATTGGTGTGGGATTAAATTATATTCGTTTTGAGGCCGTAAGCTCTTTAACACGGTTTTGGTTTTTAGTTAAGTTGGTGATGAACTTGATAGTTTGGCTGGTGTTACGATCGGAGTATTTTTGATTTAAGAAGGTTATTTGGATGAAAAAGAAGAATGAAAAGATTAAGCGGCTTTTGAAAAGGAAGAAGAGAGTGAGCATATTGATGCAAATGGGAAGAATTTTAGTGGATATTTTAATGATGACGGAGAGATTTCTAAAGATGTGTTTGAAAGGGAAAAAGACGTTAGGATCAAGTAAGAAGAAGAACACGGCAAAGCAAGATAAGTTACGATAACAAGTATGAAGATAAATAAATTAGAATGTTCAGGTTTAGGAGCACTTAGACATTTTATTTGAATAGACTCAGTTATTTAAATGTTTGGCTCGGTTCATTACTTATGGCACAGGTTATAGGATTTTGTAAGATCTTACATTCCTGTGTTACTTTGTTACTAGTCTGTATTAATGTAACTTTAGCACTTACGGCGACTGATGTATTATCGATGTTGGGACTGTCGTTGTCTTTGTTTCAAATAGGGACTTCATCTGATTACATATGAAAATATTACTCTTGGCTTTTGACTTGGATGTTATTATCACCAAAAACTATGTTCTTCATTGGTACTTTCAAGAAATACTGTGGTTCTTTTACTAGCTACGTAAAAACTACACCTGATTTAGCAATTAATATCGTCCACATAAGCAGCAAAGTTGCCCGATTACCTCGTACTTAATCTGACCAACATTTACAGATAAAAACATGTATGCAAATAACCATTTTCGCTTTTTTATACGACAGTTTACCTTCAAATCGACATTTCTTATCTTTGGCCCATCGATCTTTATCTTTTAATAATAAGATTAACACCACATAAAAATCAAGCGTTATTATTACCAAAATGCCGATTGCCTTTTATTTGTAGTTTCGAAACTTACCGTAACGAGGTATTTATGGTTCCGGAGATGTATGGAGGTTATTACCTAAATGAAACTAATATATAATATAATAGTTGATCGTGTCTTGTTGTTATATGGAATACATTTTACACGTTGAGACGAATTGGTGGGTCGTTAGCGATCACCACGGTCCGATGGTGTAAGATCTGTGACTTGAAGATGTGGTGCACACGAGGTGATTTTTAGACGCATACTTAGTTGCTCTTCGGTAATGTCATATGACGGCAGACAGAGAAGTGAAGAAGAAGAGGTACTGCGTTGACTCCAAAGAGAAAGGGCTAAAGAGTGGAAAATTATGATGAATTGCCTTTCGGCACGTTATTTGAAACTAAATTAAAAGCAGAATCTTCTCTAGTTTTAATTATGTGTAGGTAAAAATTGTTTGAGGAGCTTCTCAAAAGTTCTGTATTAATTGTGTATCAAATAATAATTATCAAATCAAAAGACGATCGCACTAATTCCGTGAGTATTAAAAAACAAATCTGTAAATTCCAATATCCGTCCGTGTGATCATCGCCCAATCGTCACGGCGTAATTCCGTATAAGAGCCGATATGTTCGCGTGCTACAAACTCACAGACAGACAGATCGTAAAGACACGCGTTTTAACTATTAATAATAAAGCACTAATTGGAACGCGTACATATGATAATAGACCAATGTAACTGACCAGTTTATTGTTACATTGAGGAACCAGTCTGAGGTAAGTTTAAATCGAAAAAAAGAGTATAGATTCCGTAGATATTAAATTTATATGAGGTCATTAGCCTAAATTATTTAATATCTGGTTGGACACGCGCCATTTTTGACCTTTAAGATGGCGCGCCGGATCAAAAGGAGCAACTGGTTCGTGGCTCGTGCCATAGAAAAATATTGTTTTAGACTTGAAATACATGCCTGACTAGTTATTAGATGTTGACTTGTTGAGACATATTTAGGTATAATAAAGTTAAAATTAAATGTGAAACCTGATAAAACTGATCCTACCGTAGCTGGATCTAAAAGCATAGAATTTTGCACTCATCTTAGAATTTAATAATGAAGGTGTAGCTACAAATATGGGATTTCTGAAAATCCTAAAAAATCTGGGGAAAACTGCACCAAAAGGGGGTAGGTAACTGGCTTATGTATTTTTTTTTTAAAAGTACCTGCCTGCATGAAGAAAATTTTACTATTACTTAGAAGGAAATTTTGCAAATATTCATCAATATGCAGATCAGATTCTGCTAAAGCAGTATTGTAAAAATATAAATGTTATCCTTAACAGTTTTTAAGAAGTGCGTCACAACCATTGGCATTTCGTTTTTTAAGACTATATACTAGGTTTTTTAAGGCTGTAAAAAAATTACTTGTTTCCAAGCAGATTGTAGATATGTTGTGGTCCACATGATAAATTGAGGATTATACATAATGCCCGGTCATTATGAAAAATGCCCAATCTGAGAGAGCAATTTAATAATAATCATTCATATAATCAAATTGACTGGGCATTCTACATATTGTACATCACCCTTTGGGCAGAGTAATACAAACAAATTTAATTAGTAATTTTTATTGTCACTTAAACTAAATGTTAAACAATTTAAGTAATCAGTCCTATTATTTGCTTGTGTTTAAACGCCATCCAATCCATCCAAAAAAGTACCTATTTTACTACAAAATAACTGCCTCGTTGGTCTAGTGGTCGCATAGCGCGACTGCCGTGCCACGGGTCTCGGGTTCGATTCCCGGGTCAGGCCGAAATCGCTTTGTGGGTTTTAGAAACTTTCACAAAGCAGCCTGGAGTTTGGAAGTTGGCGGTCTTACACCCCCGTGCCTGGGAGGGCACGTAAAGCTGGCGTCCTCGATTGTTACTCAGTAGCAGTCGTAGTTATAATTCCACGTCAGAGGCCGTCAGGCGGATTTGAGAAAACTCTGACACTAGGGCTTGTCAGGTGATTAAACCTGCAGCTCACTCGATAAGAAGAAGAAGAATTCAAAATTAAATTTTGTAAACGGATTTTGTAAAGCTTGGAACGTCATTGAGGTAAATTCAGGTTGATTGTGCACTTTCAATTTTTTGCAGCAGGCATGATTTCTGCCACGGCTCCGGCACTGCGGGGCTCCGGCGGTCCCACGCGAGTTTATCGTCGCAGATAGGTTTAACGCTCACCACCGCAACTTCGGCTTGCTGGCCGGCGTTGCCGGCCAGCCTCAGCCGCGGCGGCGAGTGTTACAACCACCTGCTCCTCAACTCGCGGCCCGCCTCGCCCCTCCGCGCCTACGCGATTTTGAATTACACTCTAGGGGTAGGGCAGACAAGACTGCGTGGAGTCGGATTTACAGCAATTCGTTTCTGTCATTAAAACTTAACTTTCAGCTAATGTTCTAGCTAAAACCTATCCGCGTTCGTCCGTATTCGCTTACAATGCAAAACTAAACACAAATAATAGCGCCCGCCGCCCGAGCCGCATGCTGTATGGCGGTCTCTGATTGGTCAAACCGCGTCAAATTTAGCTTTATTAACAAATTGCCCAAATGTCATGTAGCAATATAATAATGACCGTGCAATGTGATAAATAATGAAGTTTAGATAGCAATTAATCACTCAGCCCNAATATAATCGTAACGCCAACGTGATTTTTTATTTAATATTCTCATTTCTAGTATTTCTGAAAACTTTATTCATATAATGGATGATAAAAATGGTTGTTTTTTTGCCTATTTATTTATACAACATTTTAACTCCAGACTGATATTTTTATTCAATAGTCATTCACGACGAATTTAGCAGAATATTGCAATGATGTCATACTTTTGTAACTTTGAAAATATAATGTAAAGCCGACCGTTTCTGTGCAGTCGACAGTTGCTGTAATTCAGTACCTCGTCAGTACAGAGAAGTCAGTCTTTCCTTGAAAACTGACAGCTGCTAACTGCACAATAGATTCGGTTGCACCACAAGTCAGTTATCCCTTGAAAAGTGGCTATTGTCAACTGCACCAATAACGGTCAGATCATAATCACATTGCCCATAGAATTTTTGGTTTTTCTTCTAACCCAGAGGTCTCCAAAAAGGTATTTATAAGGCGGTCGATATGTAATTGATAACCGTTGTTATTTTTATTGGGCCGGCTCGACTTTCGTGAGATTGTTTATAATTGTATCGTTATTGCATTTATGACTGACAGTTCTGACACAACTTAATTTATTTAATTCTACGCATTCTTAAGTTTAGAGCCGGTTAATTTGGTTTATATTGGGTTAGTTTTTTTACGATATTTTGATATTGGAGGAGATACGGTGTTTATTGCAATTATCGACTCTGTTTTCCTTAAAGGTGAAGATGTCTATCATATTTTCTATTTTAAAAAGAATACGGCTGTATAGAAAAGTAGATTATTAAGGTAATGGTCGAAATATGAAACCAGCTCATCAAACTGAGAAACATCGAACATCTGAATATATTAAATAATTATTTTAATAGCTTCTGGCAAAACTTTAGACACAGACAAGAACACCTGTTTAATATGTAGAATGTTATGATTAATATTCATAAAACACTATTCATCAAAATCAATGGATAACAGAAAAACGCCATTAGTAATATAGAAACACATCTTCGAAGGCACTTTCACCTAGCGACGATACTCTATGGATTACCGTTTATACAGATTACAATAAATTAATAATTCTAAATTTATTAATTAATCATTTGTCCAATAATATGAAAGTGAAATAATTTATTGGGATAATTAATTAATTGCATGACCTAATCGCACAATTGGGCAAAAATAAATATGCATTGTGAATTTGCGTAGGGTGATGCGGTGAATGTATACGAGGTCAACTGATTAATGTTTGGCAATGATATCACTAATTAGGAACATCTTTGTTCTAGCCGACAGTTGCGCATACGCAGGGTAATACACACGCAACACACTGGCCACTAACAACCTTATCAGGACTAACTAACTGTAAATTAAAAAATATTTAAACGCGATGTACTTTAGATTGCGGTTCAAATCCTAGAAAATAATATTTAATTACAGAAATTATGATTAAATAAAATTATATGGCTGGTGACATCGTTGAGATGGACAGATATAGTCAAAATATTTGGGGGCATTAAGTTTCATCGCCTTAGCGACTTACTTGACATACCTGTATTATCATTACATCTAATAAAGTTGAAACTTATAGACTTTTATAGAAAGTTTGTGTAATTAAAAACTAGCAGTAATGACTTAAAAACAGTAGCCGGTCGAATCAAAATTTTTATGTCACTCTAAACTACGTATTATAAAATCGGAAAAAATTGCATAAACTAAATGTATTCAAGCGATTAATTTTTATTTAAGCTTTTATCATGAGACTAATATTTTTTTCAAAATGTTGTGACGTTTTACAAATTGCATTGAAAGCGAAATCGTGCCGTTACGTAGGCGTGAGATTCGATACTAAATTAATTAATTATAACAATTGATTGGATCAGTAACTAACTGGTATTGATGTCTTGTTAATTATGAGAAGTATTTGGCCAATTATTTGCATCCATTATTTTAATCGGAGGTTAATTTTGTATAATTTTTCATTAAGATTTATAGGTTGTTGTTAAAATTAAATATGTACGTGTATTTTTGTTCGAGACTACACATATATTAGCTAAATTATTAGTTTTAGGCATTCTCTAGACCATAGATATTTCAATATTTCTGTGCTCTAGACGGTCTAATAAAATTGCGCAATATAACGTATTGTGCAAAATTAACTGCGTAGAGTTGATGTTGAAAATTGCGCAATGTTTTTGTGACTAAAATTTTAATTGCACAATAATTAAATCCGACTGCCAAGGCGGGTTAATGTGGTATTGTAGGTCTAGGGGCCTAGTTTTTAGTCTAGTATATGGTATGTATGTATATTCCAAACAACTTTGTTCACAATGATGACACTATATAAGAAGCTCTATATTATGCCAATAAAAATAAAGTTATTGCAACTGTTGGTGAGATAGTTAAAAAACTAGATTCCTTTCGTACACTTGATACCGGATTGAATTTATAGCTTTACTTTGTTTTATGGTCATGTTGAAATGACTCCATTTTGGGTGATAGCATTATAAAGATGGCTTCAGATTTGTTTGTCAAAGATAGAGATCGAATATTGAAAGGTCATTTACGTTTAAATGACTGGTTTAGTTTATGTATGGTAGAATTTTGAGGTTTATTCTCTGAGGCTTCTTATTCATTAGCCTTTTTATCGTCCCACTGCTGGGCACAGGCCTCTTCTCACACGGAGAAGGATTGAGCATTAATCACCACGCTTGCTCAATGTGGGTTGGTGATTTCAGACTTTATAGTCCAGGTTTCCTCGAGATGTTTTCCTTCACCTTTAATCAACCCACACACTCGTACTTGAGAGGTTGGTGCTTTACCCACTAGGCCAACACGACTTATTACGAAAAAATCATGGTCCGTAAACCAAACTGAAATACAGCATAATTTCCTGTACTCTTATATTGTAGAAAAGAATTCACTAGTTTGCGAAAAGCCGACATTACCAAACGATCTCCTAATGTGTTTAACCATTTTCTCACGCAATAAGGGTCATCGTCGGTTACAAAAAATGCTCATTTATTTAGAAGCAAATATTACTCAAGTTCAAGTTAATCTTATGGTCAATTAATTTGAAAACCTTCGGACTTCACTTGAGATAACAGTGGTAGTTATTATATATATATAGCCTATACCGCATTTTTGAATAAATAAATAAATGCCGTTTTTAAGCAGTTTAGCGATGAGGCCTTTTTTCCTCGTTTCCAAGTTCTGTTTTTCGTGTTATATTTTTATATGAGATTTTCCAAAAATAATATTAAATATATTTTGTTTGTGATTCACGTATTCTCGTGTACGTAACGGAAAACTGTTACCAAACTTTAAAGCAGCTCTTAAACATAATATTTGACTTTTTTATGCCACATTAGCTGGCAAAGTTACACAACTTAAGTCTTACAATTTCGCAGTAACATCTTCGGTCATTGTTGCGAAATATTCAGTAGTGAACATTTACTATGAAGGAATAAGCAATAACTCCTTAGAGATCCAAGCTTGTGTCGGTCCCCATAAAACGCCCTGAACAGTCTCTAGAATTAATTAACAATAAGACGAAGTTGCAAAATCAGTTACAGAGCTATTAAATCCTCGGTTTATTACAAACCTTTACTAGCTGTGCCGTAAAATCTTTTACTCTGAGACAAAAGGTATACTTGTATAGTTATACCTACACTGTTATGCGCACATAGTGCCTTTTGCGTTAGGTTGAGACTGCTTGCATGACCAGGGTCAGAGTGCTAATTGATTTTTTAGTTACTTTTTAAACTAGGTTTAAGTATGAATTCTGTTGTGTGGGTACAAGATTTTGTTGCTAGTAAATATTCACTACTAGCTTCTGCCAGTGGTTTCACCCGCGTCCCGTGGGAACTACTCGGCGCACACGGATAAAAAGTAGCCTATAGCCTTCTGCAATAAATGGGCTATCTAATACTGAAAAAAATTTCAAATCGGACCTGT
Source organism: Heliothis virescens (assembly GCA_002382865.2). NCBI lineage: Eukaryota > Metazoa > Arthropoda > Insecta > Lepidoptera > Noctuidae > Heliothis > Heliothis virescens. Next base: position 4,224,261 of record NWSH02000605.1, on the reverse strand, counting down.
GGTTCCTGAGATTAGCGCGTTCAAACAAACAATCGCTTTATGATATTAGTATAGATAATTTCTAAGTATGATTCCAGTGTAACAAAGTTTGAATTACTTCTATAATTATAGTATACTAGCTCTTTCCCGCGGTTTTACTCGCATCCCGGGAGAACTTCTTCCCGTACCGGGGTAAAATATAGCCTATGTTACTCGGGGATAATCTAGCTCCCCAACAGCGAAATAATTTTTCAAATCGGTTCAGTAGTTGCGGAGCCTTTAGGGTACAAACATACAAACAAAAAAATATTTCTTCTTTATTTTATTAGTAGTAGATTAGATATGGACAAGAAAACTACAAACCATACCTAGTTAACAAATAGGTATGCAGATTAGAACCATCTATGCTATACTGCAATACCTTTGACATTTTATTTTCTAACTCGAAGATGGTACGACTGGTTTGATATATGTAGATATACTAGGTACATTCTAAAATAGAAATTGTAGAGAGATTCAAATCGCAGTATGGCTAAAGTGAAAGCCGTGCCTATATGGGAGTGCAGAAATAAGGATGAGCCCGGACGGATACGGGGAAAATTTCTTGTATAAGTACTGTCGATAGTCCACAGGTATATTGGTTTGTTGTTTATGGTACAAGTATTTATTGTGTCCTGTTTGAGTAGATGCTCGAAGAAATGGCGCCGGAAAAATTATTGATAATTGACGCAAGCTGTGTTCAAAAATAATAATTTAGATAAACACGATGAGAAATTGTTACTACCTAAAAACGGCGGAAATATATTCAGCTAATGTCGACAAGGTGCGAATTGTCCGATAAACTTATCGTTGTAATGTAAAATTCATAAAAAACTGAAATAAATGTCGCGAAAAAAGTGCATTGCGTATTTTTACCGACAGTGTTGCCGCTAAAAATATGTCCCGCCAAAAAACATCGATAACTTTTTAATGGCAAAGGCACTTGCAATCTGCCAGTGTCAACGCGCCGCAGATATTCTCGATTTTTTTAAACGCGATCAGAAACAAATTTTTTATTAATCTCAAAACTGTCCAAAGATGTTTTTTAACGAGACTTTTTTCGTAATTTCGGTCAGATATCGTCGAGGAAAAAGTTTGTTAGTTCAACATTTGTATTCTATCTTAAGTCTTTTGTAATAAGGTTCATATTAGCTTGCGTAAGAGTGTCAGATGTGATTGTATTGAACAGGTGTGTAGTGGCAACAGGTGATTCTGTGACCGCTCATATATTAGCTACAGGATCCAAATCGGCGGTCGACATATTGCGCTATGTAAAACAATCACCTTTTAAATCAATCTCGACCTTTTAATTATGGGTATAAGCGTCAAAATCGCCCTTTCACCATGACAGCTGGTATTTACCTATGTAAAAGATTAAAAGTTTATTTTATCGAGTATTTATATGAATGTAGCAGTGATTGGAATTTCAGAATGTATTTTCATATGTCCTTGTGTTGGCTTTAGTAGTTGAATTGAATGGAACAGTGCTAAAATATTTGAGTATTGTGAGTTGATTTGAGAAATTATCTAAGTGTTACATCGGTAGTATTGACGAGAATACATTGGTAGATATCCTTAGTTAGCGCCCACGCTTTAGAGTATTTTATATAAACGAGCCGGGTCTAAATGAAAGTTAGGCTGCATAACTTCAGACATTGTGAATCATAAGAAAACAATACGTAATCATGATTAGCGGACATTTTTCTTTGTACATACAAACACCAGCTAGATATAACCTAACCGAAACTGTCAAATACCAATCGAAAAATAACCTTCCACAATTGTGATAAGGTTGAAAATCTATTGAAGAAATTTGACAGATTGTGTTAGGTTTAGATGCTGGCGTCTGTACAAAAAGTTGAAATTTATTTATCGCAGTATTATAACTATTAGCAGGTTTATTTTTAACATCGATTTAACGAATATCAAAAAACTTAATATAATAAGTGGACAACCGTGTGGTCTTCACTTTTATTGATAAAGATTATTCTCGAGTGTGGCCGAAACCAATTAATGATGTTAATTTTAGCGGGCTGCCATTAATTTGATGTGGGTTGCGCCCGCGCGTACAAGCGGACGGCTTTGAATCTCCGATTGTATGTGTGGATTAATTTGTTATTGTTTGTTTGTTACCTCTACCTCTGTTGATGTTTAAGTATGCAATTATTATGTAATTTAATCAAGTTTTTCCAGTGTTTTTCGAAATAGTAAAGTTTTTGTTTATTGTGGCGTGTCAAGACATTATTCTGTCTAATTGTCTCATTTCAACAACAAGGTTTGACTGAAAAGACTTTTTGAATACTACTCTTTTTTACATCGGATAGAATAGGTACTATCGGTGGATTTATATAATCTATCCATCCGCAATTTTATGATTAGAGATTGATTTGGCTCTATATAGGTACATTAAATCCAGTTTCAATCTCATCGACAACCAATAGATGGATAGATTATAGAAAGCCACAGTAGGTAAATAAGACCATTTGCTGATGTGCAAAATAATTTAAATCAGGTTTTAGGCAATTTACTACGAATTGAAGAAAAAACTTGAGATCATTTCAGCGCGTGTCTTGGTCTAATAAAATAACATGAAAAAAAGTGGTCAAGCGTGTTTTGACAACAATTTAGGCTGTTTTTATAGCAAATGTTACATATATAGGCTTGATTTAAATTTTAAAGCCTATGTCGAATACCAAGAAAATATATTACGTACAAACTACAGCTCTCAACTTACCCGAATCTGTCAAATTTTACCAAGCGAAAATTAACTTTCCACTTTTATGTTAAGGTCGAAAATCTATTGAAGAAGTTGAACAGATTGAGGTAGGTTGATTTTCTATCGTCTGTACTTAAATGATAACTTGATTTTGCCATAACTATTCCTTCGATATTTAAAACGTTACAAAGATCATGCAAATTAACGTTATCAATATCAGTACTATTTTTAATAGGAATCAATATATTTATGGATGTTAGCCACCTGATGGCAGTCAGGTCCACATATGGTCAGTTACGAGAGGCTTAGCAGATGTGTTGTCATCTTGGAAGGGGATGAAATATCTTGCGTTACATGTAATGCCTGTGATCATACCCTTAAACCTGTATGTATATAGATACGTATCTGTTTTTTATATTATAAAGCCGAAGAGTTTGTTTTCTTGAACGCCCTAATCTCAGGAACTTCTCGTCCGATTAGAAAAAGTGTTTCAGTGTTAAATAGCCCGAGGAAGACTAAAGGCTACTTTTATCCGGATGCGCGGAATAGTTCTTACGGGTGCGGATATAATCGCTTTCTAAAACTTGTATAATATATTTTTGAAGATATAGGTCAGGTTAGGTTAATTCTTTTGAGGAAAATAACGTGTTAAAACTTCGATTGCCTCAGAGAGAGAAACTGAGTATTTGTGTCCACTCATATTGTCTTTGAAATAACTATCCGAGGAGTTTCTTGATTGGAATGGAGGTTTATCTCAGTAAGAATACTAATTATTTATTTGAAATAAAATCTTTTGACATCTTTGATAAAATATATTTCATTAAACAACTCGGTGTTTGTTATATAAAATCATCGACAAAAAATCCCAATATATTTGGAAGAAATTGGGCTAATATGATTACTTAAAATCTCTTCCTTTCTTGAATCTATTCTAATTCAACATAGACAGAAGAAAATACATCTTAAAGCTAATATCTATTATTAATAATATATGTTCTTAAACTTTCATTTGAAGATGCAAATGTACAAATGACGGAGCATATTTTTTCTTTCTCTTAACTAGCAACGAGTTATTATGAATCAACAAAAAACATTGCGGTTGGCGATTCCCATCGAATTTATTTAGCAAATACTGTTAGGTTTATTTAAGTTTTATTAACTTAACAGTAATACAAAAATAAGCAATTTTTTTGGCGAACTTTTTGCTTCAGCTACTTAGCGCAGTTTTGGTACAAATTTGGCTTATTTGCGGTAATAATTCTAAACTTGCAATGTGAGCATGTGAAACTGTAGTGTTTTGAGGTACAGATGACAGCAGGTCAACCTACCCGTATCTGTCAAATTTTACCAATCGAACATTAACCTTCCACTATTGTGATAAGGTTGAAAATCTATTGCAGATTGTGGTGACTCGACATGCTGTCATCTGTACATACTTAACAGTCAAAGACTATACATTATGTTAACAGTACACTGAAATCGAAGCTTTTCAAGGGGATTAAAAGTCACGCATTGCCTCTTTATTCCAAGCTTATTCTTATAATAAAAAAAGTACATTGCCTTTACGTCGGCTGCCGAAAGTTGCATTTTTAAATAAAAAATACAATTATAAAAATAAATAAATACGTCATTAAACAATTTATTTCTTCACAAATATACCAAATTTAAAATCTTACACTCCTAAGCATTCTATCTGAAATAAACCGATGTAACACATCAATCATACAGAAAAATTGCAATAAAAACATACATACACATCTAGTACCTTATTAAGCACATCCTGGTGGCATAATGCTGTATGTCTGTCTGTCTGTGCGACCCAGTCGCGACCTAGTGGCCTCGGGAGCGGGGATAGGTATTCACTTACAAGTTGAGCTGCGCAGGAGTTGATGCGGCAAAGATATTGCCAAGGCTGTTTTAAGATGGGTTGGTAAGGCTTTTGTTTTAAATTTAGAATGTCAGGTTGGTGTTTCGTTTTTTAAATATTGAATTTTTGTTGAAAGTTTGTATGTTCAAAGTCAACGTCAAAATCAAAGTCAGAGTTATTTCAAGTAGCTGGAGTTCGTAAGTGTACCTAATAGTGCATGGGTGTCGGAAAAGATAAAATATTTTAATGTATTTAATATTAAAATATTCCAATTTATTAGTAAAATACTCATTAGCACAAGTGGTCACTTTTAATTTTACCCAGCTTCCAAAGTTACTGACCGCTTTTACATATCTTGTAAAACTAAAAACATAAAAATTGTAAACCATATACACACATATAATACCTAATCTTCATATATGCTTATGTATATTACTCAGGGTCATTCCCTCAACTCTACAGGTCATTGGCAAAAATTAATTCCGTACAAATAAATAGATGCATTAATTTCCAACACATTTGCATCTTCGTAAATCACTAGCCCAGCTCGTGCCGAATAGGCCACAGTATGGAATGTATGGTGCCCACAGAAAGTGGTAACCCATCTTCGTTGGAAAGTGTGCCCAAGATATATTGTGGAGAATCTTCAGGGCTGTCAAAAAGTTTTATCTATACTTAATAATATAAAGCTGAAAAGAGCTGTTTGTTTGAACGCGCTAATCTCAGGAACTACTGGTCCGATTTGAAAAATTATTTCAGTGTTAGATAGCCCATTTATCGAGGAATGCTACAGGCAATTTTTATCCGGGTGCGCGGAGTAATTCCCACGGGACGCCGGTGAAACCTTTGGCGGAAGCTAATAAGAAATATAGGTACGGTAATAAAAATTGGTGAATTTAAAAGAAATACATATTTTTTTCTTTACATATTTGTATCGAATTAAATAATAGGAGTATTCTTTGAAATTATCTAAAACCTGCTATTTCTATTAAAGGCACAATTTATTCATTGTTTTTTATTTATGCAGCGAAAAAACCGGGTTTTAGGTTTTTTCTGAAATTGTCGTAAGTTGTCGTATCGTAAATGGAATATTTATTATATTAGCGCGTGCTGCTTATCTGCTTAACATTTCGTTTTATTATTTAATTTATAATAATTAGAATATACAGACGACTAGTTTTTAAATGACCATAAAATTAACTACTATAGTTAAAGCAAGGTTATACATTAAAAGTCTATTTTTGAAGATCCGTAATGGCAATCAACTCTCATATATTTTTTCATGCGTATAGATAGGTATTTGGAATTTTACTGAACTAGTTTTCACTACATCAGGTGACTAATAATAAGATGTTAATAAGTCTTAAATATTTTATTAATATTAAATACTAGCTCCTACCAGCGGCTTCGCCCGCGTAAAACTTAAAATCCCGTTTTTTTCCGTTCCCGTTTCGTAACAGTTTCAGAAAATCCTTTCTTATCTCGCGTAAAAGTCTTAAGATGAACCTGTGTGCAGAATTCCAGTTTTATGGGTTCACGGGTTTGGGCCCTGCGTTCACGAGTCAGTGAATGAGTCAGGACTTTAATTTTTTCTGTATAGAATTTAACATCAACAATATTATAATTCAGCAATTTTGCCACCACCACTAAGTACGTAGCAGCCCTATTTTAATCCGACACGCATAAAATTTTTCCTGCCACCTGAAAGTTAAGGCAAAGTGTCAGCCCTAGCGTTTAATCGCATGCTAAGCCAACGGCACAGGTGTCCGCGCCAAATGTAGACGTCATATACAATTTATACGTTGAAAACATGAATTAATATGCCTCATAGTATTAAGGATTATAGCTACATAATGTACAGAGTAATAAAATGCCAGATTTAGACGATAAAATTCCAATGTCTGTTATAATAGAAGTACCTCTATATATGAAAGCTTTTAACTATGCTTACTTTGATGTTTGGTGTTGTCTGTTTTGTTTTATTGTGTGGGTCTGAGTCTATTAGAATGGATTAGAGGTGCCTAATTTTTGTCCGATAGAAGAAAACGTAAGTGATTTATATGAACATAGAAGTTATCTTACTGTAATAGTAATCTGTACTAATATAATTAAGAGAAAACATTTGTTTGTGCTCTAAGGGCTCCGAAACAACTGAACCGATTTGAAGAATGTTTTCACTGTTAGGAAGCCAGGTTATTCCCGAGTAATATAAGATTTGTTTTGTCCGGATATGCGGGTATTTTCCCCAGGATGCGGATGGAAATTGGGGAAACAACTAGTGTGCTAAACTAAATATATGTAGATTACTTAATGAAGCTTCTGAGTTAAAATGTTTCCTCAAGCTGTAGGTAGTATTCCTACGTGACGTAGACCATGTATAGTAACAAATCAGTAGGTGTGTGCTTTTTTTAATAAGTCCCAGATTACTAAATAGTTGTAAGCATTTACTTAAGGCCCATTTACACATTGCGATTTCATTGCACGTTGCTTGCCATTTTATTGCAGGAATATTTGACAGGCGACCATTTACCTATTGCACGATTACGTTTACACAGTGCAAGTAGCATCTTGCTCCAATAAAATGGCTAGCAACGGGCAATGAAATCGCAAAGTGTAAACGGGCCTTTACACAGTATTGCATGATACGTATCAGCCCCTTACATAACTCAGGAATGTAAACGACTTCCCTTACTACCAGCTACAAAAGCTATAGTGCCTGTTGCTTTTCCTTGCAAAATATTTCCACTATTTTCAAGAAAAAGTTACTTATCGTCGAAATAAATTCAGTAAAGATTTACTTTTTATTTCGGATTAGTTGTTTTTCCGCCGATTCACCCGCGTTTCGTGAGAACTACTACCCGTACCCGGACCAAATATAGCCCATATTACTCGGGAATAGTATATTTTTCAAATTGGTTTAGTAGTTTCGGAGATTTTAGGCTACAAACTAACAAACAAAAAAATGTTTCCTCTTTATTATATTAGTACTAGCTTCTGCCCGCGACTTCGTACGCGGATCCTGTTTTTTTTTTATATAAAAACCTTCCCTCGATCTGTACAAACATTTTAAGACCAAAATAAGTCCGATCGGTCCAGCCGTTCTTGAGTTATGCGCTTACCAACACATTTAGCGATTCATTTTTATATATAAGAAGATAGAGTACAGATTTGATGTTTAAAATTATAATTTCAGCCATAGGACGTGCAATCTTGATTTTAAAGAAATACTCAATTAAATAGTTCTAAACTCAAGTTACATAAGGCAATCTTAAAGAGATCCAACAAAATTACCTAATGACTAATGTCTAGGCAATAGATTTAGCTTCTGTCGGGGTTATCTATGCATAGTTTATGTACTGGCCTTTCTAACAAGTGACATGCAAACGATTTCACCCTGTTACATCTTACAGTGAAACTTCTTGAAAGTTCAGCTGCATTCAGGTGGGTTTTCACAATACGTGACGTGGGTGCTGTTTGTGTATTTTTGTTTTAATAAAGATGATTTAGGTAGTTGGAAAGAAGATTTGGTTAGTTGTGAGATGATGTCATATATAGATGTATGTAAGTACCTATGGAAGAAGACATGCTGAGTCGATCCTAAATAAAATAGGGTAGGATAATAACGATTTTAACTTCAGAGAACAAATAATCATCAAATTGCGTAGGTAATACTGATGATTAGCTTATTGAAGACCAATTTAACCTGAATTATTTAAGCATTTTACATTAGTTAGTTTGCATGATGTCTGCAATGGTAATACTGAAAATTGAGATAATAATATGAGATGCCGATTTTGAACATAGGGCTATTATGGGGCTAATTGTTACTGGGTCTATGAGTTTATCGAAATTTGTTAACGTCAATACAATTCGGAGTCTTAAACATCTAGAATCATTACACAACGTAACTACACTTACAAGTCAGTTTCTACTTAACCTTTCAGTGAAAACAAGTCACCATGTTATTGATACATAATTTACGGCATTTTGATGTTGTCTAGACATTCCTGTGCCTCAATCAGGTTCCTATTTACCCAGATTGTAGTATACCGTAGCCAGTTATCAAACAACTGTTATTTTCAACATGTTGGTACACGTTTTCATGTTATTCTGTGTCATTGGTGACTCATGATCATTTTATGGTGTCATGGCAGCCTTGTGAATTAAAGCGACATTAATTTGGTGTGAGAATTTTCTGCTTTCAATTGCTTTGCTATAAACAATTTCCTTTTAAAGTTTATGATCAACTTTCGTATTGATGACTTGGTTAATGCTATAGCTAAGTTAATTTCTCTTAATATTGGAAATTGTTCTGCTGCGATAAAAATGCTCGTTTACTTATATGTAGTACCTATCTTTTATCAATATCTATCTAGCGTTTTCCCAACTATACTGGACTGGGCTATCAGTCTTCCACCAATCACCGATATATTAAATAAAGGGACTGCATTACTGACCTCTTCAAAGCAGTTAGCAACATTAAGATTATTGAATTAGATCTTTCAGAAAGGAGACTCCTTAAATTCATAAATGACACCAGTTTGAATTAGTTCTCATGAAGTAACTGGAGGGTCCCAACTACAAAATCTCGATAAAATCCGCAATTAACAGTAACATAACTACTTTATCTAAGATTGCAAATACAAATACCACATAGGCTATACTGTTAACTCTATTAACTGATCACTTGACATTTGTATAGACGAAACAGACTGATATTTAAATAGTGTTGCGTTAAAAACAGGTTCAACGGAGAGTAACCGATGAGTTCTTAGGAATTTACTCAATAGGATTATCAGTAATACCTGTTTTGCAATGTCGGTTTTTAAGTGTCGTAGCTGTTGCTTCGAAAGTTAGTCCTCTACAATCTGATACAGAAACACTGATGCCATGTTAAGAACCTATTTTTGGCCAGCCACCAATTTTCAAATTCATATTGTATGTAGAAAGAATGTAATATTTCACAATGGCCCAAAAGTGCAACCCTGGGGAAACCCTATATTTTTACTTAAAGATATTGTAATTACCGCCATTGTTGGTCCAAATTTTAATCACTGACTAATAGATTTTTGGAAATTACGCTTAGAATTGCATGTTGGGGTAAAAAATTACTAAATTCTAGCTAAGAAAATATAAACAAAGCTTAAGCAAAAATAACATAAGTAGGCATTCTTGTCCTAATCATTATTGAGGAGGCCTAACCAGATAAAATTGACGCAATAAAAGGCTTTAATAAAAAAATCTAACAAGCAACTTGTAACCACTGACATTTGCAATAGTTAGTTATATTTTTATCAAAGTGTGATTCATGGACGTCTGACGATGTATGGGAAACTGGATGAGTCATGGATTCCGGAACTTGGAATACTTAAGATGAAACATAATTGTGAAATATTTTTACGGGTCATGAAATGGCAGGTCAAGAGAAGTCTTGATTTAAAGTTGTGGACCGGTCGGTCTAAAGAATTAATTTAGGTTTTATTTGATTAACGGGTTACAGCATCACAACTCTCAAGGACTTTGACTTAGCCCGGGGGTCGAACCCGAGTTCTAGTGCATCACTACTAAAGGGAAAAGATAATCGACAGTAATCAACGTCAAGGATTAACGACTTTAGAAAGTACACAAATAATAAAACTGGATTGATCTCACCAGGTTCATCACTCCTGCTTTCGGTTGTTACACGCTGCACTCAACTCTCGTTCAGTATTCCTTCACCATATTGACATCTTGTAACGTATGCTCAGTAGCAACTGGATCAGCAGTACGGGTATACGAGTTTTTCCACTTCGTCATCATCAGAAAGCCATCATCCGAATAAAGCAGTGATTAGTGAGCAAGGTCATCCAAGACTAGCAGCTTCCACTGCGTGACACGTCCTCGTGTGTTAATCTGAAACAGAAAAAGAAAGCACAGTTTCCGTTCGACCAATCCTGCTATAACCAGACTCCGTGTCTGCTCTCAACAATAAAGCAGTGGAACCTTGTGATTGTTTTATTAACACCAAATTAACTTTACAAATATAGCGACCAAGAAAGTTATCAAATAGCCTAAGTAGAACAGAAGCAAAACTACGAAGTCCATAAGTACCATTGAGCGTCATTATGCATAAAGGTCAAAAACAAATTTAAATCATCAATTACTAGGCACCAGGTAACACATTCGTGATCATCAGTTATCACAATAGCTCATAGTCTCAAGCAAGAAAGATCTCGGTTCGGGGACAACTAATTGAAAGCGAG
>NWSH02000605.1:4150057-4212775 GCA_002382865.2 Heliothis virescens | reverse complement strand
GACCAGCGAAAGGAACGAGGAACAATAGGTAAACAACGATTCTTACCATTTCGTTGCACTTTTCCGTGTAAGACACCTGATCGTTGCTCGTAGGTTTTGGCAACATCAGCAGAGAGCTCGTTATTATCGATGTCAGCCAAGAGCTTCAGGATTTCTGGGTCACATTGCTGTTTCATCATCAGCCAATTCTGTGAAAGTTCTGCGATGTTTACCTGTTTTTGTACTACCTTCTCACTAACCTTATTTTCAGTTTCAGGTTGTGGTAGCGGGTTCTTGGAAAAGAAGTCAGCGTGGCACGTGTGCTTACCTTATCGATGTACTTTGTCAAAGTCATGTCGCGTCAAGGGTGGCCCAGTATCGGGTCCTCCTCATGGTCCGAACTTACTCTCGGCTAAATGTGGGCACTGTCGTGGGTACTCGAGCAAAAGATAATAATTTGATTGTAAATAACTTTACTCAACTGACGGTTCGGAAACAAACACGTGCGTTGGTAGGAAGAGTATGCCTCGACTGCCGGAGTTCAAGTATAAAGACAATTAACTATCCAATGTGATAAGCGACATACATCTCAAAGCAAATACGAGATGGGGATTACCTTCTCCATTTAACAGACATAGTCTTACATCATCAATCTTGATAACGTAACGGGTTACAGCATCACAACTCTCAAGGACTTTGACTTAGCCCGGGGGTCGAACCCGAGTTCTAGTGCATCACTACTAAAGGGAAAAGATAATCGACAGTAATCAGGTGAACACGAATCAAATGATTTAGAAAGACAACTAATTCGTTTTAAGATATCTTTGATTGATATATCATTAGTCATTGGGGATATTTATAACGTATACTTTTTTCCAATTATATGCAGTTTTTGTATAAAGCGGTTTGCCAGCAGTGCAAGTATTTTGTGGAACCCTAAAAAAGGTGTATCCAAGACGTTTTTACTTGAAGTTATGTTAAGCTCTTCCGAAGGTGAGGTTTCCGTTGGTGAAAATGTGACCTCGAATAAATTGAAGTCCGGTATGCTGTCAAATTCTTTAATCTTTGGTCGCAGAGGTCAAAGGGTCAGTCGACTTTATGTTTGTAATCTTTGAGAAAAATATGCGGTCAATTATGGATAAGTGAATATATATCGACCTTACACCTTCCGCGTAAAAAAATATTGTCACACAAAGAAACCTTGAAGACCACAAAACAAAAGAAGAACATAAAGATAAAATATAACCAATAGATAAATTACATTATATTGCCCTTAAAATAATATCCATTATTATGGGTAATTTGCTTATACGAGTGCATTATAACGCAAGTACTAGATTAAATTGCATCTTCGCAATGAATCATGAAAGCTAGATTTTAGATCATGATGATGACGCTAATAATGTTTATCTGATTCATATTATAGACCTATACTATTAAGTTCATGGTTTTCAACTACACAATAAGATGTAACGCTATATTAGTCATTGTTTTCCGCAAATAAATCTTCTAGGGTCAGATTTTTATCTTTAGAAACCACATCTGTTTCATATGGATAGAAAGAGGTTGCATCATCGTTGATGTCAATGTATTTTAAATTAAAAGAATGTATCCTCTTGTGAGCTTTCTTTGACCACAGTATATTGTTCTCATAGACCAGATTGATGAAGTAGGTAATTTTATTTGTACGATATGTTTTATGGACTATTGTAATTTTTGGGGAATTAAATATAAATGTGCACTATTTATTATAAGTAATTAGAATGTTCCAGTGTAAAACTTATCGCATTTAATCAAAAACGTAAAATGGTCCTCCCACCTTTGAAAAATACCGCCCGCTTAAATCCAAAGGAAGCACTCATACAAACAGTATTATTTTTATCTCCAGACACTAAACTTTAAATATAACTGTTATTAAACTTTTGAATGCTTGTCCTAACTTGCCGAAGACTAAACAATGTCTGTCCAGATGTTTCCAATCCAGGACTCATCCAGGCCAGATGTGCTAAACCATTTAATCCATTGTTTGAAGACAATAATGAGTTTGCACGTGCATTACCTGGGTAATTAGGGAATTTGACTTTTCAACGAAGAACACGTGTTTTATTACCTTTTTAGGGATTTTCGCAGATGTTTTATTGTGAAATTTGTTGAATTGGGACTTTGCAGGTTGGAGCTTGAATACGTTTGTGAACATATGGAAGTAGTTAGCGTTGAGTTTATAGGATTCGGTTTAGCTATTGTTTTTGATGAAGATAAGACGTTTGTTGAAGACTATGGTGAACTGGGCAACCGCGTGTACTTTAAAAATATTATATGGATAGAAAAAGTCATGATGCATTTTTAGAGTTGAAGACAGAAATACGTGTTTGTACATAATATCATCATAGAGCTAAAAAATCACAAAGTCAAATTCACTAAACAAAACTAAAGCCTTCGAACCCAGATTCAAGCATACCCATTGAAAAACAAACGAAACAAAGGAGTTTATTCCACCACCTTCACGACCTTCCTTAACCTTCCGAAACATCTTCACCCATAATTTTGGACCTAACGGTACATAGACCTAGGATCCCCTTGCCGTTATAACCACGATGGTTAACGCCTCGTGACACACGACTCGTTACTATTCGAAGATAGCAACGGTAGCGGGTTCGCTTCCCTACACGCTCACTGTGACCTTTACATCATCATCTGATAGGGTGGACTGTTTTTATTAGGGGGTTCTGTTTTTGAATATCTGATGGTTAATGTAATTTTTATTATGTCTAATTCTGTTTTTTACATACTGGTCTCTTGTAAGGTTATTTTTTTTTCTGATTTTTGCCCTTCATTATGCTCATAAGTATGTTATAAATTTTATACGTAACTATTTTTTTTTTATTTCTTAGGTTCTATTTTACTAGATATACCTTTACGTTGTGATGAAGTTAACGTTAAAGTTATTTCATACTTTAAAGTACTTACTGCGATTAGTCATGATCCGCGTCATTTTAGGTCAATATATTCATACTGGTGGTTCATTTGAATTAAGTTTTGTATGTAAAGCTGCATTTTATACTAATTGGTTGTGACCTATTTATTTTAGCAAAGTATTCTTTCACTATTTTGTGTCTAAGTTCTTATTTATTTTCATTTTTTTTTCAAAAAAATAAAAGATATAACCTATAATTTACTCTTTCCAGTAATTTATAAACGGAATTAACAACATTTTGATACTTGGACTGAAATAATTTCTTATCATATCGAAAATGTGAACTTTGCCACATAATAATCGTCTTAATCCAACGCGTCTAAGTACCTACCCTACAAATAACAACTTTACGTAAACCTTTACAATCGCACATACACAAGAATTTGAAAGCCATCCTTCATTCCAAACCTTTGCATACCCACACAGCAAGACTTGAAAACTCTTGTCTCTGGTACTTAAATAGTCAAAAGCATTCCAATACCATTCAATGCGACCTTTAAGGCCGATCGGGTCCTCACATCGGGTCACGGCGCCACTCCCGCGCAGGCTCCCGTGCGCTTGCGCAGCATTTAGTTGCTTGAATCGTAGGATGTATTTTGTGCATGTATTGTTAGTTATAAAGGCTGATTGAGTAATTTTAACCGTAATTAAGTCGTTAAGATATTAGTTAGGTTGATATTTGAACTTATTGGATTTAAATGCATTTGGATTTAACTATTTTGAAAGGTCAACTTCCATATACGCCTTTGGCCTATGTTTATTTTCCAGGCATTATTTTTATTTTCTACGATTTTTTTCATAGATTAACGAAAAGGAATGCGTATAATCCCTAATATTTTTTTTATATCTAAAGATGTTTAAAGGTTTCAGCATACTTAACCCATCCTCTCGCTAAAACCTTTAGCCGCGACTTTCAAATAAGGATCATCTCAACCCGAGTACAGTTAGCGGGCTAGAGGGGGGTGAATGGTTACCGAAGGGAGGGAGGGGATCGAATTCCGCAAGAACTACCTTCACCTGACCTAGCTTTGGCTTTCGGTTTATTTATGTGTTGTTTTAGTAAACAGTACGCTGTTAGGATCGCCAGATATTTTGGGGAACGTCCTGGTATTTAAAATGGCGATGTTTAGGCAACATGGCTGCTGCATTTTTGTATGCATCCTTTATTTCAGCTGTCTCAGAATCTGTCTCTTGTGTTATTCGCAGAATTGATGATCGCATCTCAAAGAATGGAGTGGAAACAGTGGAAACGATTAAAGATATCGTCATTCAGTTTCATGAACAGTAGCTTGTACGTCAATAGGTTTCTGATAATAGCTCATTTGGATTTCGCTAATGGTTGGATATTTGATTCTGGGCTTTGTCTGACTGGCATTACTTACAGCTTGTTTGAAGACAAAAATATTGTCCATACTTAGTCCTTTAATTAAAGAAGTGTCTTAGTTCTTTCCTCCAAATTTAATTTCCCATTATTATCCTTTATATTATTAAGAATTGTGGTGACACTATTTACAGTGTCAGATTCAATTGGAAGGTCGGTAATGAGCGTTTGGTTACCTGTTAGATTTGTCGTGTCCAAGGCTTCGGGGAATTGTAACAAATTCGAATGTGGTTTATGTTCAGCATTTAATGTGGCGAAGCATTTGAACGGGGGCTCTTGTTTGTGGGATTAGGATTTTAGGACGACACTAATTTAATGGGACCTTCTGTGTTTTCGCGGCTCGAAGGACTAGAATTTGCATGAACATATTTATTGTAATCTAGTGAGCTTTAATCCTTTCACCTATACCAATTAGATTTGCTCTCGATTACGATTAGATTACAGAAATTGGCCTACATACTCAGAGTACAATTCCTATATGTAAATACAATCCGTATGTTACTATCATTGGTTCAAGAATTCATTTTTTACAATAAGTGTAAGTAGTATTGAGTACACCGACAGTTTTAATGTTTGCTTCTTTAATATCATCGCCTGTAACTAACCATTAAACTACTATCTCCGCTACCGTTCAGATGTTAACATTAATTGTCAAAACACACTCGTTATTGCAACTAATTTGGTTAATTGAATGAATATTGATGCAACTCGCCCGCGTACTTACATGTCGACTCATGTATTATTAACTACTACATCAGTAACCTTTCCATTGAATTTTATGACTGTAGGTTCGTTTTCGTCATTGGTTTTATTTTGTTTGTCTAAAAGTGAACTGCCTTGAGTAGCCTTGTATAGAAGCTAAGCAATTACACCTATTAAGTTAGTATACCATTGTTTTAGTTCTAGCCAAACAGTCGCCAACAAAACCAGTTAAGTTTACAAACTGTGGTTATAATCCGAAATGCAATTAACATATTCTAAGTTAGATTATCTCGTATGTCGGCCTCTCCTATGAAATACTTACTATTTATAGTTAAAATTGAGCACGTGGGTGTGGTTACATTTGAAGTAAAAATAGAGATTCTTGTTATTTTTATTTGTGGTATTTTAAACTTTATGTCATGTCAATAAAGCTTAATTTCAATTGGTAAAATCTATTGATATTTTTTTTGTTGGTGTAGATAGAATTGAACCATATCAACATACAAACAAGGCTTATGATCCAAAAACAAAGGTCGGTTCACATTTAAAATGGCTAATGTATGAGGTAAAGTTTATGTGCTTACAACTATGTTTAATATGTAATCGATTCAGATTTAGGTATCATTCGATTTTTAGATATAAGATTGTTTAATCGAGTATCGTATATTGACTCTGTTGTATCTTTATGGTCGAGTTCGATTTGTTGAACATGTTATATGAGGTTTGATTGCTGTGTTAAGATTTTTGTAATTAATTGAGATAAATGGTTCAATCGTTGATTAAAAATAGTTTTTGTGGTTTAAAATCTCAAATACTGCGCAACTTAATTCTTCTTAATATTTGACAGATTTTCATTAAAATGTGAAATAGTTAACAAAATACCTAGTTTATTCTACAATGTTGTGCCAAATATTATTTTATCCATTTTGCGATACGAAATTATTTAAAAAAAATAATTTGTGGAAAAAATAAATGACTTCATGCAAAAGGAGATGACACCAGCAGTGATACTCATCTACCTTCAAATATATGACCACTAAGAAATAAAAAGTAAAAAATCAAGTCAAAAGGTGGTCAATACAACAAAAACGCAAGTTACCAGCATATTTCACGGCCATCTGCTTATTACCATCACAGTCTTGGGCCATGTGTCCAGTGATGGCTAAAAAAAGCCCAATAGACAATGGGCGAGAGATTTATAATATTCCGGCATCTGGACGCTTACCTGCGCAGGCGCAAATGAGGGCTACCCTACCGTTGAAGGGCTTCTAAAAATTGTAATTCAATTAACTTTTGGATCTGTAATTAAAACAATTATATGGGAATTTTAGAATTTATGTTTTCTTTTATTATTTGTGAGCTATTATTATTGAGACTGGCAATTATAATTTCATCGATATCGATCGATGATCTATTGGGAATTAAGCGTTCGTGTTGACGCGTTCGAATTTTGTAGTTCTTGAATGTAAATGTCATCATTATGTTTCTTTCTATGGTACAGATGGCTGATAGCTTTTGAATTAAATTAGTCCTTCGGTATTTTACTAAAGTTAATACCATTTTATACTGTCCGATTGTTTATTTTATTTCGAACTCAGTAACAAATTGGAGACTCAGCTGTGTCGGCCATTGCTTATCTATACCCGTTGCTAGGATCCGTAAACTATTCAACTTTAATGGCACGCTACTTCTAAAACCTGTTATAGGTCAATAGTCCAGAATGCAAATATACACGCAAGCCAACAGCTGATACCGACCACAGATGCTCAGATCATTGAAAATCTAAAATAATTATAGTTGAAACAAAACTAGCATGATACGCCACGCGGATCTATAGTGCCCTTTAGACTATTACAGGATTCTTACCATATGTTAGTCCTTTATAATGTCAACGGGCATTTTTATGTAAATAATCCTATTAAAGGGCGAATTACTGTTTATCAATTGTAACTTCGCGTGTTCCGTCTATCGGGTGTATTAATAGATTTTATTAGTACATATACTTGTGAAGGCTGGTTTTAATTTTAGACGGCCATTTAAATGTGCTGTTAGTGGTTTTATCTTTCTTATCGTTTGTACTCGATAGTAAGGTATAGCGAACAAGGATGCATTAGTTAGGACTTTGATACGGATTTTGTTGAAAGAAACTAGTCCTGTGGATGTTAAGGAATTTAATCCCGACTCAAGGAGTTAAGATTCGTCGAAATTGTGTTTTTGCCTTTTAATAATTTTAACATATATTTATATAGTTAAATTGATAGGGGTTTGGGATAGTAACTATATTTGAAGATCTTGATTTTGGTTTCAATGAAGCTTTGATTGTCAAAGCGTTAAATATATGGGTTGATAATTTTGACCGGCTTACAAGTTGTGTATACTATTTCTCTTAAACATTTAAGTATGAGCATCAAAAGCTCTTGCATCATTGGCGTTAATTTTCAAAGAACAAATGTGTAGTATTTTTACCTCCTGCTTATTACCAGACACGTACATTTAAGCTCCGTCAATCGTAGGCTATTTTATAGCACCCCAAATAAGGAGCGAAATAAATTGATCTAAGCCTGAGAAACATCGAATAGAGCCAGAGGAGTACACTTTTAAGTTCCCAACGATACTTTTAATTACTTAACCGAAGGTACAGGCAGAATTACAATAATTTAAAACTAAACAGATAAATTGCAAAATTGAATGGCGGTGCAAATGTTATCCTAGAATTAACTAGCATATAATTATTCCTACGGTTTAGAATTAAGCCAGAATTTTGCAAGATAAATTGCCATTAATTATTCAATGGTTTTTTAATTAGAATAAATAAGTTATTTGCGTTGGATAGATAAACAAATAGTTGGAATTTATCATGGGCTTGCAACTGCTGGCCAGATGCTGCTAAATTGGGCTGATTAGTGCGCACGCGCATGTTATCTAGTTATCTATCTTTAATACGTTTTGTGTGTTATTCTTTAAGGATAACGGTAGTATTCTGTTTAGGATATTAATATTAGTCGCTTTTAATCTCTTCGATAGCTTGAAAAACGGCGTTGATATATATTAAAAAGTTTAAATATTTACTAAAGAGTACTTTAAAGAAATGTTTGATATAATTACTATCATGCCTAATTAATGAAAGTGCAATTTAGCGAGGTGTGTCGGAGACACATTCAAGTAACAACATTCGGGACAATTTTTTTTCCTAAGTAGTAGGTAGTTTTAGAGTTTATTTTCCTAATAGTATCGTGTTTAAATAAAATTCTATTAGAATGGAAAAACCCAGTACCCCACGCTTGGCAGTCGCAGTTTTGTCTACTGTGTATGTAATGATCAATTTATTTATTTTTCTTCTTTTAGGGTCCGTACCCAGAGTGAAAATCGGGACCCGATTACTGGTCTGTCTGTCATCAAGCTGGTGACCCGTGTGTCTGATGACCCGTTAGGCTAGGCAAGTTAAATTTTCACAGACGTATATTATTGTTGCCGCTATGATAACAAATACTAAAAACTATGATTATTTTTTGGCTGTTTTACCGATAATGGTACCGAACCCTTCGTGAGCTAGTCCGATTCATACTTGGCCTGTTTTTTAAGTTGGCCTTTTAGCCCATATATTAAACTACTGAGCATGTCATCCTCCACTAAGCTTGTTAAGCTTTTTAATATTTATTTTTTCATCTAGCAACATTGTAACGTACTTATAACATTTATAACTTGAGAAGGTGATTACTATTTAAAAAATAAAATAAAACTACCTCCTGTTTTTTGAAAAAATAAAGTTGATAACTTGTCCTTTTGATGAATAGTTTTTTATTAATAGACATATCTCTGAAGTATTATAAAATGTAAGTATATTTAAGCTGGAGATCAGTGTCCATGTTTTTGAACCTAAGTTTGTTACATAAGTACCTGTAGATTGTTAAATATAGTGCAATTATTTACTTGCAACTTTGTATATAGATAGACCCTTCAACAATTTAACTTTCCAGTATAGTTTTACTTTAGAAAAAAACTTATTTAAAAACCCGTGCTTTTAAGCCGAATAACACCCACAAGCAAGGTAAATCTCAAATACAGTCGTATAATCAAACATATTTGCCAAACAACCTCATAATTTTCGCTCTATATACTTTTCCAATTAATTAACTTCAATATAACGTTCGACAATCAACCTTTTTGTGCCACCACAAAAAATGCAAATATGCGTCATATGCAAACCAGCGGGCGATTGCCACGTGCTCAGTTTTGCATATGTTGTGGTTTCTGGTACATATGCGCACAAAACTTTGGGTTTATCGTACTTACTAAAAGCTAAGGTAAAAGTACCTACCAATTGTTCTCTCTTTTGGAATGTTGTCTGGTATATTTTTTTCGGATTGACGCAAAAGCTTCTTGGATTCGCCAAATTTTTTTGCCACTTACCTTTATAACCCCATTATGGGTTTATTTAATAGGACCAATTCTAGAGACTGAATAAATTTAAAAATCTATTAATAATCCTATCGTGATAAACAGAAAATGTTTTATAGATTAATCTGGATTTTAAACTAGCCATGGTTTTTAGGGTTCCGTAGCCGAATGGCAAAAAACGGAACCCTTATAGATTCGTCATGTCTGTCTGTCTGTCTGTCTGTCTGTCTGTCTGTCTGTCTGTCTGTCTGTCTGTCTGTCTGTCTGTCTGTCTGTCTGTCTGTCTGTCTGTCTGTCTGTCTGTCTGTCTGTCTGTCTGTCTGTCTGTCTGTCTGTCTGTCTGTCTGTCTGTCTGTCTGTCTGTCTGTCTGTCTGTCTGTCTGTCTGTCTGTCTGTCTGTCTGTCTGTCTGTCTGTCTGTCTGTCTGTCTGTCTGTCTGTCTGTCTGTCTGTCTGTCTGTCTGTCTGTCTGTCTGTCTGTCTGTCTGTCTGTCTGTCTGTCTGTCTGTCTGTCTGTCTGTCTGTCTGTCTGTCTGTCTGTCTGTCTGTCTGTCTGTCTGTCTGTCTGTCTGTCTGTCTGTCTGTCTGTCTGTCTGTCTGTCTGTCTGTCTGTCTGTCTGTCTGTCTGTCTGTCTGTCTGTCTGTCTGTCTGTCTGTCTGTCTGTCTGTCTGTCTGTCTGTCTGTCTGTCTGTCTGTCTGTCTGTCTGTCTGTCTGTCTGTCTGTCTGTCTGTCTGTCTGTCTGTCTGTCTGTCTGTCTGTCTGTCTGTCTGTCTGTCTGTCTGTCTGTCTGTCTGTCTGTCTGTCTGTCTGTCTGTCTGTCTGTCTGTCTGTCTGTCTGTCTGTCTGTCTGTCTGTCTGTCTGTCTGTCTGTCTGTCTGTCTGTCTGTCTGTCTGTCTGTCTGTCTGTCTGTCTGTCTGTCTGTCTGTCTGTCTGTCTGTCTGTCTGTCTGTCTGTCTGTCTGTCTGTCTGTCTGTCTGTCTGTCTGTCTGTCTGTCTGTCTGTCTGTCTGTCTGTCTGTCTGTCTGTCTGTCTGTCTGTCTGTCTGTCTGTCTGTCTGTCTGTCTGTCTGTCTGTCTGTCTGTCTGTCTGTCTGTCTGTCTGTCTGTCTGTCTGTCTGTCTGTCTGTCTGTCTGTCTGTCTGTCTGTCTGTCTGTCTGTCTGTCTGTCTGTCTGTCTGTCTGTCTGTCTGTCTGTCTGTCTGTCTGTCTGTCTGTCTGTCTGTCTGTCTGTCTGTCTGTCTGTCTGTCTGTCTGTCTGTCTGTCTGTCTGTCTGTCTGTCTGTCTGTCTGTCTGTCTGTCTGTCTGTCTGTCTGTCTGTCTGTCTGTCTGTCTGTCTGTCTGTCTGTCTGTCTGTCTGTCTGTCTGTCTGTCTGTCTGTCTGTCTGTCTGTCTGTCTGTCTGTCTGTCTGTCTGTCTGTCTGTCTGTCTGTCTGTCTGTCTGTCTGTCTGTCTGTCTGTCTGTCTGTCTGTCTGTCTGTCTGTCTGTCTGTCTGTCTGTCTGTCTGTCTGTCTGTCTGTCTGTCTGTCTGTCTGTCTGTCTGTCTGTCTGTCTGTCTGTCTGTCTGTCTGTCTGTCTGTCTGTCTGTCTGTCTGTCTGTCTGTCTGTCTGTCTGTCTGTCTGTCTGTCTGTCTGTCTGTCTGTCCGTCCGTCCGTATGTCACAGCCACTTTATTCCGAAACTATTAGGACTACACAGTTAAAACTTGGTAGGTAGATGTATTATATTAACCGCTTTACGATTTTCGTACAAAAATAAAAAAATAATAATATTAGGGGGGGCTCCTCATACATGAAACTGAAACTAAAAATTTTTTTTTTCATCAAACCTATACATGTGGGGTGTCTATGGATAGGTCTTAAAAAATGGTACTGAGGTTTCTAAAACCACTTTTTCCTAAAGTCAATCATTTTAGCGTAAGACACTCCCAAAGTGCCAAAATGTGTGTCCCCCCCCCTCTAATTCTTAAACTACCAGAATGAAAAATCTGAAAAAAATATATGTTATAGATCTCAATAAAAACTACCAACCAAAATTGGTTTGAACAAGATACAGTCAGTAGTTTTTGAGATATAGCACTTTTTCAGTGACCGCAAATTATAACTTTGTTATTCATATATTTGTATGAAAAACAAAGATAATGGAACGGAACCCTTCGTGTGCGAGTCCGACTCGCACTTGGCCGGTTTTTTATCACATTGATTTACCAGTCCGAATATATAATAAACCGGTAGGCACGTGTCTAAACCACTAAAACTGAATATAATAGATATATTATTATTTATTGGCATGTTGTGAATTGCCTGGCAATAAAAAGGCTGAATAATAATTGGTCTTCTGATATAAAGTTTCGTTTTGTAATGTTGCGACACTTTTATGTCATCAGGACCTGATTATCGCAAGGAATTGTGCGCTCGCGCAGTTATTGTGGATCCTTTTATAAATATTTTAATATTTGTGTAAGTTTTTTCAAGGTATATGAGAATAAAACATATTTACAGATTAGGGAACTACGTCATTTTTTTTAAAGAAAATATGTCTTCGCAATAATAATGTCATTACAAGTTAATTAATTAAAATGACAAAGATATGCATACCAATAAACATTAAAATAAAATTAATTCATTAACAGTAGAATGTTAATCTAAACTAAAACGTGAGATTGAATAAAGATTTCGGAATTTACATTAAAGATTATGTCAGAGCACTTGGTTCTTCGATCTTCGATACATTCAAATAACGCCCTATATTTTAGTCCAACGATATTACTGTCAACCGATTGCATCGGGACATATGATGCTCTGATGGTTTTAATTAAAAAAAAACTTAAAAAAAACCACCTCAGATCACCTGCCGATTTCAAGGTGTAGATTGACAAGCCTTAAATTCGGGTTACGTTTTCAAATGCTTCATTATTGCATCGTTTGGATATTTGAGAGATATTTTCAATAATTTATTTTGTACTGATAAAAGGTTCATTGGTTATGTAAGGGATAAAATATGTGGCTGCTATGCGAAACATGTGACTGTATTTTGTTTTATTTACTGCGATTGAATTGTGACATTAGCTCCGTACAAGTAATGTCAAATTCCTATCCTTAGTTACCTAGATCGATAGATAGGTTATTGAATACTGTTGTTAGCCGACGTCACTTTTGTAAGTAATTGCGTTGGTGATTTTTATTGTATACCTATTTTATCTCGGTAATTTTACACATTTAATTTGCATGCTACCCTAACTTTTCTTAAGAAATGCCTTCTCGTATATCCTTTTGGGACTACGTTCGAGCAAAATTTCATCTAAACCAGCCTCACTTAACAGCGACAGCATAAAAAACTCGCTTTACTTAATTAAAGATTGATTTTTTTAACAATTATTTTTCTTAAAGCTTCTCAAATTAAAACCTAATCAAACTCGGCTGTAGGAATGTGTTTTTTGCGTCTAAAGTCCACGTCAGAACAGGTGATTCGTACTAACGTGGCACGTGCTAGACTATACTGGAAACTAGTTTTAATAGGTATAATTCGACAAATGAGCATTTTTTAAAATAGCCAAAAAAGTCTTATTAGTTTGGCTCGCGACTAGAATTTATTATCGACAAGCTTATAGGAATAAAAATATCATTTTGCCTACAATTCTTGGCTGTAGACGATGTTAGTTTCACTAAACTCAATGACCAGTTAACCGTGTGGTCTCGGGTTAAAAATTAACCTACAAAGCATAATTATCACTTTAATCTGCTTAAGAATTAAGTTTATTATGTGACGCGGACGTAAAAGTTTACTTTCGAATTGTTAAAAGAATTTAATGTTAGTTCTAATGGATTTTTAACAAAAATTAAGAATTATTTTTGTAATTTACGTGAGTATTCTAGAAAAGAAGTAGGTCTTTATTTCTTTTTGTTTTGTACGATATTCCATTTGTTTAGGTTTTATAATTATTTGTACCATTCAAAATGCATTCACTTCTAAAATTCATTTCGCGAAGATTTAGCATCAACATTCTCTAACTTTTTTTTTATTTCAAATAATGAAACTTGTTCCTAAGATTATACCAGAGATAAAATTCGATATTAATTTTTGAACAAATTTTGACATTTAATTTAAGGATTTTAAAACCCGCTATTCTTAGATTGCTTAAGAATTAGATAGACGGTTGGTGACTTTTTTCTGAATTATGTTACATAATATCAAAAATTGTTACACTTAGCATATTTACTAGATAATGTATTGTGTGCCATGTTCATTCTATGTCCCCATTACAAGAAATATTTTAAAGTAACAAAACTTAATACTTCTTATTTAAGAAATACACATGTTAACTTATTTATGATAATATAAAACAATAACAATAAGAATGCAACCATGTTTTTCATATCATGACTATAATCAATTTGTACCATAAAAGTTTTTCTTCATATGTTTCGACACCTACGATAATAATCTAGACGAAAACAAATTGCAAATGGCTGCATTTTTTTGAAAGATATAAAAATTCCTTGCGCACGCGTCGACGGAACAATTTGTGGACACATAAAAATAAGTTCTGGAAGTTTCGATTCTATATATCTGTGTCTACTTGACATGATTGTAACAAACTAAAAAATTGCGTAATTCCATATAAAAGAACGTGAAATAATAATAAGTTTATCGTAGAGAGATCGGACACATAACTTTTAGCTAAAAGTGGTTTTATTTTTTATGTAATAAAATTATTTTGATGAACGAACGAGTTCTGAATAGTGGGAATCTGAAATATTTAGCTCAGATATTTAACATAATTAATATAAGTGCTGTCTTTTCAAGGCAATATTAGTAGTACTTCAAATAATATAATAAACGGGAAACATTTTTTTGTTGGTTGTACCCTATAGGCTCCGAATCTACTGAACCGATTTTAAAAATTCTTTCGTTATTGTGAAGCTAGGCTACTCCAGAGCAACATAGGTTATATTTTGTACGGGTGCGGAAAGGTATTTCCCCGGGAGGCAGGTGAAACCGAGGGGAAACAGAAAGTACTTTATAGTAAGATTTGAAAACTAATTGAACGAAATACTAATAAAGCTGTACTATAAAAAGGACATATAAAACAAACAAGTACGTATCTACAGGTACTACACACCTTGTATTTCGCAAAACCATTTATAAATCAAAGGGGTGTGCTCTTGTTTCAAAGGAACCTATCTTTTTGCCAAAGATAAAAAGACTCGCATCGACAGATGTACGGGGATGCGTCTGAAAATAATTTATCCGTGGAAATAGTAAAAAACGAAGTTTTGTGTTGCTACACATGGTTTGTGTTATATAGGATCTTATATATATTTTATATGTACGTTTGGAATAGAGTGGATGCGATTTGCATGATGTGATTTTTAAACACCGATTTGTGTGGCAGGGTTTTTTGAAAATTGAATAAGAAATTATGGAAAGTTTGAGGTTACATTTTTTTATAGTACTGATAAGGTTATATGAAAGGCGTAGAAATAATTCAGTGTAGATACATGAGTGCTTAAGATTCATAGTAATCCATGTACAGGAGCCAGCGCATCAGCCTCCCTCAATTTGTCAAGTTTCTTCAATGGATTTACTACCTTATCTCAATAGTGGAAGGTTAATGATCGGTTGGCAAAATTTTACAGAGTCGGGTAGGTTGACCTGATTCTGTTTATCATCTTTTCTCTGTATACATTTTAATCAACTCGTTACTGGTAAATAAATAATCATAAAAAAATGCAAACTCCAATTACCAATTTAAGTACAAATTTTCCCACCCCTTTAATTAAGTGTTTCCATAAAAACTATCCACATTACACCAGTGTTGTAACATCTAAAAACAGCTGTCCAACAATGTCCAATCAGAACGCATAAAAAGCTAATGAGATCTCGTTCCACGCAGTTTTTATGTGTAACCTATTTACCTAGATTATTTTACGTTAGTACCCATTTTATTGCTTGTAAAACGGAATGTTGCATTGGTGTTTAATTCGTTCTTTTTTTCAGAAATTGCATTTAGTTGGGCTAACGTTTGGAAATAGTGAAATGAGTTAGACGCTCTCAATATCTATTATAAAAATAAAATAAACAAGTCGTTAATTAATTTGTGTTGCAGAAATCTTTCTAAATTAGAATTTAATTATTACTCATCGCATTTTATTCGTACCTACATTTCGGAAAAAAGTTAACCGAGTTTTTGTAGTTGGCAACACCACTTATCTTTCTTTGTTTTTCATTGTGTGTAGAAAAAATATCCATATTTTAATTATAATAATTATCAATAAATTCAATCGAAAAATCAACTCAATATTCTTTTTATTGGACGCTATTCTACTTACTAAAAATACCACGTTAGACAGTTGTCTTACGAGCGGCGGACAGATGCGCTTGCGCCGGTATCGTTCATAACGTAATCATGGAAGATTCTCGGGGTGTTATCACAAAAGCACCTAACGGGTTTAATACATCTGCTGCTTTGTGAGATATTGTGGTCCAAATTGAAAGAGGAAGCGGGGATAAGTTAGGTTAGGAACTTATAGAGAGTTTTAAGAGAACTCGTTCTGTTAACTTTGGTAAGGTATGAGGAGTTTTGGAGATAAGCATGTTTGGAGAATTTTCTGAATTGGTTATGTTTGAAATGATAAATCTTATTCGAAGAATTAGGTACGTAGGTATTTTATTTGACGTAAAAGTCTATTATAAACGACAATTATTTATTTAGGTTAAAAGATCATAAAATATAAGAAGGTATATATTTTAAAATTCAGAATAAATTAATTTCAACCCTTCCGAAAAAATGTTTGAGCACTTACACCAAACGTTAAGGACATTCAAAGTTGCGCGGACGCAAGGTGCAGTGACAAGTTGTGTAGGTATATCAAGGTGCCTCTAACTATCGGTTCCATGGGAAAATATCCGCGTACACATGTCTCAGATTCGGAAGGCGGATGCTGCATGCAGGTTTTATTTCCGCGATTTATAATACTTTAACAGTTAGGTGGAACCCAGCAAAAAATGGCGGAGAGATTAATTTTGACTTAAGATTAAAATCTAGTTTTTTTCCATGCAAAAACTTCTAGTCAGGCGATAATGTTTCCTTAGAAAAAATCGTCTGAGCGAAGTTTAATTACGGAGTAGTATTGATTGATTGGTACACAAAGCTTTCCCAAATGTTAAGCTGATCAATAAAAAATAACAATTTGTTGTTTAATTAATTTCATTACAAAGTATCGGCGCAGGAGTCGCAAAAGCTGCACCATTTAATTTTAGACATCTTTAAGACTTTGTTGTCGTAAAAAATGGAATGCGAAAAAATGTGGAATTTCCAAAAATATGTTAAAGATAAGCATGTTGTTGTACAGCTGTCTGTCTGTAATTTGATAAATTGTTCACAATCCACGTAGAAAACAGTTAAAAAATTGCAAAAAACAATACACATGCGACACTAATCACTGGCTGACGATTTTTAAGAACGGATGTTCGAACAAACGGAAATTGGCACTTTTTTGTATTTACCAACTTAAGTAGGACAAAATCAGTTACACCCCACTCTTAATACAAAGCCATACAGTTCAATATTCCCTGAAAATAAATCAAAGAACATATTGGTAACGCATCTAAAATTTTTTAAATGAAAAAGTCAGTTCCTAAGTTTTGTAGGTCAACTTTTTGCTATCAGTTCTTTATGCAGATGTGCTTTTTAAAATAATGCTCTTCCGAAATACGGCAGATGCACAGAATGGGACCTTGAAGATGTTTAGCGAAAAAAACAACAAAACACCTTTTATTTTGGAGTCCATCAAGCGGTTTTTTATGTTTTTAAGAAGCTCTTGTGAGACGTTCAAAAATTCCGAGTGGAGTTCTTTATGTTTAAAGATGCACTTTCGTACTTAGATTAGGAACTTATTTCAAAGCTGAGACTTAAATGGAATGGTGTAATTTGCTATACAATTGGCAAAGAGGATAAATTTTAAAGAATAATTAAAATATTCTTTCAGTTCTTCTTGTTAAAGCTTTGTATGATGGTTAATAATTAATGTCTGCGAGTGTAACTTCGTCGTTGAGTTCATGTAAAATCGTAAAGTTATACTATTCATTACAGACCCTTTGTTACCAGCACCGACGATTTTAACCCATAGTCTTGCTAACAAGGAAAGTCATAACTATTAAATGATTTAAATGGAACAAAATCTGTTAAACTTGCCACTAAAATGTTCTTTTATAGTTACAAATAATTATAGAAGTCTTCTCACAATACGCTTGAAAAAAGTTAGATCGCCGGCCATTAACTGAATTAATTTATTAAACAGTTAGTAAAGTCGCGACGATTCGCCGGAAATCGCCATTAAACCCTACTTTATAACCTCCGACTTGCGTCTGAGGTCTCAATGACAATCATTGGGGACTAAACACACGTTTTTAAATAAATAACGGGTCCGAATTAAGTTTCCACTCGACGTTTCCCTCAGGCGCTCTTGTTACAGCCACGCGCGCGAAGAAACCCGACTGCTTCCGAAAATACCCGAAGAAGTTGCCAAAACAAAAGCGTGCGCATGCGACTTTGAGTCTTAGTGACGCAGTTGAAAGTTCAAATTGGTTTGGTACCGTTTTTGTAATTCGGCCCGTATTATAGCAAAGCCTTGAGGTAGGCAGATGTGTTTCACACAGTTTTGGAGTAACTTTTGTATCATTATGTGATTTTTTTTTCTTGAGGCATATGCAGTTTGAAGAAACATGGCCAGGTAAAAGATGTGCCGAGCAGATGCTTTCTCATGGACATGTTGGGTCACTCCTAGTGTCTTCCGGCGAAGATACTTGAGAACTAAAGTTATAATTATTAGTTTTTTCCGGCCTTAAGAGTGCAGAACGTGAACCGGTACGCAGCATTAAATATGCGAGTTCTGTGTAAAGAGAGAGGATCCAATTTAAATTCCATGTAAAAAATAACTGGTTAAATAATATTATGCTAGAAGTTTTATTGGCATTAGTTCTGTATCTAGATTTTATTATTGCCTTTTTTACATCAGTAAGCAGTAACCAAAATATCATAAAATATCTGTGACCTTCACCTCAACATTCTCGCCTTATTACCTAATCAAACCAGTTTTTGTCCTTTGTGCACTAATTTATAAAAAATACCATTCTTTATTTTAATTATAGACGCCATGTCGCTAAGCAGTTTTTTTTTCGTCATGGCACGTACCAAATGTTCCGAGTCGGCAGCTGCGCACGCGCATAAGATCATTTCGCGAATTTTCGTTTCTTGAGAGACAGATGCCGCGCTAAAATTTTAATAAGTATCTCTAGTTCGTCAGTCTGTCCTTATAGCTGTGTACATGCTTAAATCTATAAAGGTATGTAAAATATCTTGATGCGGTTTTTCCTATAGATATTAATATTCTTCTTACAGAGTATTACTTTTATATTATTCTTATAGAGTTATTCCAGAGAAAGGTGTATAAGTATATAAAATAATAGGCGAAGTACAGAAATCTGATCGCAATGTCGTAAATAAACACATTGTTTTGCAAATGCTTGCATCTCTTTCTCACAGGACTGTAAAGTTTGGCAATATCATGCTTCAATTGATTTTTGAATAATAATGGAAGGCTCATGAATATGATTTTCATGCATGAATTATAATAAAAAAATGTGAATTAAAATTATAAATTAAATTGAATAAAAGAGTGTCGTGATGAAATTAACTTTCAAGGTTTTCTTTGAATAGTACTTGAATAGAGCGGGAGAGGAGAATAATTTTTAATTTTTCGACCAAATAAAAGGTTATATCATCAAAACCATTTTGGTATTCTGTTTTTCGGCAAATTTATAGGTACGTATGTGACCTGTTTTCGTAAAATAATTTTATATTTTTTTCGATGCAATAAGTTTATATTCAAGTCGTGGTGGCCTAGTGGGTAAAGCACCAACCTCTCAAGTATGAGTGTGTGGGTTCGATTTCAGGTCAGGCAAGTACCAATGCAAACTTTTTGTTTGTATGTACTTTCTAAGTATATCTTAGACACTAATGGCTGATAAAAGGTGAAGGAAAACATCTTGAGGAAACCTGGACTATAAAGTTTGAAATCACCAACCCGCATTGAGCAAGCGTGGTGATTAATGCTCAATCCTTCTCCGTGTGAGAGGAGGCCTGTGCCCAGCAGTGGAACGATAAAAAGGCTACAAAAAAAAGTTTGTATTCTGAAGGGATTAGAAATACCTACCTCAAAGAAAAGCGAATTATACTGACCAGCTGGAAATCTAAGAAAATACCATTACCGAGGTTGTAAAACCTTATCAATGCAATAACATAGATGTATGTTTACAAGGCGGTTAACGTTTAATGCTGCATTTACGTTCGGAAACACATTATTCGACCAATTTGTATGTTAATGGACGAAGCAGGAAACATAACAGAGATTAATTTTCGTCATTTTAATAGCGCTGATCTGCATAATATGTTTTTATCAATGTGAAATCTTTAAGATGAAAATCACACTTCGTATTAAATATTACTAGTTTCGTGGGTTTTTTTGCAGTAAGTTCAATAAACGGTAATGGAATTTCAAATTTCAATTTCAAATTTTTTGGTTTGGTATAATTCTGGCATATTTAGGCTTTACTTTTGTATTCTTTTGTTGTTTTCATTTGAATTTGGCTTTTATAGTTGCGTAGCTTAATTATTATTATAGAATTAGTACAGTAGGCGCGCGATCTGAGTGCAGTTCTGAGGAATGCGCTAGTGATGTGACTATACGGTTTTGTGGGGCATAGATTTAAGATACATTAAAAAAAATGTTTGTAATAGTAATAAAAAATTATAATAATAAATAACTAATTACACTAAACTGCAGGCGGACGTGCCGGGCGGGGGAGTTGCACCCGCCCCGGTCCTCATACCCCGACTGCACTCAGATCGCGCGCATACTGTAGATAATGTCATAAATAGGTAATTAATTCAAGATATAATTTTACTTTTCATGGCCAACAAGGTCAGTGGACCGGTTTTCTTAGTGTGTGAAAAATAAAGTTTAAAGTTCCCAAGATCAACTTCAGATTCTACAACATAGCCTCTTTTAAAGCCTAATTAGATTGAAAATAACTTAGTCTTTATTGTTCATTTACATTAATGTTCCAACCTGTTTATTACTTAAACAGATCGACTTTAAAATCAGGGTGACGGGGCAAGTTCTGCCAAATGTTTTCAACTTTAGGTAACGGAATAAAACATAATGTAAATAAATAATGTACGTATATATTTGAAATCACTAATAATTTCAATAATAGGCATGACGACTAAAAAAAAACAATTAGCCCGTCTTCTAGATTATAAAAAAATATTGCATACGTATTTTTTCGTTTTTCATCTAAACAGATAATTACGAAGTTATAGACCGTTGAAATTGCGCGTGACGTCACGCCTACGTACGATTATTGCATAGGCGTGACGTCAGGACCCCCCACTCCTGAACTTTAATACTCATTATCTTTGTTATTATTCATAGTATTTCATAAACAAAAAATAAGTGTCCAATATTTTTTAGTAATCAAAATTACGGACTAAATGGATTTGCTTATTTTTTACCCTTTCGTCATGCCTATTATATCTGTCAATTAAATGTATAACCGAAACATACAAGTACCTACTAAATAATTGCGTGAGAATCAAAACTTTACATCATATTTTCAAGGAAGTAAGGACAGAAAAAATGCAACAAATTATCTCAGTAGGATTTAATTTGAACGATATCTAATTTTATCATTAGACCATTTAACTCGCTATGATATGTTATAGTTGGGAATTCTCTTAGAAATGACATCTTGCGTACTGTGCTAATCACCGGATGATGTATTTAAGAGCCAATCATAAAGTGTGGTATGTCTAACGCCAAATTGTAACTGTATTGATACGTGTAGAGGTGCTCAACCTTTGCGTCTACAAGCTATATTTATCAATGGTGATGTTGATAAATATTATGTTGATAAATATTAAGTAAGTATATAGATGGAGGCCCAACCCTGTAAAAGGGAGACTACTGTAACTTTGGAAAATATGTTCAGAACGTCTGGTGATTAGTCGCATTACATAGTATCGTCATAAGCAGTCACTTAGTCGAAGATAAATCCACATGTAAAATAAAGCTCTTCATGCACAAATCCCACCCACACCGTAACAAAATAGGTAGATTATATTATTAAAAGTCTCCAAATGTTGATGACAGCTGTGACAATTAAATAATATAGCAATAGGCATGTTGTTACCAATACTTCGGTGAGGATATCTAAATTATAATGTAGAGCAATTATTTTAAGACAACTCATTAATTTCATAATTTAGTCCAGTTAGAATGAGACCTTCAATCAAACCTCATTCATAGGAAGTTTTTATGCCTGGAGACCTATTGGGTTATGTTTGACCTTTTTAAATGCGTCGTACTAAATAATGGCATAAGATAGAATTACACTGTGATACACCCCTGCCTACCTGGATAGAGTAAAAACTGGACAAGTGTGAGTCGTACTCGCGCATAAAGGCTGCCTTTCAAAAGACTCGTATATTGTATTAGTTAGAGCAACTCAAAATTCTCATTTAATCTGCCAAAAATTTAATCCGCCAAGACGATTGTAGTTTTTATTATTCAAACGGCTATCTAACTATCATGGTTCATGAGATTACAGCCTGATGATAGACGGACGAACAATGAAATCTTAGTAGTAGGGACTCGTTGTACCCTTTGGGTATGGAACTCCAAAAAGGCGTCATTCAATTTCTTCTAAAACGCATTGATGTTAAAATTCACACTAAACAAACGGACAGCATTTCCTACGAAACTAGAATGTATGGCCAAGTGATCGTATTTCTCACAGCTGTGTTCGGCTAGAATATTAAGTATATTAGTAAGTTGATACTACACTTGCTCAGATTATGGGAATTGCTTGTACATCGAGTGGACCGTTACATTGGCGAGACTTCGTGGTACCTAATAAGTTAAGATTTAGAAAAAAAGGTGTCGTTTTTGTCGTGGGATTTAAACTTTAGTGAGAAGCGAATTATTCAAATATTGAAGTCTTTTTTGTAAACTTCTTGGTTGTAATATTAATATATATAGAATAGATAGGTAGTGTAGGCTCGTTTACCAAATCTATTAACTGCAAAGACTTCTCTCGTATTTTGGAGATCGACACAGAAATGAGAAGAGAAGAGATTTTGGTGTTTTCTCACGTTACAATTTTCTTTCTCTCATTCAATCTTATTTGTATAAAAAATCGATCTGTAAAGATTTCTAATTCGCCAATATTCTTACAAGCAATAAGAATCAGGGTCAATTTCTTATTTAAAAGTCTGTAATTTCTTGGTGTATATTTCAGTGGCCTTCACAAGACACAATATTAAATATCAGAAAGAACAAATCATTGTTTGCTCAAGGTTTAGTATTTCATTAACTGTAATTGTATATACCTATGCAATATATACAAACGCCAGACAACCTACCCGAAACTGTCAAATTTTACCAATCGAACATTAACCTTCCACTATTGTGATAAGGTTGAAAATCAATTGAAGAAATTTGACAGATTGTGGTAGGTTGATGTGATGGCATATGTACAAATTGACAGAGGATATGTTTTCACAAAAAGTAGGTCTTAGTCTAGACAGTTGTTGCAGTTAAATCTTAGATTTCCGATCGATGTATTTTTGTACTGTGTCAAAAATACCGCCGGAGATTGACAGCTATAAAATTTGTAACTAACTTTCTTTGAAGTTGGTATAGAATTTCGGGTATCTATTAACTGCGGAAATCAATATTCTGTCTATCTCTGGATTTGCTTACTAGTGATAGAATTTTGACATTAGCCCCATACAAGTAATGTCAAATTCCTATCTCTGGTAAGCAAATCCAGAGTTGGATAGGTTATTGGGAACGGCCTTAAGACTTTCATAAATAAAATAAAGATATGTGATGGTTGACCTATGTTTGTGGGGTATTTGACCCATTCAATTTTATTTTAAACGGGCGACTCACAGATATATTTGAGTGCATCTCGTTTATCATAACTTATTAATAAACTAAAAAAATAACGCTAAATTCATCACATAATTTTTCCAAAACACTTTTAATTTTCAATATTTATTTGCTTCCAAAAACAACTTTGCAGATGAAATGTCTCGTTAAAGTGCAATATATTGCAAAGATTATTTGCATCTGTTGGTCTTACTGAAACGTTACACACGGGGGCGTATGTAACGTTTTCAGTGTGCGTACGCGCAACTCCGTCGTAAAACAAACGAGTAACGACCTATTAGAATGTTCAGGCTGTGTTTAATGGGGTTCTATTCATGCTTTGTTACGAGCTAGAAAATGTAAGTGATAGTTATAATAGTAGGTATGATTATATGTATGCTAGCTTCCACCAGTAATTTCATCTCCGTTCTGTGTGGATTACTTCGCGTACCCGGATAAAAGGTAGACTATAGCCTTCCTAAATAAATGGAGTATCTGACATTGGAAGATTCTCCCGAAATTAGAGCATTGAAACAACAGGCTTTTTAGCTTTATAATATTAGTATTGAAGTATAAACGAAGTATTTTCGACATAAACGAAGGGCTCCAAAAGGAACATGTTATACGGATACTTTACCTGTACTGTAACGTGATTTGGCAAACCCACTGCTTAAAACTGAAGCAAAAAATATCGGAGATTCAAAGCTACACCTTAGCAATAGACACAAACTTAGCACTAGATGTACAGACAACATCACATCAAGTTTCCACAATCTGACAAATTTCTGCAATAGATTTTCAACCTTATCACAATAGTGGAAGGTTCATGTTCTATTGGTAAACTTTGACAGATACGGATAGGTTATTGCTGTTGTCTGTACCAACAAAACGCTATCCTATTAAGTATTTTCGCCAAGTAATTCCCAGCAGCGAAATAAATTAACCTAACAAAGACTTACGTGTTTGTTGTACTAATCACTGTGTAAATAGCGCAAATAATGTGTCTCATTGCAATTAGACTTGATTTAAATGAACAAAAGGCAAGTAATTTAATTTGGCGTCCAAACTCGTTTCGAAGCAAAAAATGTTTAAAGTTCAAAGTTTCTAGTGTTTATTTTTTAGTTAATTTCGAGGTCGTTTGCCGAGTTCAGTGCTGGCACGGATTTTTAAGGGTTAAGTTACACTTGGTATAATTTAATTAAGCTTGGGATAATTCAGTTTTAGTTAGGCTGGGATTTGAGCTTTGTGTTTGTGAAAAAATTATGTGGAACGCTGCAGAAGTTTCATTTGTAATACGATAACATCATTAACTTGGTTATTACTGTGATGAAAATCAGGTTGTCGGTATGACCAAAATCCAATGTCCAAGCCTCTCTCTTATTTAGCAAGATGTGTACACGAACTGTTATGAGCAGATTGTGTAAAGTTCACAATACTTTTCATAATAGAGATAATTAATTATTGACATAGGCACCTTTTAGTTTAACTCTTAAATAACGTTAAAAACTAAACTCTGAAAATATTACCTAGTTTGTGTAAATCGCATAAAAATCCAATAACTCCTTTTAAAAGCTAAAAGAATGATCAGTGTCAAACCAATATATTATTCATATAATCTACAGATTATATTGTAACCGCAAAAACGCTGAATTTCTAAAACCGATCTATCCATTTTTTTGTTACTACAGATTGAATCGTGACATTAGCCGCAAACAAATGTTAATCTTCTTTCGCAAGACGGTGGACAGATCGATTAATTATAGAAATCCAACAAACACAGCTTCATTCGATTAGCCTTAAATGCAAACATTATGAAAAACTATGATAAAATATGATGTTAAGTTACTTATTGGGTATGTTAGAACGGTTAGACTTGTTATATTTAGTTGCAAGTGTCTTAAAAGGGTATACGTGTTAGCAAAGATGAATGAAGATACAGAGTGTTCAAATACAGCTCGAATTTTAAAATAATTCATTAATATTATTTGCATTCCATAATGAGGGTTCGATGAATTATTTCAAATGATTTTGTAAATTTCTTTCTTTCAGACAGAATTAATAACTTTCAGACCTCGTTGGATGGCTTTGACATTATTGATTATGGAATATTAAAATATGCCATCATCGTCGAAGTTAGAAGCCTAACTAAATCATAATATTTAGCCTCACTTTAGAATCAGTAGTTAAAGAATAATAATATCTTATTTACTTCATTTCATTCTTGTCTTTATCATACAATTCAAGACTTCATTGATTCAGTCATTTTAATAATGATAAGAGTGAAGACAAATTAAGATCTCCATTTTGTCATTAATCCATGCCAATTAGACAAATATCGTCAATCGTAATACATTACATTATATGACAAGATGAATAGCAACGTTTGGCTCTCGATCAGGTAAAGTTCTGCAGCACCATTAGTTAAGTATCAACAAGGTTGGATGTTAANTTAAGACTTTCATAAATAAAATAAAGATATGTGATGGTTGACCTATGTTTGTGGGGTATTTGACCCATTCAATTTTATTTTAAACGGGCGACTCACAGATATATTTGAGTGCATCTCGTTTATCATAACTTATTAATAAACTAAAAAAATAACGCTAAATTCATCACATAATTTTTCCAAAACACTTTTAATTTTCAATATTTATTTGCTTCCAAAAACAACTTTGCAGATGAAATGTCTCGTTAAAGTGCAATATATTGCAAAGATTATTTGCATCTGTTGGTCTTACTGAAACGTTACACACGGGGGCGTATGTAACGTTTTCAGTGTGCGTACGCGCAACTCCGTCGTAAAACAAACGAGTAACGACCTATTAGAATGTTCAGGCTGTGTTTAATGGGGTTCTATTCATGCTTTGTTACGAGCTAGAAAATGTAAGTGATAGTTATAATAGTAGGTATGATTATATGTATGCTAGCTTCCACCAGTAATTTCATCTCCGTTCTGTGTGGATTACTTCGCGTACCCGGATAAAAGGTAGACTATAGCCTTCCTAAATAAATGGAGTATCTGACATTGGAAGATTCTCCCGAAATTAGAGCATTGAAACAACAGGCTTTTTAGCTTTATAATATTAGTATTGAAGTATAAACGAAGTATTTTCGACATAAACGAAGGGCTCCAAAAGGAACATGTTATACGGATACTTTACCTGTACTGTAACGTGATTTGGCAAACCCACTGCTTAAAACTGAAGCAAAAAATATCGGAGATTCAAAGCTACACCTTAGCAATAGACACAAACTTAGCACTAGATGTACAGACAACATCACATCAAGTTTCCACAATCTGACAAATTTCTGCAATAGATTTTCAACCTTATCACAATAGTGGAAGGTTCATGTTCTATTGGTAAACTTTGACAGATACGGATAGGTTATTGCTGTTGTCTGTACCAACAAAACGCTATCCTATTAAGTATTTTCGCCAAGTAATTCCCAGCAGCGAAATAAATTAACCTAACAAAGACTTACGTGTTTGTTGTACTAATCACTGTGTAAATAGCGCAAATAATGTGTCTCATTGCAATTAGACTTGATTTAAATGAACAAAAGGCAAGTAATTTAATTTGGCGTCCAAACTCGTTTCGAAGCAAAAAATGTTTAAAGTTCAAAGTTTCTAGTGTTTATTTTTTAGTTAATTTCGAGGTCGTTTGCCGAGTTCAGTGCTGGCACGGATTTTTAAGGGTTAAGTTACACTTGGTATAATTTAATTAAGCTTGGGATAATTCAGTTTTAGTTAGGCTGGGATTTGAGCTTTGTGTTTGTGAAAAAATTATGTGGAACGCTGCAGAAGTTTCATTTGTAATACGATAACATCATTAACTTGGTTATTACTGTGATGAAAATCAGGTTGTCGGTATGACCAAAATCCAATGTCCAAGCCTCTCTCTTATTTAGCAAGATGTGTACACGAACTGTTATGAGCAGATTGTGTAAAGTTCACAATACTTTTCATAATAGAGATAATTAATTATTGACATAGGCACCTTTTAGTTTAACTCTTAAATAACGTTAAAAACTAAACTCTGAAAATATTACCTAGTTTGTGTAAATCGCATAAAAATCCAATAACTCCTTTTAAAAGCTAAAAGAATGATCAGTGTCAAACCAATATATTATTCATATAATCTACAGATTATATTGTAACCGCAAAAACGCTGAATTTCTAAAACCGATCTATCCATTTTTTTGTTACTACAGATTGAATCGTGACATTAGCCGCAAACAAATGTTAATCTTCTTTCGCAAGACGGTGGACAGATCGATTAATTATAGAAATCCAACAAACACAGCTTCATTCGATTAGCCTTAAATGCAAACATTATGAAAAACTATGATAAAATATGATGTTAAGTTACTTATTGGGTATGTTAGAACGGTTAGACTTGTTATATTTAGTTGCAAGTGTCTTAAAAGGGTATACGTGTTAGCAAAGATGAATGAAGATACAGAGTGTTCAAATACAGCTCGAATTTTAAAATAATTCATTAATATTATTTGCATTCCATAATGAGGGTTCGATGAATTATTTCAAATGATTTTGTAAATTTCTTTCTTTCAGACAGAATTAATAACTTTCAGACCTCGTTGGATGGCTTTGACATTATTGATTATGGAATATTAAAATATGCCATCATCGTCGAAGTTAGAAGCCTAACTAAATCATAATATTTAGCCTCACTTTAGAATCAGTAGTTAAAGAATAATAATATCTTATTTACTTCATTTCATTCTTGTCTTTATCATACAATTCAAGACTTCATTGATTCAGTCATTTTAATAATGATAAGAGTGAAGACAAATTAAGATCTCCATTTTGTCATTAATCCATGCCAATTAGACAAATATCGTCAATCGTAATACATTACATTATATGACAAGATGAATAGCAACGTTTGGCTCTCGATCAGGTAAAGTTCTGCAGCACCATTAGTTAAGTATCAACAAGGTTGGATGTTAAACGTATGGAAAAACAAATGGGAACATAAGGGAGATTTTACGATTGTAATTCTGAAGGATTTGATTTATTGGAGATTTTAAGGATAATGGATGGACTGAATAAATAACTGATAAAGAGCATGAAAGACCAACACTACCGTTTAAGCTATAAAATTGCAATGAATTGGCATTGTAAGGGGTACATACATTAAAACTGAAAAAAAAAATTGATATTCTGGTATTAACTTTACAAAACAGTTGAACCGTCTCTAATCCATACAAATGCAAAAAAACACTATCAAAACTTTGTATATCATTAAGTACTTAGCGACGGAGTGTGCGCCGACCCTAATAGACGCTTCGGTGAGTCAGCCTCGTCTCGTCTCATGCGCTTGCGCAAGTTACACTCACACACGCGCAAAACACAGCCTACGGTATTCACACCAACTTAGAATTAATGCATCGACTGTTTTGAAGTGGACGACATCCATTGTTGCTTTTGTTTGACCTGTAGATTCTTTCTTTGAATAAAAGTGGTAATGTACTTAAAATTAATATGGGCGTTGTCGTATATATATTTATTGGTATTATTACGGATGTCAGTAAACTTAGAGCAGTTAAGCACCTGTTCACATACGAATGTGGTGTTACTCGGCTGTTATATGTGAGATTTAATAGAGACGTCTCAACGTGAGCCTTTTTTGTCGAGCTAAGACAAATACACTTTATGCATAAGAATGTGATACTTTGTGTTCCACACTTTTTGTTCTAAGTGTTTAAGCTTTGAACTTTGTGGAGCACGAATCTGTAGACTCTCAAACTGAGACAGAAAAATCAAATTCTCACGCGATATCAACCAATAAGGATAAAACCTGAGTAAGTTTTAAATGCCATAAAACCACGCCTATGCAAAACCGTGTTGAGAATAAACTACTTTATTATGGAAAAAAGAATTCTAAAATAAAACTTGTCTGGCCATCTATTTGATTAAAACCTTAAGATGAGTCAGGTGATTTTGATTGCAAATTGTTTAAGTTCACACATAGGAATTGTGATTGTAAGTATGTGAATAACAAATAAAATTTTATGACAGACAATAAAACCAATAAAATTAACATTGATGATAACAATATTATTCATAAAGCAACTGATATAAATAATAATTTCAATACACTATTTCTTATATCACAAATCAAATTACACAGACGTAAATTCACTCCTAAATCTCAGTAGCTATGTGTGGGTGGGTTTATTAACGTACAAAGTGTAACCGAATCTAGGGTCCTTCTGATTATATCAGACGACAAAGATAGAAACGCATTCTCGAATTTCATTTCTGACAAAGTAAATGCACGGAGCCTTGAAGATATACCGTAAAGAGATACCGAAGGCAATACAGAAACAGATTTAATTAATATTACTGTAGTTAGCAACGAGAAAATTATTGTTATGATTAGTTAAAATGTCAACAGGTATAACAAGAAGGAATTATAAGAAGAACATGAGATTAAATGCTTTGAAAACATTAAAACTATAATTAATGTCGTTCATCACGAAGTCAGAGAAGAGCTTTAATTGGTACAAAGAGTCGCAAAAAATGGACCACATACGAAATTGAAAGTTGAATTTAAACAACAAACAAAAGCAATAACGATGCGAAGTACAGAATCTATAAATAATATAAGATCGTAAACAAAAGGTGCGGTTATGACTATAATTGATTTTGTTTTTAACTCAAGATCTTTACAAAAAAAGGATTTCCGCAATCGATTACAAATACCAATATTAATCCATCACACAAAGTTTTTCACGACAAAAAACCTACTTAACACAATACACCAAGCGAGTAAAACCGCTCTATGATTAATAGTGACCATCTGATTGTTTCCAAGGATAAAGGTAATGTTGATTTTAAATTACTCATGACAGATCGCTGAGAGCAACAAAGGCTCGTTGGAATTTTAATTCGTGTAGCTAAAGATCAAATTGATGGTAACCAATAACACAAAAATGTTACATTCTTTCTGCTTTCCTGAGGCTGTAAACTTGATTATAGATCACGTCACGGTTGTGTCAATTCTCAGATGAATAGAACTCAAAACGTAACCTTGATACCTCTATTTTAGATACAGCTTGGGGCCAGTTTAAGTAAACATAAGTTCAAGTTTGTTTGACTAACATTCCGCTTGTGTGAGTAAAATGGCTCTCATTTAATCACACTTTCTGAATACTCGGTAGTTTCACTTGCAACACACATTTCCTTTTAGCAGATAAGTTGATACTGCTATTTTCTAAAAACCAACCGAAAACCCGAGACATCCGATGCACAAACAAGTTTTTATTTTCAAACCCGCCGCAAACGTAATCTAAGTAAAAGGCTGCAAAATTGGACTATTGCATCCACTCTGTTCCGACAGACGATTATACATCGCATATCCGACTTCGTTCCCACGGCGGCTACAAACGGGTTATTATTAAAACTTACTGCACCATCCATTCAATTATCAGCCTTTGCTGCTGCACTTATAGTCGATTTTACATTAACAGCACCAAGATCTACATTGGTTATGCCACAAAGCAAACTAGACTTAAGGCTTTTAGGTTTAAAGTTTAAAATTCAATGAGAGTGTGCCTGAAGAAGCTGGCCACAAGAGAACAATTTGAAATTCGTATTTGGAGTCGTCGGTGAAGGATTTTAAGTCCTCTCTCTGTTGTTTAAGAGTTGTTTAAGTTAAGTAGCGGTAAAATTTTGTTTTATAGTGGAGATATAAGCAGTGAACATATTAATTGTGCCAGGTACGTGTATTTGTGTAGGTAGGTTCGTGTTGAATGAAGTATACTAGATGATAACTGTGTTTAAAATAAATGGATGCTCGGTATCCTCAGTAGAAATGTTTCGGGCATCCTCATTTTTCGTATCAATTATTTTGTTTATGATATTCCAAGAGCGTTTTGTTTAGTGTTTGTTGATTTTCGAGCACTCTTCTCCTTTTACGTGAGTGCTTATTGTCAATAACGGAGACGTTGACATTGTTAAGTCGCGTGAGTCAGCTCTTCCTGAGATCTTCGATGAACAAACGTAAACAATTATACTTTATTTTTATATTTGCTGTATATATATTTTTCACGTGTTTCACGTCTTGATTCGATCGCTATACATAGTGTGGTGACGTCATCGAACCTTGATCTAAGATTAGTGTAAATTGATATCTTATTATGCAATGTTTCTTATTGGAACATTTTTTATAGTTATGTACTGACGGACAGATCAATGATTTCTGATGATTTGAGGAATGATGTCTGTCTTGAGTAATCGCTCTTGTCACGAACAAGAGATAACCATATTTTGAATGAAAATTAACCTTTATTTGATGCCTACAGTTAATATCCCGTTCATGGTTACATCGGCATTTTGATAACCGATGTCATTTTACATAATCTTTGCATTAGCATACGGATTTGGTGTTTCAGTCAATATTTCGAATTTAATCGTAAAACAGTGTCCAAAAATGTTGTAGATTCTTCATTTACTATTAAACTGGTTACATTAAGGAAACTCGTATGAAATACTTGCTTTCTAGACAGAGTCTGCGAACTCATGAGATACGATGTGTCCAACGGTACCTACGGAATAGTTAGGCGCATACATAATTTTTTGGAAATTATTCCACACGGTTTCTCAGTATCGTTGTGTCCACCGATTCCGCGTTCTTCAACCTTAGGATTACGTGACGAGAAGTGAAAAACAGCGATTCTCATGTATTTAGCTTAAGAAATAGTTGGTTTTCGCATGTATCTATGGTAGTCAAGCTGGTAATTGCCATGACGTTAGCAGCATACGTAATAAGGGTTAATGTCTTGAAGTTAGGGTCATGGTAGCAGTTTCGTGTCCAAACGTGGAATGGCTAATTATAATTTTGACTGTTTCATTAATTTGTAGATTAAAGTGCTAGTCAAGATTATGGGATTATTTACCTTGTCGGTAACTTCATTTAGAATTGATGATTCATTAAGTTTGTTGTTATGAATTTCGTCATTTGTTTCATGAAGGCGAAGTTGATGATGATTACGAAATCTGCTTGAGAATTGCGGAATTCAAGTCAATAGAATCTTCGGGGAATTTTGGAACAGAGCCCTTCTCTTTAAACGTTTATTTATATTCCCATACATCAGAAAACAAGACAGGCCTTACTTTTTGCACTATCAAGGACGGAATTCAAAGCCAAATGTATAAAACACATCAAGATCTGAGAGCCATAGGTTATTCGCATACCTATTTCGAATTAGACATAGTAATGGCGATTCGACACACTGCGGGCTGGCTGAGGGAAAAAATAAAATATTTTAACACTAGCATTACTTGTAGCCTTGTTCTGTTCTTTTAGTTTTAGTTTTTTTTAA
This sequence comes from Heliothis virescens, assembly GCA_002382865.2. Lineage (NCBI taxonomy): Eukaryota > Metazoa > Arthropoda > Insecta > Lepidoptera > Noctuidae > Heliothis > Heliothis virescens. The sequence goes on along the minus strand of NWSH02000605.1, from coordinate 4,179,993 downwards.
TACTTGGATTAAGGGATTGTTGCTATGTTGATAAAATTAAGTAAATCATGCAAGTTTTGAAACTGGCCCTTATCTAAAATTTCGTTACGACTAGAGCTAGACTTCACTAGCAGATTCTTTTCGTTTGCAATTCAAGTACCGAAACTCTTGAATTACAATCTGCGAAACATGATGGACAGGTAGAGGTCACTCCTACCTTCCGACCTTGGCCCTCAATCACTCCACCACAAACTGACATCATCGTACTTAACTAGTTAGTATCGCCATTGATCCCATCGGTCTAGAATGATGCAATAATTAGCCGACTGCGCCTTCACAACTTAATGTAGAACTGACCAGTCTCATCTCATGGTGGATTAAATATGCAAATTGTGCATTTACGCACAATAAAGACTTTACTGTGTTTATCTGTTGGGTTTAGGGGTGTCGCGAAAGTAACAAAATTTGTAATTCATAATTTTAGACCTATTGAAGTAAAGACGACGTATTTACAAGGAACGAAAGGACTCGGTTCAAACGAGATTAATTGGGTATAAAAAATAATAAATTGTCTGATTTATTAATTAATTCATTAACGATATCGCCATAGATACTACAGATTGAACATATAGATAAAGAATTTGCTCATCATAACAACATATTGCGCAATCAGATCATCATTTGTAAACTATCATTATACGTACAGTCAACAGCAAGTCATTGTACACAAATCTGTCAAATTTCTGCGATCAATTTTCAACCTTATCACAATAGAACATGGTTAATGTTCGATTGGTACAATTTGACAGATATGACAGATTTTGGGTACACTGACTTGCTGTCGACTGTACGAAGAAATGGCTATGGAAAATTAGTACATAGTATAAAACAAAGTCGCTTTCTCTGTCCCTATATGTATGCTTAAATCTTTAAAACTACGCAACGCATTTTGATGCGGTTTTTTTAATAGATAGAGTGATTGAAGAGTAACGTTTATATGCATGATAACATCCATTAAATAGTAGAGAAATAGTGTTATTTGCATTGCACCCTTGCGAAGCCGGGTATATTTCATATTATTATAAATTTAAGTCGCCGTAATAGGTACATAGGGATGCTTCTACATCCCAAACATTTCCTTGATCCCCCAATTGTCCAGTAAATATTTAGACAGCCCTGTTCACCGGATAACCTTGGTTTTAATGCGAGTGATTTATACTGCAATTATCATTATGATAGAGGTCCGATGAGTCGGAAACAATGCAGTATGATAGTCCTTGTGGCACTTACAACGGGATGTCGGTTACAATGGTACTATGAGACCGCTGATTTATATGAATATGTAATTTATGCATGTGTGAACTGGGTTTTGTTTGAACGCGCTAATCTCAGGAACTACTGGTCTGATTTGAAAAAATCTTTCAGTGTTAGATAGCCCATTTAACGAGGAAGGCTATAGGCTACTTTTTATCCAGGTGCGCCGAGTAGTTCCCACGGGACGCGCGTGAAACCGCTGACAGAAGCTAGTGTTATTATGTCGTGTAGTTGTTTGGTGTTGAAGTTTTGTTTGTATGTTTAATTGATAGTTATTTGTTTATTGTTTCTTTGGATGGATGTTTATGTTCTTTGGCATTCTTCTGAAAGATGATACAGTATACAATCTTTACACTGAGGTACTTATAACATTTATTAATAATAATTACATTAATTACAATTATTCTAATAACTCAAGAACGGCTTAACCGATTTGGCTGAACATTTGTGGGAAGGTAGCTAAGACCCGTTTTTTTATCCTTATCCCAGTATGGGAAGTAGTTATCTTGGAATGCCGGTGAAACCGCGGGTTTAAGCTAGTCAACTAAATTAAGAACAATATGTATTTTAAATCAATCATGTAAGATGTAGGATTATCAATTCAAAGAATTTTCCTAGGCTGAAGTTAAGACAAAAGTAGCACAGCACTAACGGTTTGCAATCGTGAGTCACTTGGTTTAACCGAGTACTTAACCAAAGTCTACCGACACCAGTTTATTTAGCGTACAGGTTGACATAATGACATTTTTTTTGTATATGAGTCATCTTTGTGGTGATAATGAGTTCAGTATGACGAGAGTTAAGTATAAAGTATTATGATAAAACTTTTGCGTGAAGATTTTAATTTCCCTTCTCTACATCGTTAACTGTTAAATTGGGTTTATAGTTTAATTTAGTGTTTTAATCTGTACATGAATGTAGGTTGGCCGAGGGAAACTAAAAAGGGTATGGTTTAGTTTCCAATTTCAATTGAAAATATACCTTGATTTTCAAAATCTCTCAAAGTAAGGTTTTTCAGAAATATCTGAGTGTCGTACGATACGATCGATCGATACGTCCACCTAATTAATAAAAGTAATTTTATGTTTGTGAGTACATAAATATTTACAAATTCAATTTTCATAAGATGTAAAAGTGAATATGACTACTTAAAAAGATAAATTTAAATACCTAGATAACAAATGCGGAAATTTTTGCAACCCCTTCATTTTCAACTACGAGTATTATCCACTTTCCATCAGACAATACAAAACGGACTCGAACCCGTTATCCTGTTCAAATCACTTCAATTTGGCGAACGCCGAAGTGCTTTTTAAAAATATTCAGGATCCCCTTAAACGTGATAGAGAGGCGATAGTGAAAGTACCACTTGACTGTCTGTATGTTCGTTTTGTTAGGGGCTATTCTCGAAAACTGCAATTTTGGCACGTGCGCTAAAGTGCTTCCGATTGCTGATTAATCTGAGCTGTTTTTGAAATATTTTTTCGATGCGTTCAGCTAGATAGCTGTGTGTTTTTAAGTGTTTTATTTTTGGANTACACAAATCTGTCAAATTTCTGCGATCAATTTTCAACCTTATCACAATAGAACATGGTTAATGTTCGATTGGTACAATTTGACAGATATGACAGATTTTGGGTACACTGACTTGCTGTCGACTGTACGAAGAAATGGCTATGGAAAATTAGTACATAGTATAAAACAAAGTCGCTTTCTCTGTCCCTATATGTATGCTTAAATCTTTAAAACTACGCAACGCATTTTGATGCGGTTTTTTTAATAGATAGAGTGATTGAAGAGTAACGTTTATATGCATGATAACATCCATTAAATAGTAGAGAAATAGTGTTATTTGCATTGCACCCTTGCGAAGCCGGGTATATTTCATATTATTATAAATTTAAGTCGCCGTAATAGGTACATAGGGATGCTTCTACATCCCAAACATTTCCTTGATCCCCCAATTGTCCAGTAAATATTTAGACAGCCCTGTTCACCGGATAACCTTGGTTTTAATGCGAGTGATTTATACTGCAATTATCATTATGATAGAGGTCCGATGAGTCGGAAACAATGCAGTATGATAGTCCTTGTGGCACTTACAACGGGATGTCGGTTACAATGGTACTATGAGACCGCTGATTTATATGAATATGTAATTTATGCATGTGTGAACTGGGTTTTGTTTGAACGCGCTAATCTCAGGAACTACTGGTCTGATTTGAAAAAATCTTTCAGTGTTAGATAGCCCATTTAACGAGGAAGGCTATAGGCTACTTTTTATCCAGGTGCGCCGAGTAGTTCCCACGGGACGCGCGTGAAACCGCTGACAGAAGCTAGTGTTATTATGTCGTGTAGTTGTTTGGTGTTGAAGTTTTGTTTGTATGTTTAATTGATAGTTATTTGTTTATTGTTTCTTTGGATGGATGTTTATGTTCTTTGGCATTCTTCTGAAAGATGATACAGTATACAATCTTTACACTGAGGTACTTATAACATTTATTAATAATAATTACATTAATTACAATTATTCTAATAACTCAAGAACGGCTTAACCGATTTGGCTGAACATTTGTGGGAAGGTAGCTAAGACCCGTTTTTTTATCCTTATCCCAGTATGGGAAGTAGTTATCTTGGAATGCCGGTGAAACCGCGGGTTTAAGCTAGTCAACTAAATTAAGAACAATATGTATTTTAAATCAATCATGTAAGATGTAGGATTATCAATTCAAAGAATTTTCCTAGGCTGAAGTTAAGACAAAAGTAGCACAGCACTAACGGTTTGCAATCGTGAGTCACTTGGTTTAACCGAGTACTTAACCAAAGTCTACCGACACCAGTTTATTTAGCGTACAGGTTGACATAATGACATTTTTTTTGTATATGAGTCATCTTTGTGGTGATAATGAGTTCAGTATGACGAGAGTTAAGTATAAAGTATTATGATAAAACTTTTGCGTGAAGATTTTAATTTCCCTTCTCTACATCGTTAACTGTTAAATTGGGTTTATAGTTTAATTTAGTGTTTTAATCTGTACATGAATGTAGGTTGGCCGAGGGAAACTAAAAAGGGTATGGTTTAGTTTCCAATTTCAATTGAAAATATACCTTGATTTTCAAAATCTCTCAAAGTAAGGTTTTTCAGAAATATCTGAGTGTCGTACGATACGATCGATCGATACGTCCACCTAATTAATAAAAGTAATTTTATGTTTGTGAGTACATAAATATTTACAAATTCAATTTTCATAAGATGTAAAAGTGAATATGACTACTTAAAAAGATAAATTTAAATACCTAGATAACAAATGCGGAAATTTTTGCAACCCCTTCATTTTCAACTACGAGTATTATCCACTTTCCATCAGACAATACAAAACGGACTCGAACCCGTTATCCTGTTCAAATCACTTCAATTTGGCGAACGCCGAAGTGCTTTTTAAAAATATTCAGGATCCCCTTAAACGTGATAGAGAGGCGATAGTGAAAGTACCACTTGACTGTCTGTATGTTCGTTTTGTTAGGGGCTATTCTCGAAAACTGCAATTTTGGCACGTGCGCTAAAGTGCTTCCGATTGCTGATTAATCTGAGCTGTTTTTGAAATATTTTTTCGATGCGTTCAGCTAGATAGCTGTGTGTTTTTAAGTGTTTTATTTTTGGAGTTATTATATGCGTGTTTTAGCCAAGTTTGGTACGAGTTATTGCATGTGTGTTTTAGGTTACTTTGGTATGAATATTCTTAGAATACTAGGAAATAAATAAATACCAATATGTACTTCAGCAACTTAAGTTATCAGTGATGGAAAATCTTACTTTGGTTGAAAAGGACAGATAGGCAGTCACTCCATGTAAAACCCTGGTAATCAGCTGCATCCGAATAGACTGGAAGTCGATCCAAACATAATTATGGGAAATAGACTAGGCAGATGATGATGATGATGAAAAATCTTAACTTGGAACCTGAGAATTAAATAAGCTTTTCTACCACTAGATAGAAAATTTCAAAGTAGAAAATACTTACCAAAACATAAATAGAATTTTAGTATCTTAGTCAAAAAAATCTAATACCTCCTTCTTAGTGACAAGGTTACCTAACACAAGCAGTCACGTACCTCGCGGTCCCACGGTCTGAACACTGACGCATAAGACAGACATACAAGCACTTATATGTATATATGTAAATTATGCCAAGTATATAAAGGCATCCATAAGCGGAAGGAATTTCAAATGTGTGGGAGATCGCGTATTTTTTGGCAATTTGGCAATCAATCACCACTTAACTGCTTGACGAATTTGGATGAAATTTGTCAAATGGGTTGACTAAGTTCTGTTTTAGGATATGGTCTAGTTCTCTAGTCATTAAATGACATAATGTTTTGTCTATACTAATATTATGTAGAAATAAACTTTGTGAGTATATGGCGTCATAATCTTTGGATCGACTGAACCAATTTGATAATTCTTCCACCAATAGAAAGCTACGTTATTTGTGAGTGTCATAGGCTATCATGGGGTCGTGGGCTTAACAGCTACCATGAAATAAATGACAAAAATCACAAGATTACAAAGTCTGTCCCACATAATTGATCACCTAAGCCAAGGAAAGTGTTATAAAACCCCAAATCTCTACTAACCTTCCGAAGACATTAAAAACATAAACACGTAAACTCATAACCTCTCCTTTCCCTTTTGATTCGAGTAATAAATCAGTGGCGTTGAAAGGTGCGAATCAGAATGCCGCTCATATTTGTAGCATTGTAAAACTTTTATTGAAACCTATAGTTATCTTTAACGAGTCTCTTGTAGGTATTTTAGTGTGTTTTAACTGCCGATTTTATTACCAGATCGGTAATTGGGAAGCTGGGAATTTAAGTTCGATCTTCTTATCAAATGAGCTGCAGATTTAATCCCCGAACAAGCCCTAGTGTCAGGGTTTTCTCAAATCCACCTGACGGTCTCTGATGTGGGATTGTACCAACGACTGCTACTGAGTAGCATTTGGAGACGCCAGCTTTACGTGCCCTCCCAGGCACGGGGTGTAACAACGACAACTTTCAGACTCCGGGCTGCTTTGTGAAAGTCTCTAAAGCAAAGCCTACAAAGCGATTTTGAGCCCGCCCGGGCTAATTTGAATGTATTGTGTGGTGGTAAATTAATCTAGTTAATATAGCTTAATTTCACTCCTCCGGTAACATACCGTTATATCTCCCAATTAGAAAAGAAAATATAAAACTAAACATTTCAATAGTTTATTCAAATATCTAAACAATATCACAACATCTTATTGTCGTCTGTTATTGACACAAACAGCAGTCGATTGTTTGTGACGTCACGAACGTAAACAAAGATGGCGGCTGTTATAGAATTTGTTTGTGGTTTAGTTATTTTATTTATAAATTGTTGTCAATGTTTTGTATTGTGTCATTAGATCGTTATTATGTGGCCTATTGTTATGGCGTAAGATGAGTTGAAGTAATTAGTAAATAATTGCAGTTGCATACTGCGTAGGGTCATCAGATAATATCATCGTCTATATGTAGAATTAGCTTTAATTATTATTTTGCAAAAGAAAGACTATTCAGACATTACAACTAATAAAAAAAAACAGCCAAAAAGAAGGTTGAAGCTATTTACCCTGCCTGGAGAAGCTGCCGTCAGGATCATATTTACGGACTTTAATGGTCTATCAGACTGTATAGCAGTCTCATTCTTCTTATATTTTACTTGAAATTTCAATGTTAATATTTGTTACCTAATCGATGTAAGTACAGTCGACACCAGGTCAACCTACCCGAATCCGTCTTTACCAATCGAACATTAATCGTCCACCATTGTGATAACGTTAAAAATCCATTGAAGAAATTTGGCAGTATGAGGTAGGTTGATGTCTGCAGGATTGTTCGAAAGAGTTACCTTGTCCCTGGCACACAAAAGGGCTCCCGAAGGAACACTGTGGGTTTTAGTCAGTAAAAGTTTGACACTGCCTCACGCTGTCACCCACGGCGGGAGGGGTCATATGATGATTTCGTTAGAAGGTTGCTGGCGTCTGTACCTTTTCAATACATAAAAGGCCACTCCTTATAAATAAACAATGAAGAAGACCTCACAGTGATGAGCAGCTAATTTTACGTAACAGAATAGTACAATTGCAAAACTGTGAATGTGCATTGACACAAAGCAACATATGGCAACACTCAATGTCAGTGAAAAAATTAGATATTCAATGAGATAACCGACAATGAACAGAGGTTAGGGTTAGCAAATATTAGTTTGTAGGATTTAACAGTCATCTTTAATTAGAAAGGCTACGAGTAATCGTTAGTGAAATATTGCATTAGTTCCCAGTTAAAAGATACAAACATCCATTTAAGAATCTTCTCCTTTTTGGGGGACGGATAAAAAGATTTTGGGAAGTAGGTATTTGGGAATGCATTTTAATCATTTGGCTATTATGTTGTGAAATATAAGGAGATTGTGAGACGACATCAGGCAGCGAAGTGTGGAAGAAGAAGACACGATGAACCGACATCAAATAAAATTGGGATAAGGGCAGGAACTGGTGAAAGTACCTTACTTACATGTATCATTATGTAATGCAGTAAAAAGGTTATTATTGCTATGACTGATCCGTATAATAAAATCCGTGAATACACGTATAATTCCGCAGGCAAATATGCAACCGCAAGTTTTGGCATACTTTTTGCAATAGACCACACATTATATATCAAAAGTCAAACAGGCGCGTCTGTCAGAGCTGTCATATTGCTAACCCTAGCGAGTTCACGATGCGCGGTTCGTATAAACAAGAGGTATAAAATAAATAGGGCTGCCATTCATAGGGTTGGTAAGCCCGGATTTGTCTTAGTCCCAGGAGATGAGAGAGAAAGAATCCGCTTAATCTAGATGTTTAAGGATTTTAAAAATGGATCGTAAAATAGAGTTCTTTCAAAAGGTTTTAGTGTATTCCAGAAGAATTCGAAGCAATTGATGGATAAGCAGTTTAAATTAATTTATTCTTTATTTTTGTTCTAGCAACGAAAATTTCATCCAATTATGCGAAAAACAGTAATTCAAGATTGAAATTCACCCTGTCTTCATAGTTCTTGTTTTGTTTTCTCAGTAATTTTGTACATGACAGCCCTAGGTATAAATATAGCGATCTAATCGTCTCCTCATTGACTTAATAATGCGCAATTATTGTATTATTTCAAACGAGCGCGCATATTATACCTACCGATGCAGACATCTTGGTATTTGTGTCAAAGGATGCTTGCGAAAAGTTGCTTCGTAAAAAAGGGTTAAAATGAAGGCCGTTTTTTTTCAAATATAGTTTTTTTTCATGTAGGTAAAGCATAATTGACCTGCTATGTAGCTTTTCTTAAATAAGGAGATGTGGAAGTTTTTTTTATAGTTCAAGCTAAAGATACACGATAAACCACAAATTATTCTGGTAGATTAGGAATATGGATGAAAGTGGCTGATGCTGTCAATATATTTGACCGACTGCGCTAGAAGGACGGATAAAGTGGTAAACTCTATCTATCTGTAATACTTTGAAATAAAACAAAAAGACTATCAATCAACAAAACTCTCAAAACTTTTACGTTACTGTTATTTTTGGTCCATATTCCTAGAACTTCAGTAGCCCTAGTAACCCAGTTACAAAGAAAAGAATGCACATAATTGTCTACAGGTATTATAAATTACAGATAAGGTCCAATTGCATCAACTTATGTTGCCAGTAAGTTGAATTCAAATATGGCGCGTGTGACATTTTCGTACTGACATAAATATAATTTATTATTTTGTTTTTTTATTGAGCATCTCTTGTAATAAAACTTAGTTAAAAATAATTTTGCCGTAACAAAAAATAACTTATGAAAAGATAAGGTTTCGAAAAAAAACAGTTTCATTGGTTAGACTTTCTGTTACAAAATCATTACCATTTTTTTATTCAGTAAAAATGAGTTTGTATGAAAAACATAAAAAAAATCATAGTCCAGCATTTATCGAGAGAAACTAACCGCATCTACTTAAGTAAATAGCACCAATTTATCAAGCATTCGGTATCATTTCAACGTATTCAAACAGAAACAACTTCGTGGTACCAACATTGTTTTTACATTCATTAAATAACGACAAAATAGTAGACGAACATTAAAGACAACGATCTTTCGAGTACCGCCAACATACACCACCAATATTGGCCACAAACATTATCTATCCTGCTCAGGCTTACGAATAAAGGTGGGAGTGGGAGTAAGATGGGTGGTATAGCAAATGTTGGTGCCAACATGAATGGGGTAGACCACGGAGCCACGGTAATAATATTACATACAGTAGTTTAACTTCAGATAAACGGACGACGCGCGAGCTATACCTACGCGCTCGGAACTTGGTATGTTCTTAGTATGATACAGTCGCGGGTGTGCCGTAGTGACGAACGGACGGTGTACTGGTTTTTGATCAGCAACCGCGCGATTTTTTACTAGAAATAAATACCTACCTATTCTATCATGTTCTATCATGTTTTTTTTTTAATTAAATCTATCAATAAAAAAAACAACTTGCATTTTTATTGAACACTTTCTATTCTTTTCTATTCACAGAGTATTTTATGTAATCATATTATGTAATAATATTTTATATTGTTATTAAGTATTTGTGCTAATAAATAAATAAAAAGTAATATATTTACAATCTCAAAACTAGATAGAAACTCAAAGTAGGCAGATGCAATTAAAACGCTGTAGGTGGGCGACAGCGACAACCCTATCTCATGCTTACGTACCGCGCGGCTGTAGGCACTTATTTCAAGGCCACGGCCGAGTCGCAATACTGTATAAGATAATTATACTGTGACGGAGCATTGTTTCATGCAATTGGCGATTTCCTCTATTAAGTAAGTATGTAGGAGATTGCAGATAAAATGTTGTTGGTACAAAACATTTTGACGGTTCCGATGCTATCTTCCCAGCATATTGAGTGGATAGTGGATTACGCTTGTTTTATGAGCAAAAATGTGAACGAGACTACGTGAAAGTTTGTAAAAGAGGTATTGTTTAAGGAAAAGATGAAGTTTATTAATTTGATTTAGGATTGCGGGTGTTTTTACAATAATATAGACGTTGCGGGCGGCCTAAGAATGGGGGTGGTGTTCGTTCAGCGATAAGTATACATTGATATGATGATGATGATGAATGAAATGACTTAAAACAATATAAATATAACTCGTATTTGGTAACTTTATACACATTTTACCGTGTTTGATTCTGTATCAGAAGAGAACCAAGCTGCTAATTTTTTTTATTTTTTTTTTATTTATACCTTTATTTCAGGCAACTAGGGCCCATAGAAAATACAAATACACATATATTTTACATAAAAATACTTATAGACTAATACATACAATTATATTAATTATAACTTAAAACTATTTCACACGAAGTGTCGGCGTCGTGTTTCGCTGACTGGTGTCATGTAGGCGGCCACGAAACCGTCGATACACAACACCTTCCGGCCAAAACTCTTCCTTGAGGAACTTCTCAAGATGATGTGTCGGAACTCGCACCACGAACGACTTGAAGTTTGTATTGTGATGCGGTTCCAACCTCTCGACCCTCAAAGTCCAGTTGGTCTTGACGCGCATGTACTCCACGACATCCTCAACCTTCGTGGAGTGGTGCAGCCTGGACACGTACAGCAGCGTTGTCGGCACGGCTGGACGCAGCAACATGTTGGGTCCTGCCAGAGCAGTACCGCACTGGTTCCGACAGGGAGGCTTCTTCTTTTTCCTCTTCTCTACCTTGATGAATCCATCCCTATCGTACGTGTCCTTCTCTGGACCCTGCGTTTTCAGAACCTGTTTAGGCTTGGACAGGCTCCGTTTACCGTTTAATATTGTTGCTGCTAATATCAATCAGGGACTCGGACCAGTGGTATCGATAAATTACGTCCATTTTTACCTTACAAAATATATTCTTTAACCCAACATCCATACAATACAACGCCAACAACCTCATTGACAGCACATACCAACAATGACGGACATTTTTAAACATCTATTACGTCACTTTAAACGTCATTATTTTTCAACCCTTTACCAAAGTACCCTCATTATGCGTCAGATTGGTGTTCAAAGCTTGCACGTGGTACCCTTACCCCTTACCCTCGAAGCGTTACCCCTTCGTCCGTGTTCCGATTTCCGACGGGCACTTCCGAGTGTCAATTGATTAGGCTTAGGTTTACTGGATGTGGCTGTGTGAAGTTAAAATGTTACTTGATATATTTGTTAGAATAATATTTTTAGTAACTTGTGGTACTAAAATTTAAAGAAAAGTTGTCATGTTAATGTTAATACATATAAAATATATTTGGATTCTATTTGTTTCTAGACATAGTGAAATGGTGTCCCAAAAGTCTACATTTACAGTTTCTATTCTAAGATATAAATTAATCTGAGGATTTGTATGTTTGGTAGACTCCATCGATCTAAATAGAATTGTTTATTTAGATAGATTGTAATTAAAGGAAACTGAAGTCTATCAGTTGGAATTAGAATTATAATAAACCCTACTAGTAGTCTTATATTTCTTATATCATGTATTTTGTATAAACTAAAACAGTTATCATTTGGAAAGTATTTCAAGAGTTTCGCAATAGGCACGACATTTTTATGATCGTGCATCTCGCGACTGATGTAAATCGTTACGTAAGACTATTGCTCATCTTCAAATCTAGGCTAAAACTGGGTGCAGTTTTAGCTTTTTGAATTTCTTTTATTGCGGTAGACAAACCGGTAAGATTAATGTGAATATTTATTGAATAGTATCAAGAAATTGAAAATTACAATCGCACAATCATTTTTCAAATTTGGCAAGAAATAAACCATTTGCGTTATCTAAAGTATTTTAATTGTTATTTACTACAAAATTGACATGGATTCAAGCACTAGAGGATTCTGAAGAATTGGCAACCAATATGCTAACGAAACATATTTCGAAAAAAATAAATAATAGTCACATCTAGTGCCACTATAAAATTTGAGCCGAACAAATCGAAAAAAGTTAATTTTATTTCTATTGTCCATCATATGGACTGTATCCATCTTTAATTGGGCCATTATCGACCCGTTAACCCTCCCGTGCTAAAGAGAAAGGGTTAAAGCAGATGCATGATTTTGCTCGAGCATCATTCACTCATTCACTTTTGTTCTTTTAATTGGACTTTTTGTTTCAATTTAATGGAAACAGCTGCTTTGCGATTAATTACATTAAATTAAATGAATGTATGTTTTCCATGTTTGTGTCTTTTGTCTCTTATAATGTAAGGATTAACAAATAATTAATAAACATAAAAGTTACTTTGAAATGAGTTAAATGATTGTATGTAATTTTATTTACCCAACTGCGTAACAAGGAGTGTAATGTATTTTGTGTTTAGTGTACATAAAATCTTTAATTTCTTATTTTGTAAGTACTTGATCTTGATCCTTGATCATTTTGCTGAGTATAATATACAAAATTTATCACCTAATTTGTGTTACTGTGTTTTTCAATCTGTCTTTACCTAGTCTAGTAAAAATATTCTATTGGTAATTCAAGACGAGGAAAAAATGGATTAATTCCAAGTTTGTCAACAATATAAACGTGAGTTTTGTTAAAACTGTTTATTGTGATTTTGCACGTTTTTTCAAAGTAAACTGTTGAGTTAAGAAAAACAGATATGTTGTCTGAACCTGGCTTTATTGAGTATAGTAGTTTTTGAGCCACTTTTTCTTCCTATTAAGTGAGCTGCAGGTTTAATCACCTAACAAGCCCTAGTGTCAGAATTTTCTTCAATCCGCCTGTCGGCCTCTGACGTGACATTGTAATAACGACTGCTACTGAGTAGTATTCGAGGACTCCGGCTTTATGTGCCCTCTCAGCTATGGGGGTGTAACATCACCGACATCCTGACTCCGGGCTACTCTAGGAAAGTTTCTAAATCTAAAACCCACGTAGCGATTTCAGTTTTACCTCGGAATCGAACCTGAGACCTTGTGCACAGCAGTCATTCTACGCGACTACTAGACCTACGAGGCAGGCAAACTTGGGCCACTGTATTGTATAATAAGATGGAGAGCCATCAGTGCGCGTCACGGGAGTGGTATTAACTATTGAAATATAACTTCGATAAGTATTTAGCAAAAGTGTGGACATTAAAACTATTTATATATATATCAAGATAAAATGAACACAGTACCAAAATAACTAGACAGGCTTCTATAAGAAAGATAGTCATTTCTGAGAAATACTGAAACATTTTGCACCATAAAAGGAGCGTAAAGGAACTATAAAGGGCCTTAATACACTTTTATAGCAAGTTTATCAGGAACTTGATACCCCGGGCTAAATACTAAATTAAAAGTAAATTATGCATTTTAATGTGTTTATTACAAGTGAATGGGGAAGTTAAAGTGGGCTCAAATAAAATTGCACTTAAAAATAAAACTGACAGACATTTAACGGGTTATCAGCGACTGTCTGAAGATACGAATTTAATGAGACGATAAAGGTAACTTTTCGTTCCTTTTTTCTTTTCTAGTGTGAGCAATTTGTGCAGCCTTCTGCCAGTGGTTACACCCACGTCCCCTGGGTTCTATATTGCATAAGCGTTCCTCGATAAATAGGCAACACTGATAGAATTTTTCAAATCAACCTAGTGGCTCTGTAGGTTAGCGCGTTCAAGCAAACTATTCAGCTTTAGTATAGAGTTTAGAGTGAGATTTTCGCTGCTAACTAAACATTAAAGTAAAAAGAAATCAATACTGATCGAAGGTTTTCATTCAAGAACCTCTGATCAAAATTGCTTGCATAAGAATGAATTAAGAACATTTGCACTTGCTCTTAGACCACTGAGCCAAACATGCCATTTAGGTACCAAACAGTTGATCGCACAACTATAAAAAAATATATAGGTACCTAATGTTATTTGTCGGTAGCGGTACTCGAATGCTACCGTTTATAGTTGTGCTCACCCCGTCACGGTAGGAGAACGTGAAGATAAGTGCGACTGACAACGAGTAGTATCTTATTACGTAACTATACTGTTATTCAATGTTCTGTTTCCTTGGAAACTGTTTTTGTTAAATACATTTCTTGATGAACTGACTGAACTTATGTTGGGTTGCACCGTTTAGCTACAACGATAACTGAACCATTTTCTGTCGTTAACGCTGATTTGACCAATGAGGTTTTGTTATATGTAGATAAATGGTGCAACTCACTCTCTTTGCGGCTTATAGACAATTGGGACTTGATTGCGATGATCTATAAAGGTACGGTCCTTTACCCGACGTTTCGGCCGAATTGCACCTACCGAAGTCGTGGGTGGACTGATGAGACGCAGGGTATTACAACTACACTTGCTTTGTCTTCGGAATTTTCACTAATTTTAATGTTATCGCTATTTTATACTATATATTTTACCTATTTCAAAATGGTGTAAGTACCTATAGTTCGAGCAGTTTGCCTAGGCAAACGAGTCGTGTCTTCGATGTCCGTCTCAATGCAAATGTTTATATGAATGACGTACTCGTTCCGTGTATCTTCAAGATTTATCTTAGTCATTTGCAAAACGGGAAAAATATACAGATATTTTCTATTGATTTTACCTGTACCTAACCTTAGAATCATCTTCATCACCAAGTTATAGAAGTTGGTGGTGATACACCCATGTCCCGGCGACCTCGTCAAGCTCCCGATTCTGCGCCTGATCTCTCTCCTGTCGCGTTGGATTGCCATCCCATCGGGCTATGAGAGTCAGGGAATTAAGAGCACCGGTGTCTGCGGGTATGTTTGCTCTAAAGTATGTCTACCTTCGAGAACAGCCGCCATTGCCGAAAATGGTATGGGAGTCATTAAAAGATGACCAAAACTCAAAGTTGGAAAAGGACTTTTCAGGATTCAGAGGACTAGGTTCTAACTATTGGTTTGCTAGAAAGAAGGTAGGAGAGTGTTTACCAAGTGTGAACAAGTATGACATGATATATCCATGGACTGTACCGAGTGCAGCACACTACAGCTACACTGTGTAGCTATTATCTAACCATGAACACCTTCAGCCTTTCCCATTCCAAAGAATGGACATTTTCTAATCCTCGTCCAATTAGACCGGCCTTGCATACTCTTTTGTTTATTATCACAGTTATTCCATCGAATATTTTCATCAGTTTTTTGCGAAATGGCATTTGCTAATTGTTCGTGTATTGTAAATCACATTCTTGTTTAATGAACACGTTGTTTGTGCATGTGTGCTGTACGCGCCGGCGCATATGTGTGCATGTGTGAGTGGTGCTCGCGCATGCGTGCGAACTGATGTAAGTATGATTTCTCAGTTATTGCCACAAGGAAAATAGCAACTAGAAGCATTCTTTATCAAGGATTTTTACTATAATTATTTACTTAGATTTTTATATTATACAGAAATGTGGTTTTCTTATAAGGTAATAGTTATTGTTGGGAAATATACGTGAGTTATTATTGATCTTAGAATTGTGGAAGGTTTAATGATATATGGCGCCTGCCGCTTGTCGATGGCTGTCATAGTATTACATTATAATTGTTGTTATTAAAAAATACTGAACATGAGTAAGTGTTTTATTCATCTGAGCCATATAGCTGACTCAATATCCTTCTCTTTAACCGACTTCAAAAAAGAAGAAGTTTCTCAATTCGACCGTCAACATTTTTTAATTTGTATTTTTATGTTTTCTTCTATTTTATTTTTCTTATGTGTTTAGTCAATGTGTGAATGCAAAGCCCCATTGAATAGAATGCTTATACCGACCAAAACCAATCGGTTTCACATATAAAATAAATCAATGGTTTCCACTGACGTAAAACTGAGAGATGAGACCCATTCAACAAATGCTTTAAACTTTATAGCCCATTGATGTACGATTTCCTTTCTTTTACATAACCTAGTTCACAACTATTATTTATCTATATTTTTAGAACTAACTTTTTGTTTGCTGATGAGAGACTTCTCTTTTGGATGTTTGCTTAGCAGGTCTTTCATCATCTTATACCTAGTAATGTATGCTCATATTATCAAAAGTAATAGATCCGTTGTAATATAGTAAAGAGAATTTTTTGTATGATTATGCCCTAAATGCTCCAAAACTACTGAGCCGATTTGAAAAATTCTTTCATTTTCGAGAAGCTATGTATTTCTGGCTATGAGAAAAGTCCCCCGGGATGAAGGTGAAACCGCGGGAAAACAGTTATTTAAATCATATACTGCAAATGCAGTTCCTCCCGCATTTGCAGAGATAGAGGATCCCATTGCAGATTAAAGTATTTTTTATATATATTTTTTTATCTAAATTAAAGTTCCGACAACAGTTTAAAGCAACATTTTTCAATGTCTTTTTTGAAATAAAATAATTCACACTCTCATTTCACCTCAGCTACCACTTTCAAACGAGACCTAGTAACTACTTCATACAAGTAGCGCACTAACCACTTACTTCCTTATTTTTTTCTACAAAAAGACACATAACCAACTAGTGCATACAAGTGCATTGAAAAAACCAAGTGATCAAGCCAGTGTTATCTTCAGGATCGGTTTACGAAAGCGGTGCGCGGGCGCAAGCGGAGCGCGACGCGCCTCTAGGGGGGTGACTAGGAGTGCAGGACTGTGAAAGTGTGTTAGATAATGTGATTGTTTTTATTTCGTAATAGTAAGAGCTATTTATTTGTTTTGATGCTTAAATAATATATTTTTAGATGCATGAATTAGACAGGCATTTGTTTTGTGAAATTGCTGGTATGAAATTGGAAGGTGTCAGAAGTGTAGCCAAAAGACAGAAAAGTAATACAAGCATAATTATGGTCGGATGAAACGTGGCTCGTTGCCTATATGTCATTTAACCTTTAAATATTTTGGGGTTAGCGGGTTCTTAAAGGTTCATAAATTATAATGGAAGAACTAAACCCAGTATCTTGGCTAGAGATGTACAGATAGGCAATCACTCCACGTAAAACACGGTTTCTAATACTTCCTCCAGCATTCTCACTGTACCCGGATAAAATCCACCACTCTCCACATTCTCTCCATACCAATAAAACTTATTGCAGTCTTTAAACCCGTACCGTTTTATTACATCTATGCGGAACTCTACGCACAGTTACAGCAACAATTGTCAACCGTTCTTCAAGTAATCAGTGCACCGGATCAAATTGTGAGGAAAATTGTTAGGTGCCATGTAAGACAAGGTCTGGCATTATGTTGCACCTGACATTACTGTTTACTGAAATATGACGGAATTTGTGTAGGTAACTTGCTGTTAAGGCTAGGTCTGATGTGAAATTTATTGAGGGCACGTTAAATTTGTGGGTCTAGGATTCTAGAACATCTTTGGCAGTTGTTACAGGTAGTGAGAAGCCAGAAAGTCTGACAAGCGTGTTAGCTAGGGGTATCGGGTTGCCCAGGTAACTGAGTTGACAAGGTCAGATACTCTGGTAATCAGCTGCATTCAAATAAGACTGGAAGTCGACCACAATATAGTCAGGGAAACGGCTAGGCAGGCAGATGACAAAGCGAAACTTTTGTGGCCTAGTGGTTTAAAATTGGGAGTCCATAATATTATACTAAGTATAGATAGTAAAGTTGTATCACAAAATGTAATTTTCTAAGGAGATACAATAGCTAGAAACTAAAAGCGAGGCCCTTTAACACGTTCAATGTCTAATTAATTCAATAATTAGATTTATCTAGCTAGGCCTTAACAAGTAAACAGCGGGCTTGCACAATCGATGATTCAGAGCCCCAATGGGTATATTATAAGAATTTAACGGCGGATGTGAGGCAATACCAATAAATATCAAGGATCCTATGTTTGTTCTAAGTTAGGCTGGTTGTGAACTGTACAAATATATTCAATTGTCAGGTCATTTGTGAGTTTAAGCGAAATGCTATTTTATGCTCAAGACAACTGTAGAAATAATTATTTAGTCGCAAAAAGACATAACTCATGAGAAAAGAATCTTAAGAGAGAAGTGTAGAAACAGATGACATGTTGGTCGATCTCGATTAAAATATTATAGTATAAGAGCAGGATGATGATGACTCGATCGACTGCTTAAACCGAGATGTTATTGAGATATTCCAAAAGGGAACAAGAAAATACATTTAACCTATCTGTGAACCGAATTTAACACGTTATTCCTAATTTCAGTAGCTTAATCGTCGCCAACTTGACAGAGCAACTTTAGTTTCCACGTTAGCAACGAACCTAAGTTCAACTAAAATTATTCGCGTCCCAAATAGAATACTATAATGTCTCTATACAAGTGCATATCTATGACAAATTGTGTGCAGTTCAGACGTCCCGACGTTATTAGTAGTTAGAGTCCGCTCACGGAACTTAGACGTACCTAATTGCTTCGTGTATATTTAGTTTAATTTTAATTTTATTTAGTCTGCATTTTCTATTGATGTAAAACATATAAGGTTGTTTTTTGGCATATTAAGGACCAGTTTTACATGTTCCAGATAAAGTTCTTAATGGCTATCTGATAGACAGTGTCATTTTAATTTTGTCAACTTTTCTGTGGCACGATCTTTCAGCTAGCTGATCTAGAACTCTATCTGAAACTGGTCGTAAGTCTTTATATCTTGGTGTATGATCATTGCTTTCTATCAAATTTCTCAATTTTAATATGTTTTCTTTGTTCTTCTTTCGTAAATTACTAATCAGTTGTAAATTTAAGGGAAACTCTTCGGACTTCGAAAAATAGTACGAATACAATGTTAATTACTATTAAGCATTCTATTTAGTCATTAGTCGGTATCATTCACTTATTTGAACTTAATATGTCTGACAAATCAATGTCTTACAATGACGGCTCCAAAATACAGTTACTCCATTCAAAAACCAGGCCATATTTCCTTTAAATTCAAAACATGCTAATGGATTTTGATAACTTTAGAAAGCCATTTAGCTTAATTAATTAATTAATAGCCAAATAAGCCAGTTTCAAAGCCAAAATAGGCGTAAATTTCATATGATTTTGCGCTCTGCTACAATTTTTTTGACAGTCCAAACAGTATCTAGGCACTTAAATACGGAATTCCCGTTATGTATGACTACTATGTATATTATATTTAATTAAGAATATTTACGACTTCCTTTGTGGTATGTGGTTATTAACGGAGAAGGCTGTTGCTTCAATTAGTGCATAATTTAAATGTTAATATTCAACATTCATCAATTTTTTTGGTTAAACTTGTGGAAGTATAGAAGATACGTAGGTTTTAATGCGTCATTTTGTATGTAGATATTAATTATTGGTAACAGTTTTGATTTTAATGGAGCTGGTATTCATGAAGTTCTGGTCCTGGGTGCTCTTATCGCGGGTAAAGAATGTAAGCCCTTTTTGATTGCAACTATAAGTGCGAATAGATGTTGAGTTCCTATCAGTAGTTGCAGTCTCGAGGTCTAAAATAGAGGGCTGGTGAAGTGGTGAATTTTGTGACAACCAAAAAGTAATAGTTACACCATCTGCCTATTATCAACATCATTAGCCTTATTATCGTCCCACTGCTGGACACAGGCCTCATCTCATACAGAGAAGGAACCATCTGCCTAGCCTGTTCTCAACTATTTTTGGGGTTGGCTTCCTATCTCACCGGGTACAGCTGAGTACTAAAGTTTTACATGGAGCGACTGTGTATTTCACCTCTTTAACCCCGTTACCTAGGCAACTTAATATCGCTTGGAAAGACTGGGTTCTACCAAAGTTGCGATTTCGTGAAAGGCATCTGATAATTCGGTAAAACAGTTAAACTAACAAACAAAACCCAACATTTAATTTAATTTCATAAATGTAATAAAAGCCTCGGAGGCACCATTACGAACAAACGACCACATAACATCCTTTTCTATGTGCCTTAATAGATAACACGTGCATATTACACCCATTATAACTTGACCCTCACTCTTCTTCATAATGTTCTAAAAGTTCTTCGCCATGGGGTGTCTACGTAAGCTGGTGAAGTAGTGGTAATGTTAGCTTGGTGTGGTGACCGTGGTTTGTCCGTTCCGGTGGGATGCCATGATATATGAGACCGTTTTTGTACTCCGCTTGACCTACGAATAAGTAAGAATAAAAGATTGTAATTGTGTCTGTCTGTGTTT
The DNA here is from genome assembly GCA_002382865.2 of Heliothis virescens. Classification (NCBI taxonomy): domain Eukaryota; kingdom Metazoa; phylum Arthropoda; class Insecta; order Lepidoptera; family Noctuidae; genus Heliothis; species Heliothis virescens. Next base: position 4,159,516 of record NWSH02000605.1, on the reverse strand, counting down.
TGGTGGGGGCCTTACGAAAAAAGTTTTTAGTAACTTTTATTTTTTAAAAGAAGAATTTCTGGTTTTTAATAGAAGGATTGACAATAGCGGCTGCTGGATTTCTATCAATTACAATTGGTTTCAATCTAGGGTTACTTTTAAAATTAGTTAACACGTTGAACGCCAAGTGTTTGACAAACAATAGATTTTCTATTTTGTCTTTGACTGATGAAGTTCAATGCCTTAGTAAAAACATTTTCAAAATTTTTATTAATTTTTAAATGTTGGTTTAGTAGTTTTTATGTAGAATTTTAGATGTAGAAGAATTTACTTTTTTACAATTTAATTTATAATGGGACTGGTATGCACAATGTGTAAAAGTCCTTACTAATAAATTAAAAAAAAAAAAAAAACAATTTAATTTCTACAAACTAGATATTGAATGACATACCTATAAATAGATATATAATCGGATAGAAAAAATTTATATATATGACGTAAAAAATGTTAAATTATGAGGCTACATTCATTACGAATGTAGAGCGATTCGAAGCGAGTACATTGCCCTTGGTCAGATGGTGATAAATGATATTGGTTCAGTAATTAGGCCAAATATACCTACTATTTTAATACATATATCAAACATTTTCTGTTTTATTGAATTGTTATTAGATAATTTATATTTTGGACTAGCGTATATTCCTGTTATCCTAAGAAGCAATGTCGGCTTTTTATTAAGTAATTTATTTATATACAAACTTAATATGCTTTTTTTACAGTTCTCGTTATAATTTACCACTCCGAAGTTAGCCGTTTGACGACTCGTTCAAGCAGTATTGTTTCGATTATACTTTTAGGCTGTGGTGTAGTCCCTATTAGCTAACTTCGGACCAGTAGACTTGTTTGACAAGAGCTGCAAATTAACTAAAGACAAACTAAACATAATCTTATTCACTCACACAATCATATAAAACATACACACAATATTAAATGAATGAATGCTCTGTTTCTCTTATATATGGATCACCTTCAGAAAAAAATGAAGATAAAACGAAGTCCATTTGATCCATTGCTCCACTGACTCAATTAAAGTCGTATGCGCTCGCGCAGGTTAATCACGCACCTATTATTTCAAGTGTCGTTTACATGTAGAGTAATTAACTGGAAGACTTTAATTAATAAAGCCTGGGAATATAAGAACCTGTAGAAGCATTCATAACATGGATTATTAATAAAACTAATTGACATAACAATAGGAATAAAAAATGATTTATTTTTTAAAAGCTTTTTTATAAAAACAAGTTTATTTGCTGAAAGCTTCACATCAAAGGTAGCAACAATTATTTCAATAAAGGGGTGGGTATTTTAACAATTATTACTAGAATCTACGGACAATTTATTTTGAACTTTATGGTGTTCATAATTAAGCTTGATGTTGCTTGAATGTCAGTGTAGCGTGACTTGTAATTAGCGAAACTAATAAAAATTTGTAACCGCCATTTTTGATATAGTTTTAAAAAAGGTAGGAATTTGCTATACGTAAAAAAATATGTTTGTTCGTTTTAGCCAATTTAATGTCATGTAACTTCGCGGGGTCATAAACAATAATTTTAACGCTTAACGCTGCTTCAATTAATGAACGTGATATTTAAGTAATTGAAAACATTAAAAAAGGTAGATTGCTTGCGGGTTATTGTTCTACAATCCAAGTTTATTTACTTTATTAAATGATGATTTATTTAATGATTTCAGAATAACTGTTCCTTGCGCTTCCCGCACCTGGTCAAAATATAGCCTATTGGGGGCACGGCAGTGCCCCCGCCAAGTCGAGTGCAAAGCAAACACTGCCGTACCATCCTTTACTGGAACCATTTCGACGCATTTTCAGGCCTCTGTTTGAGAACCTCTGGATAATACCAGAACGCCGAAATTTTCATCATCCAGAAAGCTATACTCACATACGTAAAACCCAGAACTTCAAGTCTGTAGGTCATTTAATTTAGAGGTTAATCGATAGCAAAGTTTCGTATTTTCGACACTCACTCACTCATGATCATCAAAATAGAACTAGTACTTCCAATAAACTCAGAGAGCTGAAATTTGGAACAGAGCTAGGATTTAATGATCACATATAAGGAAAACTATAAAAACTAGGATAATCGAAGATCTCGAGTACCTGGTGATCCTGATTAGAAAACACAAGAGCCCAACCAAACTATTAGAGGAATCAACATAACGCCTTAGGTAGATATCAATAAGCTCACGTTTCTACAAAAAGAAGTGAAATCCCACCAAAAATTCGTGTAAAAAACTAGCCAATTCTCGCTGAAGCTGCTTGTTTATCTCTAAAAAGTAATGAAATCTAGAAAAAGTCGTGCTGAGTCTAAGGATTCTTACGGCGATTTCTTTACTGTTATAGTTAATGCTACATGACTGGCCGTTGACTTGTACAGCTTGTACTCACTAACGTATAAAGAATGATTAACGGCCAGTTATATAGCATTAACTATAATAATAGTAAAGAAACCGCAGTAAGAATCCTTAGACTCAGCACGACTTTGTCTAGATTTCATTACTTTTTAGAGATAAACAAGCAGCTTCAGCGAGAATTGGCTAGTTTTTTACAGAATGTTTTTGGTGGGATTTACTTATATTGCTTCCTCTTTCTGATTGGGTATCCGCAAAAACAACATTATTACGGTTCTGCAATGAATCCAGCCTACCTTTGTTTCACCAACCCAGTTCATTTACTCAAACAATCTAAACATCATCAAATTCCCTAAAACTCGAAAACAGCTTTCTTTATACATTTTTTACTACACCACTATCATCAGTATCCTTAGAGGATTGAATCAACTGGAATCGCCATGAGCACAAATCTCCATGGAAATATAGGACCCATATACGCGACCCATCGCAACAATTTCTGTTAGCTCACTCATGAATTTTCGATCCCGGATAAAAATTGGCCTATATGTTATTCCGGCGTATAAGCTATATTCCTGCTAAGTTTCCTTAAATTTCGTTCAGCCATTTACTTTGTACATACTTGCAAATTTTCGACTTAATAGTGCGATGATAATGCTTAGTGTGATAAGCATATACAATTTACATGACGCACAAGTGTTCATACGAGTAGGTATAGCCCCGACGGTCTCGGGGCAGTGAAGAAATCACAGTACCTTTCCATCAGTAAAGTGCTCCAAGTCAGTATCATTTCAAAAACCTTCAAGCAATCCCAAGCCCAGATCTATAAATAAACAATTGAAAGTCCAAAATGATTTATCACTTGAGCAAAACTTGTTTAATTAAATCACCTTGGATGATGACCACCCGGTTGAAAGAAACTCATCTAAAGAAGATCGACATTTTGGTGTTTTCTTATGGTAAGTCGTATGATACGGTTTTGATGGATGTTCTAGATTATTTTTTGCTCATGGTGGTCATTTTGGTTTATGCAGTGTTGTAGAATTTGATATTGTACGAGGTAAGGCAGATATTCGGGCATTTTGGAATAAAAAACTACTTTTTTGAATTGTGTTAAGCAAGATCTGTGTTATAAGTCTTCGTTTTGTTTGTAATTTTTGGATCTACGTTCATTGGTTTCCTTCGACATAATAATCAGAAATTAGTTGATCTAGAGATGTTATTAATTAATTTCCAAATCTTAACTCTATCTTGTAATAACCTAAGTAGGTCCGAATATTGCACCCTGAGGTACACCTAAAGAATGACTGAAGATATTCTTAGCACCATATCAACAGTACTTATGACGTTACATAATTTTAATAAGCCGTTTAGCAACTCCTTTATACATAAAATTTTATGGGATCCATAACTCAAAAGCTCTTTAGGTAGTAATTACGTTTTATTGAAATGAGATGACAAGGATAGTTGTGACTTACGGAGTGTTTATTTATAGATGACATAGTTTTACGATCTAATGGATTAAGTTCATCATATTTTTATCCAATTACTGTTTGAATGTAAGTAAGTAGTTAAGGCGTTGCCAGTAAGGTAAGTATTCATTATTTAAATCAATATTCATTTTATAAACTTCAAGAGTTTGTGTAGCATTTTGTGAATCTGTCTGCTACTTCGGAGGTTGTAGATTCAGTTTCTGTTTATATACTTATAAAAGAAAATTGTAGATTTAAGTCTATAAGTTATCATAATCTACTTAGTTTCGGATAAGACGACGTTCTGTGGAATCTGTGAGGAGTATTATATACTGTTTTTCTATTATTTTACGATCAAGTTTAATTACTATTCTTAGCAACTAAGTCTCAAGCAATATCATTCTAGATACTTCTATTTTGAAATTTTCCTCTCAAAGCTTTTTCTAGAGAAAAGGTAAGTCAATCACTAAAACTTAGTACATCCATTCACTACCTTTAAAAAAATCTTTATATATTTTACGAGTTGCGGGCACAGAGTGTGCTTTGTCTCTTTTATACCTTTTCGGGGTAAAATCGAGGTACAATCAAGGTAACATTATTACGTCTATGTCCGTTGGAAATCAAAGCAACGTAGGTATTGTTCACGCCAGACATGTTTGAAGTGAAAGGTGCCGATTCTACAATTGAAGACAATAAAATATTTCTAGTACTTTCTATGTCATGCTTTTTATTGTCATCTTTTGATAGAATACGTTTTGATCGGGGAATTTTATGTTTTGGTGTTGTTTCTTTATTTTTATATTTAATGTCTTTTACGATAGAGGGGAATTTCATCAAGGAATAACATCACGAAGTTTCATGTCGAAATTCGTAATAAATATTGGTTCGCCATACAAATTTCGACCCCTTAGGAGACGAATTTTGAAAAATCCTTTCTTATCTCGCGTGAGGGTATTAAGATGAACCTTTGTGCAAAATTTCAGCTTTATAGGTTCACAGGTTTGGGCCCTGCGTTGATTAGTTCACCATAAAAATTGTCAACCCCATTTTAGCCGGCAACCCCATTTTAACTCTTTTAAGGATGTATTTCAAAAAATTGCGAAACACGTGTTTAATTATTTATTTTAAGGAGTAACTTTACGAAGTTTCATGTCGAAATTCGTATTTAATATTCCTTCACCATACAAAGTTTCAACCCCCATTTCAACCCCTTAGGACACGAATTTCAAAAAATCCTTTCTTATCCCTGGTGAAAGTCTTAAGATGAATCTCTGTGAAAAATTTCAGCTTTATAGGTTCACGGGATTGGGCCCTGCGATGATGAGTCAGTGAATCAGTCAGGACTTTGAGTTTTATATTTTATATATATAGATAAAATATAGACTACTTTTTACCCATATGCGGGAAGCAGTTCCCTCGTAACCGCGAGCAAAAGCTAGTACACGATATATCCTATTTAATTTTGTGTAGATACAGTTAAACTTTTAATAGCACTTATACTACTTAGCCAGATCAGGATGATAGCATACCTTGTCATCAAGCAAACTCAACAATCAATTACTTAGATCTTTTTAAAATTTCTTTCACTTATCCACCCTCAATCGGTCTAATTAAACGCTACACTCTCTAACCTTTAACAGTGAAATAAATAAAGAGAGCTGATTAGGCCATACCTTCACAAATTGATGGGAATTGTCAGGAATGGCGAACCTGAAAGTAATTAAATTAAAGTGCATGTGTAAATTACTTCAATAACTTATTTCTATCTATACAAAATATTATAAAGAGTTTGTTTATTTGAACGCGCTAATCGCATGAACTATTTATCCAATTTAAAAGCTTTCAGTGTTTTATAGCCCATTGACTTATTAAATGCTACCTTTTTATCTAGTTGCGCGGAGTAGTTTCAACAGGATGTGGGTAAGACCACTATCTTAACAATTCGTTATAATTTTACATACACTTTGGTGGGTAAAACACGGTAAGTTCCTAATTCAAACGTAATAATTTATAGAGGGGACAATACCAGGCATATGAAATTATTGCTAGCTATAAGATTCCATAAAAATAAACTAAAGCAAAATACTTGACGCGAAAAATATATGCAGCAAAACCCTTAACTCTCTAATTAAGCAACCAATAAACAATTTCCATAATGAATAATCACGAACACAAAATTATAATACTCCTTAGATACCCTTCTACTTGAACTGCAGGACACTTCCTTAAAGGGGTAACATAGTGTCCATGTGTGAGTGTGTGCATACGCGGCACGTGTGTGTGGTGCGCACGCGACGGGCGTGGCGTACCGGCGTGACGTGCGCGCTGTTCCGGAGCGTGCGCGCATGCGCCAACCTCTACAGGAGAAATGGACGGTGCACGCCAACTGTCAAATTGTAGCATTTGTATTCGACTGTAATTTTGGTTTCTTTTAGTTTCTACGGTGAAAGACGATCAAGAAGTCCACGGAAGTATTAGCAGTACGATTTAGGGCCACTTTCATAGGTCCTAGGTAGTTATCTGACAGGTACTGCCTTAGAAAAGTAGTCAAAATTAAAAACATGTCTATGGCAGTATCTGTCACATGGCTATGCACCTACAACTTTATCGGGAACCCGGGAAACTGGTCCTTAGACACTTACAGCCCTTAGACAGAGTAGATGAATACGTTGGGGGAGGCCTTTGACCAGCATAGGGACAATATACGCAAATTAAAAAAAAAAACAATATTTTCTACGCCGATCTCAAAATCTATGGTACAGATAGCGCCATATAATTATGCAATTCTGAAGTTAGTCATTTGACGAAAACATGGTTCTATTCATTACACAAAGAAAGAATACCTAATAGATACTTATACTGAGGTCATACTTAACTAATTTATGTACAATATGACGAAAAATCGTAATTAACAAAATGCTTTTAGCAACATATAATTAAAATTATTACACAACCAGGAAACTGTAGATATGAAACTATTATACCAACATATAATATATCACTTACATGCACAAAAACTGTTACTATCACATTAAGATATTGCTAACATAATCCTGCGGCATCGCTTGAGTATTTTTTAACCGTTTTATTAGGTACTGTAGGTACAGCATTGTCTTGAAACTCATTTTTTTATTAGTCTACAGTTTTCACTCAATATTTTTGAGAAGATATTTTAGGTATAGGATATAAACAGTAATTCAAGAAGCTTATTCGAAGAAAAAAAAAGATGGTAAAGACTGCCTAAAAGAGCATATGAATAAGAAGGTGTTGGTATTACGACAACTGAGGAATAGAATATGACACCGACCCCAAATGACTTAAGAACAGGGCACAAAGAAGAAGAACACTAGTACACTCCAAAACCATCTCTAAATAATGAACACACAAACAAAACCAAAGAGAATTATAATAAACTTGATATGAAAAACACAAACCTACAATTGCAACTTAATAACTTAGCAAGCCATACTAATGTTTCCAAATTGTTAAGTGTTGACCTCTTGGTCAAGAACACTCATTGTATAAAGTGCTTTTGACTTAAGTATTGCAATTCTGACAATGAATATGAATTTTATATGAATATTAGGTATATGTTATTTCTGTTTGGCAGGTGACTTTCGAGTATTTGATGAAATATATTTTGAGAATAAACTGTAGATTGGTGTTTGTCCTACTTAATATTTTGCATTCAATTTGACAATCGTTGTCTCCTTAACAATTTCTTTTTTATATTTTGTAGGTTTATGATAAAAACCTACGTCTTACAGACCTAGTAGAGAGTCTTCTTAACTCCACATCTTCGTCATCAATCAGCTTTTTCTTCGTCCCACTGCAGGGCACAAGCCTCCTCTCATACAGAGGATTGAGTCATCCACATCACGGTCTTTGAAATAAATTTGTATCAACAAGCCAAGTGTTATCAATTAAGCCTTCGATAACAAAGATAACGGGCTCTTAAAATTCAGTAACTTTAGTAACTTATATTTTTCAACCAGGTGCCTTTATTTTCGAGCATTATCTATATTCTCTCACAATTCATTTATAACTTCCTCAGTAGCAAAACTCTTTAAAACCTATATAATCTTCACGGATAGTAACTTCAAAACGTAACAAAGTTTCAACTCTCAGGCTCTTATCTTTTATGCCTTGATGGATGGTTCCATATAAACGAATTTATGATATAATGAGCTCAGAAGGGATGGCGAATGAATATTCATTGGTTTAATTGATGTTCGTTAGGGTGATATTAGTGATGGCTTGAGGTGATAGCCAACGGTTCTCACTGTTGGGAAAGGTGGTTTTGGAGTTGAAAGTGATAATGAAATTGGGGATATTTCAGATGAAGTACACTAAGAAAGAGAAAAAGCAAGAAGGTACATTTAATTGCGAGAAAAAATACGCATAAACACCAACAAACTTTGACGAAGAAAGGAAAAATATGAAAAAGACAGAAATGTTTTTAATAAAGATGGAATATAATTGTAATAGATGTAGTTGAAATCCTATAACACTGACATTTCGAAGAAAGGAAGGAAATATAAAGTTCAACTGACTATTTAGATTTGAAGCCATCAAGAACACTTCTGATAACGTCGAAATAACTCACAGCGCTAATTAAAATTGCTTAAAAACACAACACTAAATTAAGCAAAAGTGAAGACGATCGTGCTAAACCAACTATTACATAAATACTTACAAGTGAAGGCTACGAAAGTGTTACTATCGGATAGGTTAATTTATAACCTTATTAATATGTTAATGACGTTTGTATTGAAAGTAAACTGGGTTGGTCTGCATGTTTGTTTGAGAATCAATTTGTTGTAATAGCAGGGTATTGAAGAAGTGCTTTTTATGTAATAGGAGGTCAAAGGTGTTGTGATTGTAGATTCCTTTGATTTATTGGTTAATGGCTTAATCTATAAATTATATATGATAAAATTGGAAGTAGGTTAGTAAATGATGATTGAAAATTAGTAGGTGCTATTGAAAATTAGTATATTATAGTTGACTTTCAAAGAATTTTTTACGTCGACTAACTCTATCGAACAATCCCGCAGGCCCGACAGGCTTTGGCCCTAGTGGGCCCCGCTGGGGACTAATGTGTTCAACTTAGAAGTTTGTTGCTTCTTTTTACCGTTTTTTTTATCGATCGGAAATCATCAGAAAATGACCATTCCCGCTGTGGCTGACAGCGTGAGGGAGTGTTAGACTTTTACTGACTAAAACCCACCGTGTTCCTTCGGAAGCTCTTTGTGTGCCAGCGCCGCGGTAACTCTATCGAACAATCCCGGAGGTCCGGCAGGCTCGGCCCTAGTGGGCCCGGCTGGAGACTTCTCTTTAGCGGTTGGTCTAACTAAAGGAAAAATGATGGCATCCTAGCCGATTATCGGCCACGGTGGCTGTTCTCATATAAGGAGATCAGCCAGCTGCGCAGGACATTTTATAGTGCACAAGCATTTGCGCAGACACAGGTGCACTCCCTATTCCCTCACTCTCATAACCCGATGGGACGGCAATCCGACACGACCGGAGAGAGATCAGGCGCAGGACCGACATTAACGTGCTCTCCGATGCACGGGTG
>NWSH02000605.1:4125643-4141723 GCA_002382865.2 Heliothis virescens | reverse complement strand
CTGGTTGTCCGACTTTTTGACTTCTGACTGACTGACTAACTGAAAGATGTTCAAACGAAAGCCGGGAACGACGGACGAAATCGTCATAATAAGATGGTTTGAAAAAAATCTAGCTTAGCTCAAACTCAACCGCTTCCAGAGTTTCGCCCCTAGCTGGAGGCCTTAAATTCTAGGCATCCACAGGGAAAGACCGATTAAGTAGTACACGGCCTCCTAGACCGAACTGCGAGATGCCATACCTAAAAAAAAACTTCCAGATTTATATTTTCTAAACAAGTTTTTTAAACCACGAGGCAGCCCTGCCCTGACCGGGCGATCTGCTTGAAACCGATTTCTGAGTTAATTTAATTTTCTAAGTGTGAATTAGTAAAGAATATTGTTAAAAGAATTCCTGAACTCACATCTGGGAGAATTGGTCGAATTGTTTGTTTGTATGTTTGACCGTTTGTGTTTTTGGAAGAGAGGGTTTATTCCGAATAGGGTTTTTGAAAGGTAAGTATAGAAGCCAGAGGAATAGATCCACACATTTAGCTGTTGTTAAAGCAGCCTTCCCAAGTTTAAAATAATAGCTACCTACTTAGTTGTTTATCGCAGTCACCCGTCTTGGGGGAACATCTCGGCTTATATAATAATGGTGAGTGTACTTCCATAACTAGACTATACAAAGAACTAGCCTGTTATACAAAACTTAACTATTGGGATCTCTGATCATGCATTCAACACTGGCTGGAAAGAAAGTCACTTGTAAAGTGACATTGTACCAAGAAGTATGGGAGAAGAAGAAATGCTGTGCCAACTTTGATAAAGACAGAAGGATGAAGATGAGTATAAGACCATTTTCTAGGAAATCTTCTAAGGACCACCGATATTCTACCTACCAGTCGGTAATCGTAAGCGTGACTAGTACAAGATTATGCATGCCCAGTAAGTACTTAGCATTCGTCAGCACTGCTAGGCGATGTTTGATGCCAAACTTGCTAGGTGGCGCCTCATGTCCCATGCCTGTTCTTACACACGATTAGAATATATTAGTTGTAGAAAACCTGTGGAGAAGTTCCAGTGTGAAAAGTCCTTGGAAAAGATAAACAACTTCTACTGAACTTTAGATTGTTTCTTCTGCCATTGTTATGGAGAGTGAGAAGTGATGTATACCGTCATTGTTTTCAAATGCCTGTGGATGTATTATGAGTTATCAGAAACTTTCTTAAGTTTTCTAGCTGCATTAGAAGATTCTAAACTCACTAGTATTTATGCTTGCTTCCTGCTTCCTTAAAAATAGGAGAGCGTATTTTATCCCTTGAATTGCTTAATTTGCAATCATACAGTTATCTATACTAATATTATAAAGAGGAAAACTTTGTTTGTTTGTTTGGTTGTAATGAATAGGCTCAAAAACTACTGGACCGATTTTAAAAATTCTTTCACCATTCAAAAGCTACATTATCTACGAATGACATAGGCTATATTTTATCCGGGTACGGGCAGTAATTCCCACGGGATGCGAGTGAAACCGCGGGAAAACGGCTAGTGTATTATAAACGCGAAATTTTTATGAATGGCTGTACTAAGGCTACTTTTATCCGGGTCCTGGAAGTTTTTTCAGGACGCAGTTGAAACTCGGACAGAAGCTAGTTGTCAATAATTTGATTTCCATGGCTTCATTGCACAGAAGGTCCATTAATTTTCACAATAGTTTTTTCGTGTTATCAAGTACCCGAAGTACATAACCCTCTTTCAATTGAGATGGTAATAAATTGAAACAGCATACGTAATTGTATTTGCGGAATTCACTGGTGGTTGTTCCGTGTTCGGAGTAAGTAAGTGTCCCGCCATTTTCTCTTTAATTGTTTAATGTGATGTTGATCAATGCTATGCTTTTGTTACGTGGTTCACTTGTTAATGTTTATGAGTGTTTCTTCAAAGGAAATGGTGTCCTACTCTTTGTGTATCAATTTAAGAGGTGGTTTAAGAGTGTGTGAATTACATGTGTCATCGTCTGCCTAGACTTTTCCCAACTATGTTGGGTTCGGCTTTCGGTCTAACTGGATGCAACTAAGTACCAGTATTTTGGATGAAGCTAGTCTAGATAGAGCCTATGTGTTATCCCGGCTACCTGATACCCCATGGTAAGATGGGTTGTCCGACTTTTTGGCTTCCGACTACACGTAACGACTGCCAAAAGTGTTCAAATAACAACCGGGCCACTAATTTAACGTGCCTTCCGAAACTTAAAGAAACCAAACGGTCATCATACTTAGATGAATCAATCCTGACTCATTTAAAAACCAAGATATATTATATTTGTTGATTCTTTAAGCTCCTTTCTAGTGAACTTAAAAGAATAACAAGCAGTTGCAAGGAAATACCATACCAAGACAGTTACACAACCCTCCCCTACCGTATGCAATATTATTACCAATTTAGTTAAATAATTACCTGCTGCGATAAATATATGCAATAAAACAAATGCTGCCCAGTTCCGGACCAGGAATGGAAATTTAAAAAAATAAAAATTTATAGCTCAAAATAATGGAAACATCAAGCGGAGCCAGTTCTAATTATTGTATTATTCGGTGGCAGGTGCTAGTTTCGATGTGTCGTGATCAAGGGGTAATTTATACCCCCATTAGTAATTTTACGGCTTGACGTTTGACAGGGTTAGGTTTTTTTGGGTTAGTTGGTCGCGATGACTGTTAGGAATTAGTTTAGAAATAATGCTCGTGTCATAACATAGTGTTTTTAGGGTTAATAGATGATCATGAAGGAGGTAATGGATTAACTGTTATAATTAAAATAATAAACTATTTATACTTGATTTAAAATCACCTGATGTAGCACTGTCAATAAATTAACTAGTTTACTTTATTGTATTTTTTTTTTAACATAAAGTATTGTTTTTAATTTTTAAATATTTTTTACCCAATACCTACATATTTACGGTGAATTAAAAATAACTAAAATTATTTAGGTACAAAGTCCTTAATTATCATACTAAAATAACGAAACCAACAACAAGCTACAAATTCACTAATTTATTTTATTCTTCACCCCAAAACTTGACCATACTATTTTTTTTTCTCAAAAGTGCATCGGTAGCCATAAATCCCTTGGAGTCAGGACCTTGACCGACCGCTGCAATCGGCGATGCATCGCGTTGAATAAAGGATTCTGACTTCCTGCGACCGCCACGCGTCGCCAACTAAATGCGTGGAATATTCAAATTTACTCCATGCCCCCTTTTGTTATGCGGACGGTACAAGTTATAAGATGTTAACGGGTTACTGGCTGTACTTTTGGGTTAGATATAATGTATGTCTAATAATAACTGTACAAATACAGACAACTGCAGGTCAACGTATACCAATGTGTCAAATTTGACCAAACGAATATTAACATTTCACTATTGTGATAAGTTTGAAAATCTATTGCAAAAATTTTACAGATTGTGGTAACTTGAAGTGCTGTCTGTACCTACAATGAAAATTAAAATATGACGTCAAAAACTTATATATGTATAGATATAATTAGATAATCAGTTTGTACAGTAAAACGATATTATGAAAATATGCAATAAAAATTATGATAACATCTTTTATGTCTTTTTATATGATTTTAGGTACGCATAAGCAATGATTTTGCCTGTGAGAATTTCTGTACGGCTTAAAAAATATTAAAACGGTCAACTGTTGTGATAGAAAACCAGAATACATGATTTAATTTAATATTAAATATGAGTAAAGATGTATCTATTATTAATATGTTCTTTAGTTAATTAATCAATTATTGGTTTTTCGTTTATTATCAACACCGACAAATTTTGAAGACAGGTAATTTGGATCACGTCTTAGAGTTCAAATTCCTAGTGCTTGAACTAAAGCCGAATATAAAGGTTCAAGACATTTTTTTATGACCAATAATATAAAGATATTCTAATATAGAGGCTTGAAAAACATTAACGTTACAAAAACTGCAATTTTAATACATTTTATATTATTCCCAAAAACTCCCCTTGTACCACACCCTCGTGGCTCATTAAGCGCAGTCTACACGACTAGTTTTTATGCGATCAATGTTGCGTAAATAATGAGATCACTCCTTATAGCTATATATTTCTGAGGAGCCTTTGAAAAAAAGACTGTTTCCGGTGCTAACCGAACTAGTTTGTAGAGTTTCGAACTCAAAAAGTAAAACGGGACCCTTCTGCTAAGGCCGTCGATGTCCGTATGTCTGTCACTAAGCTGTATCTCATAACCCATGATAGTTAGACATAGTTATCTTTTTATAAAATATGTTTTTCTGTTGCCGCTGTAACAAGAAATACCGAAACTAGAATTAAATTAATATTTTAGGGGGCTCCCATTCAACAAATGTGATTTGATGGCACCTTCTTAGATGATGGTACGAACCCATTGATATACCTACAAGAAAACCCAAGATACACAGTCTCGAACAAAAGTAACGCACGAAAGTGTCCCCAAACACTGTTTCTGTTTCTTTCTACAAATATGTGTTATTGCAAGTTCAACTTTACGCCAATCATTTAAAGTCGTTATTACAACGCAGTGGCTTTTGTAGTACGTCAATGTACGAACCCCTTAATGTGCGAGTAGGATTCGCACATTTTTTTTTATTTTTTATAGCTTGGACGTAACGTAAAGAAAATAAAGAATCATCGAATAATTAGCACGAATATGTAGACGATTCCTGGTATTTATAAGTGGTCATGTATAGCTTGATGTAAACCTTTCGAATGTTTCAATTGATCGTCACGATTTCGTGCGCTCAGTAAATTGTTTAACGCTACGTATGCAAAACGTTTGCGATGTTTCAAATTATTTTTATGCAATTACTATTATACAATATCTAATTATTTTTTGGTGGCTTTTATTTAGCAGCTATCAATATGTAATACAGACTAATTAACTGTTAAGGTGTATTCAAAAAAATCCTTGAAGATTTTTATAAAATTGATTTAGTTTCGTTACAAAACTATGGATCTATTCATAATATTCCCATACTATTTTTACCTACAAATTATTCCTTAAATACGAATATAAATCAGTGTCAAATCGATATGAATTTAGACCACATCATAAATAGTTCGTGTAAAAAAGTTGGAATAATTCGAATAATATTAAATACACGTGTACACTCCCCTTATAGTCGACCAACAACTGATGTTCATCAAAGTACGGTTAGCCACATAAATTATGTAATAAAATTAAATTGCTAAAGTAGATAAATTAATTGATATTCGGAGTCTGTTCTAAACCTTAACTTCTTCGTCTTAAACGCTCTATTTTATGACAAGGTATTAATTTTAGTGCATCATATTTGTGGCTTTGTTATCAGATCTAGTTTGCTTCCCATGGGGGCAAAGTGCTATTTTTTTCAACCAGTAGTTTGTCAGTATTCATGTTCAAGATTCTTCAACTGGTTTATTGGAATACATAGTTCTATTATGATTTAGAGCTCCCGCACAAAGCAGACTTTTAGTCGGTCGATAGTTTGTTCGACCTCATAAATTAGTATGAAGATGAATGGTAATCCCTATTTTTTTTGTGTAGAAAAGAGGTGTAATTTTTTAATGATTTAAGAACTCAATGATTTAAGGAATTTTTCCTTCTCATCTGTTTTAGTCTACTAGAAAAACTTTTCAGACATCAATCAATATTTACAAGGAATAAAATAAACTCTAATACTTAAAGAATTGGAAAGTTTTAAACAAGACTACCTACTATCTAAACACAGACTAAAAACATTTAGAAACAAAATATATTCATATTGCAAATATTAATCATGAAATAAATCAAATAATATTTTTACATGATTATAATTATGTTATTGATACGTTTCCCACGGTAAAGTGACTCGAACGGCACCGAACTGACGGTCTCTTAGATAATGTTGCGAAATTAGAGATGCAACCAAAATATCGATAAAAAGTTTAAACAAAAGGTTCACTTAGAAGAAATTGATTGAATCTACGTCGTATACCAATGCAAAATCAAACTGTCTTCTTAACGTTCTATAAGCCAGGCTTTCTTACTAAAACGGCTGCAACGATTTTGGTGAAATACATGAAAATGAATATAGAGCAGAGGACGGTAATTTCCGATATTATGTTCATTCATACCAATGTTTTGGGATTGTTTTTATCTCAATTTCCTCGAACAGGTAAAGTAGGATGAGTCTCCCGAAATGGTAATATATTTGTCATGGCAAGGTTTTATCTATACCACACCATTTCATAATTTGGAATCATTTCAATAAATTCAGCACTTTTAGTTACCACTTTACGCTATAGTTTATTTGAATTGGACTTTCTGCAATATCTTGCGTCGCGTCTCAACCTCGATGCATTATTTATCGGTCAAAATTATATATAAATAATATAATTATACGATTCACAATTCGCATTCTTATTCATATCCGTAAAATAACACTGTTATCCATTATCTTTTTGTTTATCTATAGCATCAACACCTTTGATATTTAATTAAGTGGTGATTAAGCTTATGTAATGACATGTTAATGTTAAATCTATGACGTGTTCTGATTTTATCGACATATCGATAAGTCACTAGCACATCACTAATATATGTTTGGAGCGATGACTAATGGAGATTAACATTTTGGCTACTTTAACCCTAGATTTAGATTTATATAACACTAGCTTCTGCCAGCGGCTTCGCCCGCGCTATACTTGAAATCCCGTTTTTTCCCGTTCCCGTGGGAATTTCGGGAAATCCTTTCTTAGCGGATGCCTACGTCATAACATCTGCCTGCGTCCCAAATTTCAGCCCGATCCATCCAGTGGTTTCGGCTGTGCGTTGATAGATCACTATGTCAGTCAGTCAGTCACCTTTGAGTTTTATATATTTAGATTTTATTTTTCTAGGCCTTCTTTTTTCTTAAGGTCAATGAATCTACCACGTAGTACGCACACCATATTCGCTCAACCATAACACCATGCAAAAACAACTTTATTAGCGCAAAAGACATGCAAATAACTACTGTATCTTTCACCGCAGTAAACAGGTTTAGTATACACATAATAAATAATATATTAGTATATAATTTAAGCAAGTAAACGTTGCATAAAATTGTCTGAGCGTTCTTATATCTAATAGTAAACTACATGATTGATAACGCGGCAGAAACAACGTCGCGTGCTTCGAGGATGCGAACGATGGTATAGTGTGGATATGACTGGCAATTAATTAATTAAAATTAGGAAATTATTTGAAATATTGTAGTGGTAATCTTAAATGACGTGGGTCTAAAATAATCGAGAAAGTTATTTTATAAGAATGAGTAGTATTTTTGTTTACATTGCCACCGTTTTTTTGTGCAGTTGACAGCTGTCAGTTTTTAAGAGGAGACTGACTTTTTGCACTGACTGGCAGCAACTGTCAATTGCACCAAAAAAGTCAGACTGACACTTTTGTGTAAATATCCGTATGTTTTTGTAATTTTGAGGGTACATTTCTATTGCTACTTTGTAGAATATTTTGCCAAGTATAGCAAGATTGTGTTATTAAGTTTCTAATTTAATGGCACATACAAATAACTACTGCTAACAGCCACACGCCACACAACACGTAATCTACCACCTCACACACTGACACGCCACACACACACAACCAATTTTCCTGTTACTACAGCTTATCCACACAAATCTCACGTCCACTCGCAAGCCAGTCCGGTCGCACATCGGTGCTCATCCAATTATCATATCTACTTTCTCTCGGGGTTACAGTGGAAGGCAGGTGACTTGCTTCATCCACAGGTTACATTGCCTTTATGTAACGTTTCATTAGTTCGTAATTGGAAATTAGCTGTTTTAGGTTATTTTTGAGTGTAACGTAATCCTTTTAAATGTAACGAGTTGAGTAATATATCTTCTTCTTCTAAATATATAAAACTCAAAGGTGACTGACTGACTGACATAGTGATCTATCAACGCACAGCCCAAACCACTGGAGGGATCGGGCTGAAATTTGGCATGCAGGTAGATGTGATGACGTAGCATCCGCTAAGAAAGAATTTCCCGAAATTCCCACGGGAACGGGAAAAGACGGGAAATTGCAAGTTTTGCGCAGGCGAAGCCGCTGGCAGAAGCTAGTTAGGTGCATAAATACAGCCCTGGTATTTGTCCCCTAGGGAAACAAAGCCAGGCCAGATAGTGATATTATAAAGCTGGAGAGTTTGTTTGTTCAAAATGCTAATCTTATGGAATACTAGTGCGATTTGTTTCAGTGTTATATGTGTAGCCCACTTATCGAGGGCGTATGAAATAGTACCCTCAGGAGGCGAGTGGAACCGCGGTAACAGCTAGTCTATACTAATATTATAAAGAGGAAAACTTTGTTTGTTTGTTTGGTTGTAATGAATAGGCTCAAAAACTACTGGACCGCTTTTAAAAATTCTTTCACCATTCGAAAGCTACATTATCCACGAGTGACATTGGCTATATTTTATCCGGGAACGGGTAATTCCCACGGGATGCGAGTGAAACCGCGGGAAAACGGTTAGTACTGTGTAAAATCGCTTAGCTATGTTATCAAGAATGTTATTATTGAGATTAATAAAATTTAACTTAAGACTCTAAGAACTTAAGATGTTTTAGCCTTTACATTATTTATTTTAGCCTTTAGCCTAGTATATTTTATTTTCACACACAAACCTTTCGAGTCGTAATAATTGACATTAAACTATCAACACGTGAAATCAATATTAACAGTTTAATAAACTAACAGCACTAAGGTTCAAACCGTAATTAGTTATATTAAACCATTTTATATGTCCACGCCTGCCTTCGATACTTAATCAAGAAAATAAAAATTAATTACTAGGTCTTTTATTTATAAGACAATTTTATTTATCATGAGCTTACGCTACTACATATTGATTAAGTTTTAAATGTCAATTTGGATATAAAAATCGATATTGTTTTGTCTTTTTAAACGGATTTTTAATGATCGAGTTTTAGCACGTGGTTATAAGGTTATTTGAGTAAAACTTGGAGTTTACTACTTTAATTACTTTGATAATTAATATATTTTATTTATTTATAACACTTGCATACCTGGGTGACAAAATTATTATTTTTAACGATTTTCCTTACTTTCTAATGGTTTTTTGAGCAGTTGTTTAATGATTCTATATAATCGATAATCAATTGTTAGCGTAATATTTCAATGTTGCGTCGGTTGCGCGTGCGCAAGTTTAAGTAAAAAGAATTATGTAATTGCCTTTTTCACGGTCATGCGTGTTGTTTACTTTTTAATTTTGTGAAGATATTCGATTGTTTTTTAACTTATCAGCGAATGTACAAAAGTGTATACTAATGTATTTTTTACATATTATTTTCTGTTTTGTTTCTATAAAATCCACAAACAAAACTCAATGAGTATGGCGTACTTTTCAACAATTAGAGCGCAATTACGTACAATTATGACTTAAGTACGAAATACCCAAAATCCGTATCAAAAGCAAACAGATTAACTTAACGTAGTAAACTGAAGCTATAAAACTCTTAACGTAATTAACAAAGGAAATTTCTAACTTCCGCATCGCTTTGGAATCTGAGGCTGCATCAATAAGCAATCACTTAGCACCGCAACTTAGAATATACTTAGCTTGCGTTATGTAAGGTTTATACAACTGTAACTTTTGTATGCAGATGTAAAATTCATGTTATCATAGCTTTTCTTCTTTTTCTTTATTTCCAATATTACAGTATTTTTTTAAGCTACAAATAGGTATTGTTATAGTTTTTTTTTAACAAATTAGACTGTAAACGATACTCGTATATTTAATTACTGTTCTTATTTCGATAAATTAAAAGAAAAAGAAGAGGTATAAAAATATTTATTGCCAGCTTCTTAATTCATACAAAAATATTAACGTAAATGTAATTTCGTCCAGCACACCTTTTACGCCATAAATTAGGTACAAAATGCAAATATTAGTGCAGCCTAATGATACAACGACAGTTTTGTAGCCAAATTAGAGAGGAATTATATGTGGCCTGGATATAATAACTTACAATCATCTTCAATTATTTAATATGTGGACGTGAAAATAAGCTATTTTTAATGCATAAGAATGAGTGTTGAACGCTAAAACTCGTGTTCTCAATAATTGGTATCGCAATAAGTAACGGGAGGACTCGTGTTTTGTAACTCTAAGGACTTATTTCACACGATTTATAATGTATGCATGCGCAATTTAAAGATGAAGTGCTGTGTCGATTTTATTGCGTATAAATTAACCACTAGTATCACTTTAAAGATGATAATTTTTACCAGTTTTGACACAAATATAAAAACAATAAAAAAAAAATTCTAAGTCATCATAAGTTTTGACAAAACTTTTAAGTGGCGTATACTAAATATGTTTTCAACTTAAAATTCGTCGAAGAGGCAAAGATTAAATAGCTTAACATAAACATTGAATACCTTATTATAAACTGTTATTGCGAAACAAAATCACTATGAAATGAATTGTCAGTACTAAGTAGTTATCAATATAAAATTATTTTACTTTGATCTGTAATTTATTCTGATATTTCTTTCATATGCATAATGTTAAGCCTACATTTGTTTGGGATAAAAGTTTATTTGATTTGTAAATAAGGTTTTTAAGATCAAAAGTTGTGAGTTTATTTTGTTTGTAGTGACAGAAATTATCATAATTATATCGTAATATGTGTTAGTTAATGGTAAATATTTTCACATGAAATTATATTGAGGAATTATTCAATTTCGTCATCTATGATAAGCTTTGCTTTTTGTGTTTGGTAACCAATCTTCTTATATATAAAAATGAATCGCTAAATGTGTTGGTAAGCGCATAACTCAAGAACGGCTGGACCGATCGGGCTTATTTTGGTCTTAAAATGTTTGTACAGATCGAGGGAAGGTTTAAACGATGAGAAAATATGATTATATAAAAAAAAACAGGATTCGCGTACGAAGTCGCGGGCAGAAGCTAGTATTTGATAAAAATATGTAGTACAAAATAATATAATTTTTGTTTCATCTTGTTCAGCGTAAATTAAATGCATTATCTAGAAAAAAAAATGTCCATTTCAATCTAGTATTACTCAGCATTTTAAATTGAGTGTTAAGAAGAAAGAAAATTTCGTTTCTTTTCTTTTGTTTCATAAAAAAAAGTAGGCAGAACACTTTCACCCATTCCTATCTGTTCTCACATAATCTTTGACCGGTACTTAGGTAATAAATTCCCGGGTTGTTGGTACAATAAGTTAAGGTACTAGCGCGAGTTTGTTACATTTCGTGTGCTCGTATCGTTGTGAACTAATTATTTCTAATTATTTGAGCGTTGACCTTACCTGATCGTAATAGGAAGATGTTTTGGGAGCAATTTTATAGTAGCACTACCACTAATATTATAAAAGGAAAATTTGTCTGTCTGTTGATTTTCATGTGGTAAATTATTGAGAAATTTTGTGGGAAAAATAGAAGAAAATTTGTAAGAAAAAATCTGATTTAGGTGTTATCTTATAACAAATGCAAAGACGGGTTGATTGCAATAGTTTTTTTTTACAAAATTGCCTTTCTCTGATTTCAACTATAGTTCACATCTTACCTGAAAATAGTTACTGTACTTACCTTTAAATCGAAGGGTATCCCGATACCCACTTATTTCCTCTTACCTTTGATACATCATTTGTCATCCTCAATGAAAATATCAAATTCTCTATAACTATTGAAAATCAATACATTTGATCTACTTTCTGACACACTTGTGCATACAAACTTTAAATCAGGGTCAACGAGCGTTACCATTATCTAAAATCCATTGCTGAGTATACATTGGTCCTTTGAGACATAGTTGGTACAAAAACAGCAATGTATATGAAATTATGCGATGTTATATGAGATGTAAAAGAAAGTGTAACACGATATAAAAAGGATATCCGCCGTGCGAATATTTGTACAATTCGGATACCTGCGGATATGGTCGCGGATGTAAGGATCGGAAGTAGAAATGGTGGATATTGACTCAGTTCACTTTTAGAGAACGTTTCAGATTACAACCGATGATATAACGTGTGAGAAATTTTGTTGGATATCGTTTTTGTGTGAGATCATCAAATCACCTGTCTGATTTGTGTGCTATTGACAGAGAACCTTATATTGCTCCAGTTTTTGTGGGAAAAAGTCACATCTTTTTCTACAACTGCGATCATTTTCGCATAGTGAGTCATATAGCTTCGTAAGGTAATGTTTTTGCAAGCTTTTGTAAGGCCAATAGTTTGGCGCTAAAAGGAGGAAATGGGGAACACGGTGGGTTTTAGTCAGTAAAAGGCCAATAGTTTGGCGCTCAAAGGAGGAATCGATGGCTCCCACGCAGAAGGTCGGAACATGGTTTTTGGCGAGAATCGGTTTTTCTGTGACATTACAACAATCTTTGACATTTTGACAACAATTTTGAATAGTAGTCTATTCAAAATTGTTGTCAAAATGTCAGGGATTGTTGTAATGGCACGGAAGGCCGATTTTCGTTGAAAACTATGTTCCGACCTTCTGCGTGGGAGCCATCGATTAATGTATGTTTAGTAGGGGATGGCAATGTATAGGATAATAATGATGATAAGGTCAATTATATAGAATCCGCGATCTTATAACCAAACTACAGACAGCAGGTCAACCTACCCGAATCTGTACAATTTTACCAATCGAACATTAACCTTCCTTTTTTTGACAGATTGAGGTAGGTTGATGTGCTGGCGTCTGTACCTAACAGCCTGAATAACCAAAACGAAAAAAAAAATGAAAACTTAATACTATTTTGGTAACTTCATAACATGCCTTCGAAACAAAATTAGACCCACTTTTTTTAACAATAACTTTCAGGAATCAGTTGACTAAGTTTTTCAACTTCCTGAAGGGTTAACCACAAATCTCTTCAACAATGAGGGTAGGACCATATGCTCAAAACTGAATATTAATAGAAACATATAAAAAACTCTCTTTAATGAACATAATTCCCGTATAAAAAGGGTTACTTAAAATAAATCGGGATCGGGGGAGTATTCTGGTGAACGATATTTTTTCGATATGTTATAGAAATAAAGACGAGTTCTTTTTGATGAGAATTGTCTTACTTTGGCTTAGTTTTACGAATAAATATTAAATCTTTAACTATGTATTTCAAACATACGCAAAATCTTAGGTAACCCAGTCGATGTTTCAATGTATACCTACGCTATTTTTAGTACTTACTCAATTTTGCAGAACTTTCATATTATGACTCACTAGCAACAACTTGGAATGAACATGACGAGGAAGAAAATAAACAAGATTTACTCAACAATATTCAAATTGACATATTAGCTTCAGCATTAGCATTAGCATTTTTTTTTTCTAGCCTTTTTATCGTCCCACTGCTGGGCACAGGCCTCCTCTCACACGGAGAAGGATTGAGCGTTATCAGGCATTTATAAAAAAAAAATCGCATTTAAGATATTAGTATTGTTACGCGCTACGGGTTCGGATAAATTATACACACACGATTTTTACACAAACGACACTTTATTTAACTAATTAATCGCTAATTACAATCACAGTAATCACTTTGCACAATTACAGTCACTAATCACTTCGTAATCACTGGTAGAAAAGCTCACGATTTCACTTCACTACTTGTTCACTGTTTAGCTCTCAAACTAGAACTGACTCACGGCGCTGCCCGCCCTCTATTTATATCGCGAGCATAGATGTCTAGAACCTTCTAAGGACTAGGTAGTGGGAGTAGATCGGTAAGGTTCTAGAACCTTCCAGTAAGTACCCGAAGGTCAATGACCTTAGTAGAATGTTCGAGTAAGTTCTCGGCTATTCTAGAACAATCTAAGCTGTGACCTAGGTTTACTAGAAATTTCTAGATCACACGTCGAGAACATTCTACCAAGTACTAATTGATTCGAGTATTTACTGTAACAACACTCTGTCTTACCGACCTACGTAACACTGCCCCCTCCTTAGAAATGCTCGCCCCGAGCATCGTCAATCCCGAAACATCGCGTCAATCGATCTACGTGAACAATTCTTGTTGTACCTCAGGCGACGTCGTTGATACCGCTGTTCACTCCCACCGCGTGGTCCATCCCGTGCAGTCTGTAACTTAGAGCGCCATCCTGCGCTGTGCACTGGATCATGTGTCGGCAACCATACCGGTGAACGGTCGTTAAGCCCCGTTTTGTCCACCTTCCCATTGCAACGCTGTTTCGGTTGCTCAGTCGTTTGTTGACTTGACTGTCTGGCATGCTTTACCGCGTCATTGATCTTCAATGCACTCCTGCAGCGAGTGCGAGTTCTTTTCACTGCAGCACAACTGGTACATTGGCGACACCAATCCTCAACATCCTCTCGATAGTGAATCCAGAAGAACCGTTCTCGAATCTTCGCCAACGTCCGTTTCACACCCACCAGTCGATGTTTCAATGATTATACCTACGCTATTTTAGTACTACTCAATTTTGCAGAACTTTCATATTATGACCTCACTAGCACAACTTGGGAATGAACATGACGAGAAGGAAGAAATAAACAAGATTTACTCAACCAATATTCAAATTGACATATTAGCTTCAGCATTAGCATTACATTTTTTTTTTCTAGCCTTTTTATCGTCCCACTGCTGGGCACAGGCCTCCTCTCACACGGGAAAGGATTGAGCGTTTATCAGGCATTTATAAAAAAAAAAATCGCAATTTAAGATATTATGTATTTGTTACGCGCTACGGTTCGGATAAATTATACACACACGATTTTTACACAAACGACACTTTATTTAACTAATTAATCGCTAATTACAATCACAGTAATCACTTTGCACAATTACATCATAATCACTTCGTAATCACTGGTAGAAAAGCTCACGATTTCACTTCACTATTCGTTTCACTGTTTAGCTCTCAAACTAGAACTGACTCACGGCGCTGCCCGCCTCTATTTATATCGCGAGCATAGAGTTCTAGAACCTTCTAAGGACTAGGTAGTGGGAGTAGATCGGTAAGGTTCTAGAACCTTCCAGTAAGTACCCGAAGGTCAATGACCTTAGTAGAATGTTCGAGTAAGTTCTCGGCTATTCTAGAACAATCTAAGCTGTGACCTAGTTTACTAGAAAATTTCTAGATCACACGTCGAGAACATTCTACCAAGTACTAATTGATTCGAGTATTTACTGTAACAACACTCTGTCTTACCGACCTACGTAACACTGCCCCCTCCTTAGAATGCTCGCCCCGAGCATCGTCAATCCCGAAACATCGCGTCAATCGACTACGTGAACAATTCTTGTTGTACCTCAGGCGACGTCGTTGATACCGCTGTTCATCCACACCCGTGGTCCATCCCGCTGCAGTCTGTAACTTGAGCGCCATCCTGCCTTGCACTGGATCATGTGTGGCAACCATACCGGTGAACGTCGTTAAGCCCCGTTTGTCCACCTTCCCATTGCAAACGTGTTTCGGTTGCTCGTCGTTTTTGACTTGACGCTGGCATCTTTTTTACCGCGTCATTTCTTCAATGCACTCCTGCAGCGAGTGCGAGTTCTTTTCAACGCCCACAACTGTTACATCGGCGACACCAATTCTCAACATCCTCTCGATAGTGAATCCAGAAAGAACCGTTCTCGAATCTTCGCTAACGTCGTTTCACACCCATATGTGCTCCTGAACAACGCGTGTGGCAAACGCTGAATTACTTCTGGACTTTCACTTCCGGTACGACCATCTGCAGGTAGTAGCGATTTCCTCGGGCATTTTCCCGTTTACGACACAGTACACCAGCTTCCAGTACCAAGCTCTCCCACTGTGCCCAATAACTTTTCGTGATTGAACTCATCGCTGCAACCTCACACCACTTGGGTTTAGGGGCATTAACTTTCATCCACTCGAGGATTGGCTTGATGTTCGTGTCACTGCGCTGAGCATCTTGCAGTTTTTCCAGCCATTCGTCAGTAGAACTCAATCCAGCATCCTAACAGGTACAACTTCCTTAACTTCTTGGCTGACAGTGCCTTGCAGTCTGCACAAGGTCTGCC
>NWSH02000605.1:4083654-4125618 GCA_002382865.2 Heliothis virescens | reverse complement strand
TATGTGCTCCTGAAACCCAACCCGTTGTGGCAACGCTGAATAACCTTCTGTACTTTCAACTCACTTCCGGTACGACCATCTTGCAGGGTAGTAGCCGATTTCCTCGGCATTTTCCCGCTTTACGACACAGTACACCCAGCATTTCCAGTACCAAGCTCTCCGCCACTGTGCCCAATAACTTTCGTGATTGAACTCATCGCTGCAACCTCACACCACTTGGGTTTAGGGGCATTAACTTTCATCCACTCGAGGATTGGCTTGATGTTCGTGTCACTGCCTGAGCATCTTGCAGTTTTTCCAGCCATTCGTCAGTAGAACTCAATCCCAGCATCCTAACAGGTACAACTTCCTTAACTTCTTGGCTGACAGTGCCTTGCAGTCTGCACAAGGTCTGCTGTACACTTCATTTTTGACGATCGAGTTGTTTCCGTCATAGGTGGCGTTTGAAACCGCCAACTCAATTCACGCATCATTTCAGGCCTTCGTTCCTGTGTATCCTTTCCAGCAGCAAGTCTCTTCGGGCATCCACCGTAGGTGACCCTTTTCTCCACAGACGTAGCACCTAAGTCTAACCTGACGGTCCCCTACAACCGACCAGCAGCCTCCTCCATGCGGTGGGCACGATAATCACACCTCGCTACCTCCACCTCCAATGCATGAGCCAAGGCGGCATTCAGCGTCTCATGATGCCCAAGTCTAACAGCAGCCCTAACATCCAGGTCCCGTATGCCGTCAATAAATGCGTCGAGCACCATTAAATCTATAAGCGCAGGCGCAGATCTATATGCCTTTCGAGCCAGCCTATGAATTTCAAAGGCCCACTGCTGCATGCTTTCACCAACACGTTGCACTCGAGCTTGAACTGTGCACGATACACAGGTTCCAGGTGGGCATCACCGTACCTGCGCTCCAAAGCCTCAAGCAGTTGCTCGTATGAACGTCATTGTCAACAATTTCCAATATGTCTAATGCCTGACCGCGGAGACTCAACATAAGTGCAGTCAAAGCTTCTCCTTGTGTCCACCCATTTAATTTCTTGGCGCTTCAAACTGCCACTTATGTTGAGTCTCCGCGGTCAGGCATTAGACATATTGGAAATTGTTGACAATGACGTTCATACGAGCAACTGCTTGAGGCTTTGGAGCGCAGGTACGGTGATGCCCACCTGAACCTGTGTATCGTGCACAGTTCAAGCATCGAGTGCAACGTGTTGGTGAAAGCATGCAGCAGTGGGCCTTTGAAATTCATAGGCTGGCTCGAAAGGCATATAGATCTGCGCCTGCGCTTATAGATTTAATGGTGCTCGACGCATTTATTGACGGCATACGGGACCTGGATGTTAGGGCTGCTGTTAGACTTGGGCATCATGAGACGCTGAATGCCGCCTTGGCTCATGCATTGGAGGTGGAGGTAGCGAGGTGTGATTATCGTGCCCACCGCATGGAGGAGGCTGCTGTGTCGGTTGTAGGGGACGTCCAGGTGTTAGACTTAGGTGCTACGCTGTGGAGAAAAGGGTCACCTACGGTGGGAGCTGCCCGAAGAGACTTGTTGCTGGAAAGGGATACATCCAGGAACGAAGGCCTGAAATGATGCGTGAATTGAGTTGGCGGATTTCAAACGCGCGAGCCTATGACGGAAACAACTCGATCGTCAAAAATGAAGTGTACACAGACCTTGTGCAGACTGCAAGCGCACTGTCAGCCAAGAAGTTAAGGAAGTTGTACCTGTTAGGATGCTGGGATTGAGTTCTACTGACGAATGGCTGGAAAAACTGCAAGATGCTCAGCGCAGTGACACGAACATCAAGCCAATCCTCGAGTGGATGAAAGTTAATGCCCCTAAACCCGAAGTGGTGTGAGGTTGCAGCGATGAGTTCAATCACGAGAAGTTATTGGGCACAGTGGGAGAGCTTGGTACTGGAAGCTGGTGTACTGTGTCGTAAACGGGAAAATGCCCGAGGAAATCGCTACTACCTGCAGATGGTCGTACCGGAAGAAAGTCCGAAGTAATTCAGCGTTGCCACAG
Organism: Heliothis virescens; assembly: GCA_002382865.2. NCBI lineage: Eukaryota > Metazoa > Arthropoda > Insecta > Lepidoptera > Noctuidae > Heliothis > Heliothis virescens. Next base: position 4,123,593 of record NWSH02000605.1, on the reverse strand, counting down.
CGGTTGTTCAGGAGCACATATGGGTGTGAAACGGACGTTGCGAAGATTCGAGAACGGTTTTTCTGGATTCACTATCGAGAGGATGTTGAGGATTGGTGTCGCCGATGTAACAGTGTGCGGCGTTGAAAAGGAACTCGCACTCGCTGCAGGAGTGCATTGAAAGAAATACGCGGTAAAGCATGCCAGACAGTCAAGTCAAAAACGAGAGCAACCGAAAACGTTGAATGGGAGGTGGACAAAAACTGGGCTTAACGACGGTTCACCGGTATGGTCGCCATGATCCAGTGCAAGGCAGGAGGCTCAAGTTAAACTGCAGGAATGGCACGGTGTGGATGACAGCGGATCAACGACGTCGCCTGAGTACAACAAGAATTGTTCACGTAGAGTCGATTGACGCGATGTTTCGGGATTGACGATGCTCGGGCGAGCATGTCTAAGGAGGGGGCAGTGTTACGTAGGTCGGTAAGACAGAGTGTTGTTACAGTAAATACTCGAATCAATTAGTACTTGGTAGAATGTTCTCGACGTGTGATCTAGAAATTTCTAGTAAACCTAGGTCACAGCTTAGATTGTTCTAGAATAGCCGAGAACTTACTCGAACATTCTACTAAGGTCATTGACCTTCGGGTACTTACTGGAAGGTTCTAGAACCTTACCGATCTACTCCCACTACCTAGTCCTTAGAAGGTTCTAGACATCTATGCTCGCGATATAAATAGAGGGCGGGCAGCGCCGGAGTCAGTTCTAGTTTGAGAGCTAAACAGTGAACAATAGTGAAGTGAAATCGTGAGCTTTTCTACCAGTGATTACGAAGTGATTAGTGATGTAATTGTGCAAAGTGATTACTGTGATTGTAATTAGCGATTAATTAGTTAAATAAAGTGTCGTTTGTGTAAAAATCGTGTGTGTATAATTTATCCGAACCCGTAGCGCCGTAACAATACTAATATCTTAAATTGCGATATTTTTTTTTTTATAAATGCCTGCATAAACGCTCAATCCTTTCTGCCGTGTTTGAGAGAGGAGCCTGTTGCCCAGCAGTGGAAACGATAAAAAGGCCTAGAAAAAAAAAATGCTAATGCTAATTGGCCTGAAAGCTAATATGTCAATTTGAAATATTGGTTGAGTAAATCTTGTTTAATTTCTTTCCTCTCGTCATGTTCATTCCCAAGTTCGTGCTATAGAGGTCATAAAATATGAAAGTTCTGCAAAATTGAGTAACCGTACTTAAAATAGCGTAGCGTATAATCATTGAAACCATCGACTGGCGTTACCCTAAATTTTGCGTAATGTTTGAAATACATAGTTAAAGATTTAATATTTATTCGTAAGAACTAAGCGCAAAAGTAAGACAATTCTCATCAAAAAGAAACTCGTCTTTACTTTTCTATAACATATCGAAAAAATATCGTTCACCAGAATACTCCCCCGATCCGATTTTTTTATTTTTAAGTAACCCTTTTTTATACGGGGAATTTATGCTTCATTTTAAAGAGAGGTTTTTTATATGTTTCTTATTAATATTTCAAGTTTTGAGGCATATGGTCCTACCGCTCATTTGTTGAAAGAAGAATTTCTTGTGGGTTAACCCTTCACCCCCCTGGGAAGTTGAAAAAACTTAGTTCAACTGATTCCTGGAAAAGTTATTGTTAAAAAAAGTGAGGTCTAAATTTTGTTCGAAGCATGCTTATGAAGTTTACCCAAAATCAGCTATTAAGTTTTCATTTTTTTTTCGTTTGTTTGCGTTATTCAGGCTGTTTAGGTACAGACGCCAGCACATAAACCTTACGCTCAATCCTGTCAAAAAAAGAAAGGCTTAATCGTTCTCTATTGCCTAAAATTGTACCAAGATTTCCGCCGCGTTAGGCTTGACCTATGCTGTCTGTAGTTTGGTTATAGATCGCGGATCTCTATATAATTAGACCTTATTCCAGCATATTATCCTATACATTGCCATCCCCCTACTAAACCATACCATTAATCGATGGGCTCCCACGCAGAAAGGGTCGAAAACATAGTTCTTCAACGAAAAATCGGCCTTCCGTTGCCATCTACAACCAATCCCCTGACATTTTTGACAACAATTTTTGAATAGACTACTATTTCAAAATTGTGTCCAAAATGGTCCAAGATTGTTGTAATGTTCACAGAAAAAACCGATTCTCGCCAAAAACCATGTTCCGAACCTTTCTGCGTGGAGCCATCGATTCCCTCCTTTGAGCGCCAAACTATTGGCCTTTTACTGGACCTAAAACCCACCGTGGTTCCCCATTTCCTCCTTTTAGCGCCAAACTTATGTCATTGGCCTTACAAAAGCTTGCAAAAACATTACCTTACGAAGCTATATGACTCACTATGCGAGAAAATGATCGCAGTTGGGTAGAAAAAGGATTTTGACTTTTTCCCACAAAAAAACTGAGCAATATAAGGGTTTCTCTGTCAATAGCACACAATCAGACAGGCTGATTTGATGATCTCACACAAAAACGATATCCCAACAAAATTTCCTCCACACGTTCATATCATCGGTGTAATCTGAAAACGTTCCTCTAAAAAGTGCAAACTTGAGTCAAATATCACCATTTGCTACTTCCGATCCTTACATCCCCGCGACCCATATCCGCAGGATCCGAATTGAACAAATATTCGCACGGCGGATATCCTTTTTATAATCGGTGTTACCACTTTCTTTACATCTCATATAACATCGCATAATTTCATATACCATGCTGTTTTATGTACCAACTATGTCTCAAAGACCAATTATACTCAGCAATGGATTTTAGATAATTGGTAACGCGTCGTTGACCCTGATTTAAAAAGTTTGTATGCACAAGTGTGTCAGAAAAGTAGCATCAAATGTATTGATTTTCCCAATAATGGCTTATAGAGAATTGATATTTTCATTGAGGGATGACAAATGATGTATCAAAGGTAAGCAGGAAATAGTGGGGGTATCGGGATACCCTTCCGCATTTAAGGTAAGTACCAGTAACTATTTTCAGGTAAGATGGTGAACTATAGTTGAAAATCAGAGAAAGGCAATTGGTGGTAAAAAAACTATTGCCATCCAACCCGTTCTTATGGCATTTGGTTATAAGATAACACCTAAATCAGATTTTTTCTTACAAATTTTCTTCTATTTTTCCCACAAATTTCTCCAATAAGTTTACCACCATTGAAAATCAACAGGACAGACAAATTTTCCTTTTATAATATTGAGTGCCGTAGTGCTACTATTAAATTGCTTCCCAAAACATCTTCCTATTACGATCAGTAAGGTCAACGCTCAAATAATTGAGAAATAATTTAGTTCACAAACATAACGCATGCACACGAAATGCTAACAACTCTGCGCTAGTACCTTAAACTATGTTGTACAACAAACCCGGCGAATTTTAATTACCCTAAGACCGGTCAAAGATTATGTGAGAACAGATAGGAAGGCGGTTTGAAAGTGTTCGCGCCTACTTTTTTTGATGAAACAAAAGAAAAGAACGAAATTTTCTTTCTTCTTAACACTCAATGTTAAAATGCTGAGTAATACTAGATTGAAATGGACATTTTTTTTCTAGATAATGCATTTTAATTTACGCTGAGGGGGGGTACAAGATGCAAACAAAAAATTATATTATTTTGTACTACATATTTTTATCAAATTACTAGGCTTCTGCCCGCGACTTTCGCTACTGCGAATTCCTGTTTTTTTTTATATAATCATTATTTTCTCATCGTTTAAACATTTCCCTCGATACGTACAAACATTTTTAAGACCCCAAAATAAGCCCGTCGGATTCAGATATCCTCCTTGTACACTTCATTTTTGACGATCGAGTTGTTTCCGTCATAGGCTCGCGCGTTTGAAATCCGCCAACTCAATTCACGCATCATTTCAGGCCTTCGTTCCTGGATGTATCCCTTTCCAGCAACAAGTCTCTTCGGGCATCCCCACCGTAGGTGACCCTTTTCTCCACAGACGTAGCACCTAAGTCTACACCTGGACTGGTCCCCTACAACCGACACAGCAGCCTCCTCCATGCGGTGGGCACGATAATCACACCTCGCTACCTCCACCTCCAATGCATGAGCCAAGGCGGCATTCAGCGTCTCATGATGCCCAAGTCTAACAGCAGCCCTAACATCCAGGTCCCGTATGCCGTCAATAAATGCGTCGAGCACCATTAAATCTATAAGCGCAGGCGCAGATCTATATGCCTTTCGAGCCAGCCTATGAATTTCAAAGGCCCACTGCTGCATGCTTTCACCAACACGTTGCACTCGATGCTTGAACTGTGCACGATACACAGGTTCCAGGTGGGCATCACCGTACCTGCGCTCCAAAGCCTCAAGCAGTTGCTCGTATGACACGTCATTGTCAACAATTTCCAATATGTCTAATGCCTGACCGCGGAGACTCAACATAAGTGCAGTCAAAGCTTCTCCTTGTGTCCACCCATTTAATTTCTTGGCGGCTTCAAACTGCCTCTCAAAAATCGACCATGAAGATGTCCCATCAAATTTTGGCATTTTAAATTCATACTTCTCAGGTGCAACATCTACAAGAGTCTCAAACCGCTTCTGGTTCATCTCTTGCTGCTGTTGACTCCTGCTATGAATTTCATGCGTGTCGCTCTTCGGTAACACTGACATAATTTATCCTTTACTTCTGACACCAATTGTTACGCGCTACGGGTTCGGATAAATTATACACACACGATTTTTACACAAACGACACTTTATTTAACTAATTAATCGCTAATTACAATCACAGTAATCACTTTGCACAATTACAGTCACTAATCACTTCGTAATCACTGGTAGAAAAGCTCACGATTTCACTTCACTACTTGTTCACTGTTTAGCTCTCAAACTAGAACTGACTCACGGCGCTGCCCGCCCTCTATTTATATCGCGAGCATAGATGTCTAGAACCTTCTAAGGACTAGGTAGTGGGAGTAGATCGGTAAGGTTCTAGAACCTTCCAGTAAGTACCCGAAGGTCAATGACCTTAGTAGAATGTTCGAGTAAGTTCTCGGCTATTCTAGAACAATCTAAGCTGTGACCTAGGTTTACTAGAAATTTCTAGATCACACGTCGAGAACATTCTACCAAGTACTAATTGATTCGAGTATTTACTGTAACAACACTCTGTCTTACCGACCTACGTAACAGTATGATTGCAACAATTTGATCGATATTATATCAATGTGATTCTCTCATTCTACAGAATAAACCCCCTCATTCTCAAGTACAGTTGATATGATAAATGGTTCCAGCATGTCCCGGGCTATTCCTGTCACTATACTCAGGTATTTAAGTGTTCTTTAAACGATATTGTTTTGTCTTATTTATGTTTGACGTTAAAAAGCGGAAGGGAAAGGGTTATTGTCGTCAACAGCGAAGATGGAAGACTTGACAGTCTTTTTTTCATCTTAGTTTTTAAAATTTTATATGAGAAGGATTGGATTTCAAATTGAATTAATTTTGTAGACATGTTCTTTTCTGGTCTTGCCGGATTGGGTCCTAGCTCTATGGTGATTTGTATGTTTTTTATCAAACTCATTTTTTTCAAACCTACTATGAAAGCTCTTTTGAAATGTCTCATGGAGAAGAACAGGCAACAATCTCCATGGACACTCTTTACAAAGTCAAAGTCAAATCATTTATTGAAATTAGGCTAATAAATTAGCATTTTTTCACGTCAAATTACATTGGACAGCACCCCCAAAAACGCCCCCCTTTCACGGTTTCCTAGTGTTATGGCTGGAAAGAAGAAACGGTGATGAACAAACTTCCCAGCAACTAATAATGCATTTGTCCACTTCAGAGCTGCCATCTGCAGCATTCTAGTCTCCCGAATTCAATTGTTTTACTGTTGTGTGTAAGAAAAGCAAAGAAACACCTTGCCTGGGCACAGTCTAGGAACGCAATGAATTAATTCGTTTCTTAAAGGGCCGTAAAGACACCATAAGGCAAATAACAACATCCTCAATATTAAAATCATTCCAGAAAGCATAACATAAGATCATCTAAAATTTCGCCTACTCACCGATCTTCCCACACAACAAATCTGTCAGCGCAGATGTTCGAAATTTTTTACAATAAAACGGAAACGGAAAGACATATGCTTTTTCTCCCTCTAACATGCATCTATCTCTCTCTACGTCTTCCTATATTTTTTTGGAGTAGTACATTATATCGTTTAGGTTAGGTGCACAGATTGCGAGCGTTGGCCACCTGCCTTATTTAAAAAAAACAACTAGGTATCATATGGTGCGAGGAAGACATTGGTTTGGGTACGGGAACAGATTGATTATATTTTAGCAATACTTTGGTTAATGTTTTTAAATTTTCGCGATTTGTACACATATTTGTAAACAATACAGACTTTAATCGCGATGTATTACTATAAAGGTACGATACCATTCTTTAGACGACATTTCGGCCGAATTGCACCGATTTCATACGCTTCCCCAGAGAATTACTTCCCATAACCATATAAAAAGTAGCCTATATCTATACTTATATCATAAAGCTGAAGAGTTTGTTTGTTTGTACGCGCTAATCCCAGGAACTACTGGTCCGATTTGAAAAGTTATTTCAGTGTTAGATAGCCCATTTATCGAGGGAGGCTATAGGCTACTTTTTATCCGGGTACGCCGAGTAGTTTCCACGGGACGCGGGTGAAATCGCTGGCAGAAGCTAGTGTTCTGATATATAAGCAATATTACTGCCAAATTTCACCGAAATTCGTCCAGTATTTTTTACGTAAAAGAGTAACAAACATTCATACATACATTCTCACAAATTTTCGCATTTTATAACATCGCGAATAAGTCCCGTTCGTACGAGTAGATGTGAATACTTTAGTTCATTATTATGATTAAATAAATGCTTCTTCTTCCCACGCTCATCAGGAAATGTAAGAAAAACTTGGTAGATCAGCTGCCTGTCAATCGGCACAGGATGCTTGTTTGTCGAAGGCAAATTATTATTGGCTGTGGGTCTCGTGTAGTCTAGGCTATGCGTTCTTATTGCAAAGCTTTTATTATCTTGATTAAGTTACGATTTAAAGAAGTAATAATGTGTTGTTTAGTGTCAAATATATGTTTGTATATCTCAATATTTGTTGAAGTTTAATTCTTTTAATAATTTAAAATTGATAATGACGAAACTCAGCAAATACTCGTATTTGCGTATTATTTATGAATTCATCACTAGCTCTTTTGTAGGTCTGTTTGTTAATATTTCCTTAACATACACTAAGTTTTTTTTTACATTTCCCATGAAAACCTCAAACAAAAAACAGTTGTAATACTGGTTTTTAGTGATTTTTAATTAAAAGAAAAACATACTGCTCACTGACCCCGATAGCGTCATAACCAGCAAAATAAGCTTATGGTCGCAGGTTCAATTCCCGTGTCGGTGCAAATATTTGTGTGACCTGCAGTTAAGTTTGTCGTAAGATGTTTGTTTTCTTTGTTTATGTAATGGCACCCACTATATAGAAGTACTTAGTGTGGGATTATTTATATTTTTCTTGAAAAATTTAGAAATAAGATGGTATTCTGAATCAGTCCAAGAAACACATTTTCTAAAAATTTTTGATTTATGTTTATAGTAGATGAATATTTTAACGTAATCTAAACTAATAGTAAAAGCTGAAGAGTTTATTTGTTTGTTTGAATGCGCCAATGTTGGGAACTACTGGACCGTTTTGAAAAACTTTCAGTGTTGGATAGCACATTTCTCGAAGATGGCTAAAGGTTACTTTTTTCCGGGTGCGTAGAGTAATTTTCAAGGGAAGCTAGTTAGATTATAAGTAGGTTTAAGTATTTTAACTTTTTCAACTTTCTGTATAATAAACTTGCATTCAAGAAAACCAAGTTATTCATTTCAGTCACTTCATAATCCTGAAGTTCACTATACCGTCTCACAATCTCGTGGGAGCGAGCAGAGCAAACAGTGATCATCGTGTTGTCCCAGCATATCATAGTGATAGATCACCGGTGTCAACGACCTGTAGATTGATCGCTTTGAGATGCCGAGGGCTTCGATTTTTGGTCCTGACATATTCGTCAAACAATTTTTTGGTCCTTTTGTACGCGGCTTGATTTTTCCCTCAGTTTCACCCATGTTCTTTATATCCCGGGTAAAATATTGCCTATATGGACCGGGGTTTGTGTAACTACCCAAGAGTGAAAGAATTGTTTAAATCGATTCTGTAACTTCGGAGCATTTCGGGTGCAAACAAACAAGAAAATTTCTTTAAAGCATTAGTTTAGATATCAGTCTTTCAACAAAAATAATACGTTTGAGGTGAGTTCTTACATCAAATAAAGGTTTCAAGACCATAATTGTTGGAGTGGACTTTGGAGATTCAAGTATTTGTAACAATACGATTAAAACCTCGTATCTCTGCCGGTTATTCGAGAAATAATTAACAAATACATTTGATGTCGGAAACAATACCTAATGTTCAGTATAAAATAAAACATTAATACACATTATTAATACCATATGATATCGTGAGCTGAAAATAAACTGACATTTGTAACCCTTCCATATGTAAATCATAAGTAAAAGGGTGAGGATTATGTTATGATTTATAAGTATATATATTTTTTAACAAATTAAGCGTGAAGAACTAATAATAGAACTTGTTAGCAGCTGTGGCTTCTGAAAATACTGGTCTTGTATCTATCCGAAAACACGCTTTTGTAGTGTTTAGAAATACTTTAAAATATATACTAAATAAAAAATATTATAAAGCTGAAGAGTTTGTTTGTATGAACGCGCTAATCTCAGGAACTCAGGTCTGGTTTCTAAGCTTCTAGAAATTCTTTCAGTGTTGAATAAACCATTTGTCGAGGAAGGCTATGGGTTACTTTTCATCCCAGTGAGCGGAGTAATTCCACGGGACAGTTTTCGCAGTTCCAGTTTTCACGGGACGCGGGTAAAACCGCTGGCCGACGATAGTATGCAATATATAATAAGTTATATACATTAAAATTACTTATAAATTGGGTTAAGCCCGACTATAAGGAAGGCGTCTAAGTCTATTAATAATAATTATATTATGACGACATTTGCCATAAAATAGAGAGGTCATTTTAATTTTAGAATAAATATTAAATAAATAACCTAATTTTATGGTATTGTTTTAAAAAAGGTCAACGTAATAAATAATAATTTACTGTAAAATTATTAATTTTGTAATATGACATTATTTTTTTAGGTGAACTGTATATAAATTAATAATTAATTTTAAAATAATAGACAGATTAATGAAGAATTATATGATATTTATTATAACGTTATTGCTTAAAGACTATAAAATAAAGGTGTTATTTGCTTTGTTTTTGCATATTTTTTAATGGTATTCATCAATTAATTTTAAGGCTCTAAGCTGCCTTAATGCGCAAGAATATCATTTGCATGGCTCCAACTATATTTAATAAATTGCCTAAACAATCAAAAGAGCTAATTAGTTACACATTCAAAAACCAACTTAGGAAGCTCCTAGCTGAAAAGGCTATAATGTTGCTGAATTTTAAAATTTTATATTTTATACTTAATTAATTTATTCCATTGTTACTTTTCCATTTAGGCTGGCCCAGTTATTGTTATTTAATATAGCTAGCTTTTTGTACGTATACGTAGCTTCAGGCAATTTTTATGTATTTTTGTGAGCCGCCATATAAAACTGAAAATGGCTTCACTTAAGTAATATCTTCCATGCTAATTATATAACTACTGTATGTAGACATACAAGTTTAAAATAAATAAATAATTATAATTATGATAAATAACCTAATAATAAAGAAACATAATTTAATATGTACCTACCAAAAGACCAAAAACTTCTACCACAGAACAACTGCCAAGCGTGATCGCGATTACTCAAACAAATGAAACCCTGGACAGGTTAAACCATTCTATAGTATGGAGTACACATGTTAATACATGTTCCTTTGGCCCCTTCGTTTTGCGAGCCCACCTGTTGGACGATCTGATTTTATGGTGCCCATGGTGTATGGAAATCGGAGTCGGCCATATTTTAAGTCTGCTTGCAAGTTGTATTATGTGAGTATGTAGTTTGTTTTGGTTTTTCTTTTTGAGTAGTGGTTTGCAGGTGGTTTTCAGTTGAATTAAAATGATATTTTTTAATGAAGCAAAATGTCTACTGATAGAGGCTTTTTTATGCCAGGAGAAAACAACTTTGGAATTTATTTCCAACATTAAATTTTCAACAGAATTAAATTTTGCAATAAATACACTCAAAAGAAATGAAAGTCCAGTGTTATATTTTCATAATATTTTGCTATATAGTGATAAATCCAAGCTAAATAAAAAAAAAAAACAATAAAAACCTACAGTTATATAAGTGCCTAAATACATATTTATTTTTACAATCCTACCTATAGGCTGGCTACAAACGACGCAACTATCTCGCAACTCTGAAGATTTCCAAATCGTCAGCGAATCGCTCACGATCGTCACCGGACTAATTGTATGCAATTGGTGCTGTCAGATTTTCCGGTGATCGATCTCGCGAGGCGATTGGCAGGTGTATAGCCTGCTTTACACAGATTTATTGAAGCTGTACTTACATAGTAAGGTATAGGCAAATTATGGAGTTAATGGGATGATATATATAAAAAATTGAAATGTATTCACATCGTTATAATGAAATGTGTTTGTGTCATCAAAATTCGTCATAGATATTTTACCAAAACCTATTTTAATAGTTAATGAAGTTAAAGGTTTCATATTTACGAAGTTGTTAAAATGAATTTTCAGTCTAGGAGATATGTAACTAAACTACTTATGCCCTAGCAAATTACGCGAATAATCTAAGCTTTCTGAAAGAAAAACAAAAAGATTCAACTTAAAACACAAAACTTAAAAAGTCATACTTCGAACACAAGTCCTAACCCTACCGCCGCAACCAAAAATAATTTTAGGAGCCTCTCAAAGAAAATGGTAATAAAATAACCGAAACTTAGGGATGGTTTTTTAAAATAAGAACGTCGAAGGTGAGGGATGCTCCGCTGTTTCCGCCACGAACGGGTTGGCTCACAGATTTCCGGTAAAGCCTGGCACCTGGTTGCAAAGACCCCTAAGTTTTTGTGCCACATTAAAAACCCCTTCAAAATTCAAGGGAAGAATCTTGAGCCCTTTCTTTATATCTGTTTGGTTTATATTGAAATTTTGTTTGCTTGTCTGTCTGTATGGTTGTTCAATAACGATTTTTGGTGTGAGTTTTTAATTGTTTGTTTAATATTGGACGATTCTGCAACAAGCAAAATCAAAATCAAAAAGCATTTATTCAAAGTTGGCTGAAAACAGCACTTTCGAACGTCAAAATTACATCAGACCGCCCCCAAAACGCCCGCCCTTCATTCGTGGTAATAATCGAATTATTGAGCCTGATACCTGTAAAAATTTGTAAGGAATTTTTAATGTCATGAAAAATGCGGAGTTACAGATTCATAATTCAATGCTATGATGATTTTTTTGATGTAGGTATTAATTTCCTTTTTTACGAACATCAAACATCCTCCAACATAAGGCCAAATAAATTCTAAAGTTACCGCAACAAAATCCGCGGGGCACACTAGTAGCGCATCCCTTTTAATTATTCGGTCGGTTGCGTTCCATTTCAAGCAGTCTGTTGTTCTATTTTCAAATATCGCAACACTTCGATGCCATCTTAGAATTAGGAATGAGGTTAACGTGTTACCTTTTTTGTGTTTTTTTTTAATTTTGTGCATATGGCAGATTGGTTATTTTCGGGTTGGCATGTGCCAGTGTCATTGGCGACAGACGGTGATGTCACACGGTTATTTTTGGTTATTTAAGCAGTGAAGGGTTAAGTTTTTGCTAATGCAATGTGTGCATGATTAAGGTTTCATGTATGTTTGATGTGTCACGGTGTTTGGTTTAATGGTTTACTGCAACCGGGTCTTTGATGTGTATTTCTAGGGTTTGGAATTAAAATTAGGTCACTGTGTCGGTTTTAGTAGCAAGAATTATGGTGCTAATATGAACCAGTTAAGTTTTTATGCCTAAAAAAATATACGGAATATTAATTTCCATCTGAGTTGTCCACCATTTTTTAAATGTGCATATTTTAAGTATGTATTAAGTTAGGAAAATTTATAAATTCTAATTACTTAATTGATTTTATTATTAACTTTAAAGAAACATATCGGAAACTGTTAACTTAAATTAAAAAAGAAACCCGTTGTCTGTTGTGACAAGTACTTAGCAGAAATCTGCGTCAAAACATAAATCAGGGCTCCAAAAATATAATTTATACTTAAGACAAAAAACGTATGATGCATGACCCGAAAACAAGTTAATAAATTAAACAGTATAAAACATGAATTGAAAATATTTAAGTTTTTAGCCTTATTTTATTGGTACATACTTAGGTATTTTAGTATTAAAAGCTAGTTTCTATTGTAGTGTGTTTAAATAAAACATATATGATGTATGTATAATTAATGATTTACCTATTTTTAACGCCTGTTTCAAAAGTTCCAGATAAAGTTCTAGATAATTATCTGACAGATAACACCTTAGAAAAGGAGTCAAAATGAAAAACATTACTACGTAGGTAAACATTACTATCATGGCATGATCTGTTAGATACATATTTAGAACTCCTACCTTTCTACCTACTTACATTTTGTAGAGACGATTAAAAGAGAAATTGAGATCTAAGAATGATGATGAATTACTCTGAATCTAAAACTAATAAAAATCTGTGCGATCTAGATGGTAATATTAAGAAATTAGCATAACCGATCATAGGAACTACCACATTATTAGTAATTATAAATCATGACTTTGCATGTCTGTGTCAACCTACACCAAAACGCAACACGTAGAGTATAACTTTTGTTCAAAATTTAATTTAGGTAATCGAAAAAACGAAAGGCACAACTCTAATTTTGTTTCATGATGTACACCCATTTACAGATGTATTATTAAAAGAAATAATTGTCTTTTTTCACTAAGAAAGAACAAAATAAGGTTTTTTTTCAGGATTTTTGCACGAGCAACTCCCTTAACTCTCTCCAGGGTTCCTTCAAACCAAGTGTTCTATTGCAATCAATTCAGTCATCTTTCCATGAAAACATAAGAAATGAAACTCACATTACTCAGCATTACGTGGAGAAAATCGTGAGTTCAATTTTGCAATAATAAATGTCTTTGTCTTTGAAGTCGGTCATATACCGACTAAATCGGCCGACTAAAAGTCTGCAGTGTGCCAGTACTCTAAACGTCTCTTACAATCAAAATGAAATGACGAACAAAAGATATTCAAAGACAAGTTATAATGCATTTAGAAGTTATTTTTAAAAGGTAAAGAATCGTGTTTGTAGTTAATTTGACGGAGACAGATGTGCTTGTCGGTCTAATGGATATCTGACGGTGAAAGTGATGCTGCGTTTTGCACTCCGACCTGACCTAGTCTGGCCGCCTTATTCTGAATATGTAGTGAATTAAATTGGCCTTTTTGTAGGAGTATTTAACTTGATGTTACACGCAGTTTATCTTACGCTTCCTCAGGGAACTTCTAGCACCGTTAGCAACAGTTTCATCAAATCCACTAGCTTCTGCCAGCGGTTTCACCCGCGTCCCGTGGGAACTACTCGGCGCTCCCGGATAAAAATTAGCCTATATCCTTCCTCGATAAATGGGCTATCTAACACTGAAATTAACTGAGAATTTTTCAAATCGGACCAGTACTTCCTGAGATTAGCGCGTTCAAACAAACAAACAAACTCTTCAGCTTTATAATATTAGTATAGATTATCGTAGTTTTTGAGCTCAAGTGTAATCAATATTCACACGTCCAAACTCACGTTTGTAAGATCAGTACTTTTGTTGTGATTTCATGGCCTTGTTATGTAACAGGTTAAATGTATTTTATAGGGTTGTGAATGAATAAGGCACGAAATAATTTGTTGGAAGTCCTTATAAAATAATTTTTTGTACAAAAATAAATTGGGTTTAAAAAAAAAATTAAAAAGTGATGAAATGTTGAAATTAAATTTACTTACAAGAAATAAAATCTGTACCGCTTTTCCTATTACTTCGCTACGGCACAATAACTATAATTCAGAATAAGCCTGTCAAATGAATTAACCTATCGTTTTCTCGCGGATACAAAGTGCAGTTACCCTAACCATTATAATACATTCCACACTTTGTAAAATCAATCAACAAACAAAAAGTGCTCTTTGGGTTCTTTATATAATTTAGTACGATTTTCCTATTGTCTGTTACAATTCAATATCTACATGGTCATAGGTTAAAATAATTATTTTAACTGTTGTTGTTAACAGGTCTATGCAACTCAAAATAGGTGGAAATTCTTGATCTTTTGGACATATTCGTTTAAAAGGACTAATATTAGAATCATTTTGTGTTAATATTTGGTGATAATAATATTATCTATCCACCCATTACCTACTTCCAATATATATTTTTTTTTTAACTTTCTTCATTAAAGTCTCGAAAACAAATCTTAGATCTGATAGGTTATAAATAATAGATATAAAGAAATGGATTATTATTGAATACGGAACCATATTTTTTTATTAAATTTCAACTTTTCCGCACTCAGTATTACTTTCAACGATTGAAGTCATAAGCCATTAATTTTAAATGCAAACTAAAACAAATTCAATGCAGTAAAGTAATTAAACAGTATATTTGAACTAACGTAAAATTTAAATCATTTTTATTGACTGAGACTCAATAAACATACATACCTACATATTTTATGGTGTTGGTTATTTGTTATAGCGAATCTTAGCTATAAAATATGGCCTGTTTACCTAGAAGACACAGTTCATTCAATTGCTATAGGTATGTTTTATTCAATTGATTATTTTATTATAGGTAGGTACTTAGGTAAATCTAATTTTATCACCGGGTTCATTGTTAACGTGTTTTAAATGGTTATTTTTATTTTAATTTAAGTATATCCGTGATATTGCATTACTATAACTTATGTTTCCAAAAAATGCACAAACAAAAATATCTACGATTTTTTGAGCCACGTGTTATTTTTTCCACTGACATTAAAAAAAGCATGTCTAAGGCAGTACCTATAAAATAATATAAAACTCCAATACCAAAAATCCCCGCTACAAAAATGCGCCGAAATTCCATCACCCGATGCGCGAGCGCAGACATAAGCCCAAGTACAGTTAGTGCAGATTAATGCTTGCTCTCAGCCTGACCTCTGACCAAACGGCGTGAAGATACCACATCTGTCAATATTATTAAACGTGCATTTATTTTACTATACAAATGATTAATGGACGAATTCTTTATTGTAGGTTTTATGCGCAAGAGTTGATTCGGAGTGAGAGGCTGTTTGTTTTGATGTGTGCTGCACGACTTTGTGGTTGCATGGGTGTTATTTTTTTTTAATTGTTTGAGTAATAATTCGATCGATTTACCTGTTAGATGTACAGAAGAAAAACCAAAAAATAAGTATAAAAGTCAATTTAAACACCAGAAAGACGTCAAAATTATCTTGGATTAAGTAGGTTGTAATCAAAATAAAAAAGCATTTATTCAAAGTAGGCTGAAAACAGCACTTTTCGAAGGTCAAAATTACATGAGATGAGACAGCCCCAAAAATACCCGCCATTCACCACTTCCTATGTATTTTTGCTGGAAAGAAGCAGTGGCGCAACAAACCCCCCAGCAACACGTGTCTGTCTGTGCTTGTGGATAAAGGACGAATTCCTTAAAAATATTCAATAACCTTTCACTCGTAATTCAACACCGATACCAAAAATATCACTTGATCCCACTCAAGTTTATCAAATCCTTTATCAGTCAAATTCTTTCCGCCTACATTCATACCTCCTACCTTTCAATAGAAAAATCTTATAACTTAATAAGTATAATAATATATCAAATGTACCGGAAACTCCTTTTTCATTCACCGGCTTCATTCACAAAATCATGAACTCAAAACCAGGTTCACAAGACCTGTCTCCACTTTGAGTCCAAACAACATGAAGGGTCAAGTTAAGCTGGTTTTTGAGAAGTACTTGTAAGTAGGCGTGGCTTTTTTTAACTATCAGGATGTTGGAACTTCCGATTCTTCCTTTTGATCCAAAAACTGGTCCTTTTGACTCACATGTGCCTTGAACACGTGCGCAGGATTGCGTGTTTTTCTAAATACTGATTTGATTAAGTATAGTGATTTTTATTCACGGTGATGTTTGGAGAGGGATTTGAATTGATTTCTGGTCTGTTAGAAAGTGTGCGTCATTTGTTTTTGTTTGTTTAAACAATGATTTGGTTGCAGTTGAGTAACTTGTGGCATAATTGTGATTTATTTTAATGCCATAAAATATTATAACTGGGTACCTAATTAATTTGCTTCCTTCTTAGACGGTGGAGGTATTGATTTCTACTCCATACTTAACCCCTTCACTGTCCACAAAGTAGACACAATAGTTAAATAAATGGTGTGTAGGTATCACATAAGTTCCACGGGACAGAGAAGTTGTTAATTAATGATTGGGTTTCCACTTAGAATAAGAAACCTTCTAATAAAATAAGAGCTACAGCTTAGGAGTCATCAAGTCAAGAATAAGTAGGACACTTGTTCCACCTTAACCAAATCATGTGAAAAAAGCGTGCCTATTTAGAAGTTGAAAACTAACCATTTCACCACTGTCGCTTTCAACCTCTCCCAAATTCCATAACATCCACTTCAGCTTTAAATAACATTAGAAAGGACTTGCATACATGTGTTGTAACACTGGCTGCACTTGTGGTACATAACCTTACGGAATACGAGCACACTTCCTCGTTTTTGTGGAGGCAGCTGAATTAGCACGTGCTGCATACGGGTAGACCACACAGGACATGGAACTGGGGTGGGGTATTAATTAGACAAGGTTTGGTTGAAGAAAGCAGGTGGTTGGGTGATGTTGTTTTGGTAGATATTGAATATATTAGTATTTTTGATTGTGTTGAAAGACTCAGACCATTTTCACTGATACATGAATGTCAGGTTTTCTAAAAACAACTGTTTACTATAATTTAAGTAATACGGCTGTTTATGCTGTCGGTAAAATTGGGCCTTAGTTGCTTTTGACAAAAAAATAATAGCTGTACATGAGGATATGAATACAGAACTGATTTGCATCGTTAATTATTTAATAATTAAGTTATATAAGCATATCAGCAGTTGGCGTATTGTCCATGGCGCCCACGATACTGTCTAAGGTAATCCACTCTATGGCAAGATTCATTTGCAAATTAATTGCTGATATGTTTTAGTTGCTCAAGGCCAGTTTCACAGGTTTCAGATAAATGTATTATAATAATATGTTCCAGATATGTGACAGATCATACAATAGAAAAGTAGTCAAAATTAAGAACATTTCATTGGCACTATCTGATAGACAGCTATCTAGAATTAGTGAAACATATAATTTTAACAAAATACTTAAACAATTGACAACACACCTACACACACAGCACACGTTAAACAAACCGCTCTATATCCATTCCATACTCAAAGCTCAACACTGTTTGTTCAATGATAAGCGAATAGCGACAGTTGCTACATACGTCTGCTTGATAAAGACTGTTTGTAAGACGCGGGTGTACCTTCAGGGTCAAATCGAGGAATAGGGGGCTGGGAATGCAAGCTTTGTAGATAATGCCTACTGCATTTTGTAGATTAGTCTTTGTGGGTTTATTTGAATTTCGAATGTAGTGAGTTTTATTTGAAAGTAATAGCGATTGGCTGGAAATAATGGCATCTGTAGATGGCAAATAAAAATTGGTAAAAAGCAGTAGAATAATGATATGATTATGAAAAATAAGCATCTGATAATGTTCAGTCTAACTTAATTTAAGCAAAAAAACCTTCGAATTGAAATACTTCACCTAGCTAATAAATAATAGCCTTACTGGTACCAATGTTTTATTTCAAAATTCATTTTTGTCCTACACGTTAAGATGTATCTTAGACAAAGAGACAGTTAACTGGGTCAGTCTACCGATGTAACTAAAGATAGACGAGATATCGATATTTTACATGTCTCGTGTGTCTGACCCTAATCCTCCCTTTATTGTAATCGAGTAAAAACGAATTATTATTGTTATTTATCAAGCTTGCCTTCTAATTTCTAGGAAATAACTATATCAACATGGTTTTGATAACCCATCAATTAATATCGACATGACGTCGTTTCATTACACGTAAGGTGATCAATATATCAAACTAATTACCTTCTGTTTTGCGGTACCTCTTAACTACGAGTTAAATTATAAAATTGTTCATATCTCAATAATTTGACATCACAACCACTATTAATATACACCAATATTTATGTATAGTTCGGCTTTGTACTACAGGAAGAATTTTCAGAATCGATACAACAGTTTCTGAGATAATCGCTTACAAACAAACATACAAAGTATTGCTTCTTTATGATATTAGTATGGATTGCTACATACATTAACACGCGTATAAAGTTAATGGTTGCTCTAATGTAACTTAATAAGTGGAACACAGCGTTGGGTAAACTTTAGGTGCAGTCTTGCTAAAGGTCCTTTCACATTATTGGAACATCGCGTTAAAATTGCTTTTACCAACGATATTTAATTAATGATTTTTAATGTTTTAATATGTTTCTATACTACAGGTAATTCAATACTTACAGCACTTTTCTTACATTTATAAGATTAGATTTACTTATCGTAAATTAATGGTCAACTATGAAAATGTCGTTAGTATTGCTGATTTGCCAAAAATGGCACCCCAGTTTTGTCAGTGGTGTTAAAGTAATCCTTACTTGTGAAAATGAGTTTGTTTTTACGCTAAAGTGATCGAGATGATAGCTATGGACATAGATATCATGAAAACGGACTTTAACTTGAGGACATACTTAGTTCCTTTGTGACGCGGGCAAAGTTGCAGGTGAAATCTAGTACAACTAGATTGCAGTGAGAAAAACCGCACTTTGGTAAATCCATTATCAGTTTACTTATCTTCATCAGTTTATTTAAAAGGTTATTTAGGACATTGTTTTTAGCAATTTCACGGAAAAGTTTTCGACTATTAAGTACATAGAAGTATACATAGAAGTTAACTAACTATCTTCAAATAAAAGTGTGCCATGGGAACCTAGCCAAGGTTACTTGAAATAATTCTAAATAGACTGTTTACTTTGTTACAGTTGCTTAATTAATGTCTTAATTAACCATTTAGTTGTTACGAGGTGTTAAATTACATTTGTGTGCACACGTATTTAGGTAAATAAGTTCTGAAATGTCTATTCCAAGAGTTACATAATGGACGTCAATGATGAAGGGTATATCTATAGCTTTAATGACAAATTTTGGTAATAAGACCTACTCCGACAGCTTATGCGCCTTTCAGTATTTTGGAAAATTATATTTAACAAGATTTTCTATTCCCAGCACAATTCTCAGCCAAATTTTTTCAGTAGTTTTAGTCTTAAGGAGATGTGTTTAAAATTTTTCGTAGCCAAGAAAAACCAAACATTTTATAAAGGTTAATATTTATGTAATTTAATATCTACATACATATTAGTAGAAACTCCGCCTTCAGAATATACTTTTGTGGAAAAAATTATATTAGCATGTTTCCTAACAGTACGTATCTTCAAGACATTTTATGTAAGACTAACCAAGATATTTTTATGAAAGGTACACAGCTCACTATTGCACCACTACCAGACAGATGTAGTCACTATGTCTATATATTAATTAATTTCAAATATCTCATAACGAAGTTAATACTCGTTTTACTGAGAAATTACACAGTTTATGGTCTGAAGATTAATACAAAATGGTGCAGATATATTAACTAGCGTTCCGTACCAATTTATCACTACGTGTAGTCGTGTGGTCGTTGCAATATTTCCTGTAAATATGGAGACAGGATTATCAAATAATTAGGTAGTGTTTTTATTAGGTGTATTTTAAGTGAAGTAGGTAGATTTGAGCAAAATATCCCGTAGTAACTTAAGAGAGAATTTGTTCGACTCTATGTAAAGACAAACATACCTATATGTAACGAGAAAGTTAAAATAAAGTACCTTTCCTTGGAAGTCATGTATTTAAAAGGCACAATAAAAGCAATAAGTGTTTTAAATATCAACAACTTTCTTCGAAAGGTAAATTTTTAAACAAAATTGAGATTAATACTTGATAGAGTGCCATTGAAAACTCCTTAAATGAAGAACAAATAATAGTAGCTAGAACATATTATGTATAAGTCAAAATATAAACAAATATTCCATCATTTTTATGTGCTCTAGCTTTATCTGTAAAAAAAACAAAATCTGTCTGCCGACATCAGCTTTCATTTCAAAAACACATTTATGCGGGTTCTCCTCAGTTCCAATTTTCGCGATAAACAAAACGCACGCGATGGTTTTTTAGTAAAAAACGCATGAAAACCTATCGGTTCACCAAAAAACTGAACATATGGACATCAGATACCTTTCATAGGTGGATGTACGAGGATGGAGTGATGTTGATACTTTTGTGATGAATACAATATTATGATCATGTTATCAATGTTTCTTTGTTTTATAAAAAAAATATGTCTCAAATTTGAAAAAAACTTGTTTATTATAATTTTAGCAAAATGTTATCTACATACATACCTACTACTACATACTAATATACGTAGCTAAATTTATTATCTAAAAATAGTACAAACTTCTATAATAGTGTAAATGAATTTTGATCTACAATTCTATATATAAATACACACTAGTGATTCTTTAAGTCTTTCTTTAATTCGTTCATAGGAAAATTGTAAAGTATCAAAACCAATCCATCCTACTACACAGTCTGCAGTGACAGTACGACAGAATCCCACATGCTTTGATTTTTTTACAAAATATTTTTGTGTTGAATATTTTTTGAAAAACCATTAAAAAGTGGATCCATAAATCAAGTTACATCTGCCATAGCTTGCGGCATTCATTAAAAACTACACTCAACTGTCATTCAGATTAAAAAATGATTATATTGAAAAGATTTTAATTACTTTTGGCAAATTATTATACAATTTTATCGAGACTGTGCTAAAGGCGTTATATAAAATGAGATTACAGTTTTTTTTATGATTCAGTTTTAATTCCAAAACTATTATTGTGGGAAGCTTCACTATTATACATTACAGTTATTTTTATGGCCCAAATAGCCGTGTAAAGTATCAAAGTGTTTTAATTAAAAGTAATTAAGTGTATAAAATATTACAGTATTGTTGGTGATATTTATTTTATATTTCCTGGTACAGAATATAAGATAGATCAAGTCGTGTCATTGCACTATTTGAAGTCGTGGAAATTATCAAATTATCAGTTTTGTTTTATTAATTTGGTTAATTTTAACAGGTTTTATGGCGTTAGGAATTAATTAGCATGCAATGACGTCAAAACTTAAACTACTTTTTGGAATTATTAACGATGACTTGCTTTCTAGTGGTTGGATATATTCAGGTACCTAAAATCAGGGGCATCGGCTATCAGAGATGGTGTCGACTTACTGCGGAATTCAATATTCTGTCTATCACTTGATTTGCTTACTAGAGATAGGAATTCGACATTACTTGTATGGGGCTAATGTCAAAATTCTATCTCTAGTAAGAAAATCCAGAGATAGATAGGTTATTGGGAACAGCCGCTAACAGACTACCGTGATAAGGTTAAAAACCTTAGGCAATGGAAACCTTTGACCTCATACCCTTGAAATGCGTATGCGCTTAAGTAATTTGCGTCAATTACTCTCCTAATGTCAAGATGCGGTGCGATAAAAATCACCAAATGACCCAAAGATTACCGGCCTTAAATACTTAAGATACAAAAATATATTTCTACAACTATTTAGACGAAATTATATGCCGACTAGTTGGCAATGCGGTATAATTGGCCAATTTGTTCAAATTGACCAATTTGACAAGTTTGAAGGACAATGCCGGTGATAAATCAACGTGTGATTAGAACGTCGAAAAAATATGGCGCTGACAGGAAATCGATATGGTTGAGATACAATAAGGTTTTAAATAAAATGAGCTTGTTATTGCCCAAAAATAACTTTTTATGGTGTCTAAAGATCGAAAGATCTTATTTTAGTTTTTTTTACATGCGTATCAAAGGTCTTGTCTTTGTTAGCCAGACCGAATCATTGCGAAAGCTGCTCTCATGTAGGTAACCTAAAATCTGGGTGAAATATCAAGTACTTATAATATTTTTTGATATAGATATGACAAGATTCAAGTAAAATTGGGGCAAATTAATCAAACATTTTAACCAGATCTCGTCATATATTTTTTTTACTAGGATAGTTATCAGGTTGATTATAATATTTAACAGGTTCCGAATAAAGATCTACATCTCTATCTGGGACCTCTGAAACTGGTCGGTAGTGTTGTAAATATATTCCCAAACTAAAAAAGTTTATTTTACTTATCTTTTCATATCATCATCTGCCTAGCCTTTACCAACTATTTTTGGGGTCGGCTTCCAGTCTAACCGGATGCAGCTGAGAACCAGTGTTTTACATGGAGCGACTGCCTGTCTGACCTCCACAACCCAGTAACCTGGGCATTGGGCAACCTGGCGATTCCCTTGGTAAAGAACTGGTTGTCAGAATTTCTGGCTTCTTGATTACCCGTAACGACTGCCAAAGATGTCCAAATGACAGCCGGGACCCACTGTTTATCGTGCCTTCCGAAACACGGAAGAACTCGTTATGAAAAGATGGTCACCCATCTACGAACCGACCGCGTCAAGCGTTGCTTAACCTTATGATCGTTCGATCCGCGCGGCTTTGACTTAGCCACGAGCTCTTCATCTTTTCTATAATACGTAGAATCTTCTCCGTACACCGACAAATATATGCCACTGTCTACCTATAATGCAATGCACCGTTTATCCCCCGCTCCGGGCGGCCGTCCATTTTGATTACAATATAATATGTAAGCAATAAAAATGTGCATTATAAAACAATCATGGCGGCCAAATGAAGTGGTAGCCACAGGTGACAATAATGAGAACGTTTTGTGGAGACGTGAACGTTTTGTGGTGGCTTTAATTTTTATTACAATGTTTCTTTTTTGAACATAGAGTTGATTTTCTGGTCTGTTCTTTTAATTTATTTTTTTTTACTAGCTGTTTTCCCGTGGTTTTACCTGCGTTCCGTGGAAACTGCTGCCTGTACCTGGATAAAATGTAACCCACGTTACTTGGGGATAATCTAGCTTTCTTTTTAAAAGATTCTTTCATTGTTGAAAGAATCTTTTAAATCGGTCCAGTAGTTTCGGAGTCTTTCGGTTACAAATAAATTAATGTTTCATCTTTATTATATGAGTATAGATGAGCGGTGTCTTCTAGGTATTGTTTCTATTATTATAGTGTTGTATTTACAGTTGGTTTTGTGTTGTGGTGTACAATAATCGCATATATTTTGATAATAGAATGCCTAAAATCCAAATAGAAAGGGTCATATTTACCTATAGGTAAGTAGATCTTAGTCAAGCTGGATCAAATTAAGTCCGTCAGACGCTAACAAGATTGCTCTAAAACAAAAACCGTCATAGACGTCTCGTAACTCAATCACCATAATCTAATATTACTATAAACCACAGATACATATAATCGGCTAAGCATGACACCACAATTACAATAGATTGATCGATCATCCATGTCTACAACATCCAAAATTGGATTTGCGAAAAGGTCAAAGTAATTTTATCGACAAAGTCCCATCCCTAGGAATGCCGACGTGCCGACAAGGCAACGACAAGTAAATTAGCGCGTTACTTATCGATAATGACGGACCATATTAAATCTGCAATCCCTCACTAGTGGTCGAAAGGGTGGCTATGATTTTGTAGGATTCAAAATATTCTACAACTTAGGAAACTATACCATAAAGGGAAGAATTTTTTAAGGGTCATTATCAGCTCATATTTTCTATTATTAATTAAAATATGAATTAAATTATCAAAAACAAGCCTGTAATTAATTGTATAGTCCACCAAAAGAGAAAAAGTTGCAGTTGCATTGTCCTGGTACATAATGAACATTTGCCAAAACACGTCGATTTTTCATAAATGAATTTAATTCAACCGTATGGTGATCCTACACTACTTCACAATCAATCACACATGTCATTGCAAAATAGCCCTTAACTCCTTGCAATAAAAGCGTTTGCAACCATATAATAGACTTCATTGCATTCCTGTAGTATTCCGAACGGACCGACGTGTGACATTTTTATTAGTACGGATTGTTTCTCACGATTATTCCACTTTGTACCGTTCCACTTGATTTTCGTAATATTATGTCTTATTTAGGAGTTAGTAGGTTATTGAAGATATGTACTGTGTAAAATGTAGGTTTGTTTAATAATGTTTGATGATGTTAACGTATGTAATAAAGTTTGTATGTAAACGGTAATCTTGGTAGAATGTGATGGGCAGTTTTGTATGCAGTTTTATACTAGGTTACAATTTGTGATATAGTTTGGCGTTACTAAAATGTATACCAGCTTCAATTTTAAATACATACCGATAAGCTTCTCAAATAAAGCATGAAAAAGTATTTTTCCTATATCTAATCGAATATACTTAAAATGACATGTTCGTCAATTTTCTAAATATTTGATACATTACTCTATTACGAAAGAGGCTTCAAGATAAACACATTTGCTATTGAAAAATAAACAAAACAATAAAAATGAAAGTGCACGCCTTACAAGAGATCATTCGCTATATTTTCTAAATTTCGAAACACCAATATCAGTGGGCATAAGATTAAACTGTGCAAAGATAACAAGTAACTGTTCACACTTAACTTATACCTATTTCAACAACTTTGTCACGCCCAATATATTTATTTTAAAACAATAGAGAAAGCGATACAAATGAAATCTGCGTACAAAATAAGATTTCTCTCAATAAACAATATGATATTAAAACGAATCGTTATATTTTAACCAAAACAAATACGATTGGTTACAGTATTAACTTTAGTGGTAATTGATGTTAATATTAGTTTTTACGATACTGAAAGTTTTTAGGAATAGTGGAACTAGGTTATATGTGAATGTTTGTAACTAATATTAATGGCAATTGAGACTTTTAGTAAACTCAAACTACTAGTAATTAGACTCTCTAAAGAAAATGCCTTTATTAACATAGGTTTCACCTGCATCTCATGGTAACTACTCCGAGTATCTGGATAAAAACTAGCCTATAGCCTTCCTCGTTAAATGGCCAATTCAAAACTTAAATAATTTTACATATCGAACTTTTAATCTATACATACTAATATTATAAAGCTGAAGAGTTTGTTTGTTTGTTTGAATGCGCTAATCCCAGGAACTACTGGTTCTATTTGAAAAATTCTTCAGTATTAGATAGCCCATTTATCGAGAAAGGCTATGGGCTACTTTATCCGGGTGCGCCGAGTAGTTCCCACGGGACGCGGGTGAAACCGCTGGCAGAAGCTAGTTATTGATATTAACGCTTTCAAGCAAACAAAGCAACAAATTAAGCTTTATAATATTAAGTATGGATTTAAATTCAGGAATTTTCTCTACTACAATGATCCCATTATCCGTTTTATCGGCATACCTTGCAAATCATGCAAACAGTAGCTAGTTACAGATATGGGAATGGGAATATGACTCCCCGTTACATGGATATGGGAAGAATAGTCCATGTTATGGCACAAATAAACAAAACTAGGGACGTTGAACTCTAACATCGAGCTATTGTGCCTTCCGCGGTGACGCTGCCTTCATTTTTCAGGAATTAAATATTAGTGTGGATGTGGTCTTTGTCAGAATATTTTTCTGAATTTATGAGTGGGTCATAAATAAAAGAAGATAGTTTTAAAATCTGGTTTTCATCCCTGATTTACGCAATGATATAAAAGCTACTGAAAACATGTTTTTAGTTAGTCATACATTCTGAATAATTCTGACATAAATTGCAATAACGTTAATAGTACCTAAAGTATTTCTAAGTAATGTTAATATTCGCTAGAATACCTAAACCGTTTTTTTATTGTTTTTCTCGTCATCGTCGTTTCAGCCGAAAGACGTCCACTGCTGGACAAAGGCCTAGCCCAAATTCACCAATATGCTCAATCTTCAGCAACGTGCATCCACTGTTTCCCGGTGACCTTGACCAGATCATCCGTCCATTTAGTGGGGGCCTGCCCGAGCTGCGTTTCCGAGTCGGTATTCCACTGCAACAAAATCAAAAATATCTCAGGAATATCCTTCCTATGCTCACAGTATCATCCCGGACCGGAGCCCGCAATAAATCCCGGCTGCCGTATAGTTGGCAGCACGACTGTAGCTATCGACGTGCGCTCTCATCACGCTATCGACATCCACTGTTTATCGATGCATCCCCGCACTGATCGGTGAAAAAATATTTTGGCTATTGCTCTAGATTGTGGAAAACTATTTTTTATTGGAATCTGTTTTTGTAGTGGTTGTTATAATAAGACAGTTTATAGTTGAAATAGAGTTTAATCATTATTACGGTTTTTAGTGAAGTTAACCTCTCTTGTATAGTTAGGAAAATCTTTTATTTTCTTTCTGTATGACATAAATAAATTGTCTACAAAAAAAATATTTTAAAATAAAATAAATCAATTTCAATATGTATACAATAGAATATAATTTCTACAAAGAATGAAATCTTCTACAGATAGTAGAATCTAATCCTTATTTTTATATCATTAATTCACAATTGAATTCGTAGCAACGACCCTCCCTTTGCGAATAGGAATCTTTTTATTCATTTTATTTGTCATCCGACTCGTTTTAACATAATCTCTAACAATTGAATATCACAATAGAAATCCTATCCTACAAAATTAATCACACACCCTTCACCTATTCACTGATGAATTGAACCTTAATACATAGTAATAAGGCTCGCCATTCAGTTTTGTAACTGCATTGTAAGTTTGTCAAGAGTTCGAAGTTCGTCTTCAAATTCCGAATTTCAATTGAAGTCCTATTTTGCACGGTACCATTTTTTAGCATAAGTCTGTTCTTTATGGTCATTCAACTATTTTAATAAAAGATGTGTCAAAGAATGTCAAAGATTAAGGGGGATTCCTTTAGAAGGTATTGCAAGGATATCATGTGATGTCTTTGTGTAAGAAATACTCTATTAATACCTATATAAAAGGCCGTTTGAGATTAAGAAGAATGATAAGTTTAGAATAGTTAGTTTGATGGTATAACTTGGAGGAAGGATATAAGAGAGGGAAGTCAAAGTGATTGAACAAATATAGAGGAATAATATTCAAAATCTGGTAGTAATACGTTTTAGCATAACTATGAAATTTACCTATACTTACCTATTTTTATTTTGCATTTTAATAATTGAAGGGATTGCCATGGGGGACTTTTTTTTTGAAGAAGGAAACATGCTGTGCCTATCCCAAATAAAAAGGGATAAGGGCAGGAGGATAATGATGATGGCACTAGTATAGTTAGGTGAACGTGATAGAAAAGAGATAAAGAAAGGAAGTGATATATACTAAGTTTTGTGAGTCGTAACTGAAATATGGACAAACATGGACAGAAATTAGTTTCCAAATTAAATTTGTCTGCTAAATTACAAAGTACCTACAACATCAAATCACCCTTTGACTAAACCACCATTTTATAATCACATCGCAGAATAAAATCAAAACAGTACTGACAGGTGACTACGATAGCTGGGGTAAGCGGGTAGGGGGTAGGGGTAGCGGGTTCGATGCCGGACTGGGACAGATGCGGGCTCTTTACCTGTGCCTGTTTGTTCAATAACTGTGGTAAAAATGTCGCTGTCAAATTGTGGTTTGTTTATGGTCACTTGAATAGATTGAGTTTTCAGTATGGAGGATTCTATTTTTGGATTTGTTCCTTGCAAACGTAGGAAAGGATGGGTAAAACCATTTAGGTGTCTTTATCTATTCTAATATTATATTATAAAGAGCGAAGATTTGTATGTCAGTATGTTTGTACAAATTGGTTTAAAAAGAATGGACCGATTTTAAAAATTCTTTCACTGTTTAGAAGCTGGATTATCCCAAAGTAACACAGTTTGTACAGATATTGATTTGATATAATGTTGCCTTTTTGTTTTTACATTGTTCAATCAAAGCCAAAACAATTTGTTTTGCAGTACTCTGTTTATTATTTTAATAAAACCGGCCAAGTGCGAGTTGGACTCGCGCATGAAGGGTTCCGTAACCCATCCCTCTTAATTTTTTTTTTTTCATTTTTAGTATTTGTTGTTATAGCGGCAACAGAAATACATATTTTGTGAAAATTTCAGCTTTCTAGCTATCACGGTTAGTGAGATACAGCGTGGAGACAGACAGACGGACAGACAACGAAGTCTTAGTAATAGGGTCCCGTTTTACCCTTTGGGTACGGAACCCTAAAAACGGTGTTAAAGAAATAAGTATTTTTCAATGTCCAAAAAATATGTTTTAATAACAACGATAAAGATTTTATTACGCTTGTTTTATTCGATGTATAACATAAATATTATCATAACTTTGGCACGGATCCTAAATCTTTAATGTGTATAAAAAGTTAAGTATATGAAGAATCCTGTGTTTGACAAGGGGTGTCAGTTGAGACAATTAAATTGATTTAACTAAATTTTTTGATAAATTTTAATTATTCAAAAGGGCCAATACATAATCTAATGAAAACATCTCACATGTATTTGATATGTATTTGTAACAAATCGTCATTAACTTTGTTTGCAGTCAAATCAATCACCATCTGCTTAGCCTATTTCAAGTATGTTGGGGTCGTCATCTAGTCTAGCTGGATGCAGCTGATATTGGTATTTTCCATGGAGTCATTGCCTATACCTCATCAACCCAGTTACCCGAGCAACCTTTGATACCCTTTGGTAAGATTGGTTCTCAAACTTCCTGGCTTCAGACTTCTCGTAATGATTGCCAATTGTTCAAATTACATTTGGGATACTTCATATTCGACGAGTCTCCTTAGGGCCGAAGCCTGAAGAAAACCTGCGGGATTGTTCGAAAGGGATACCGCGGCTCTGGTACACAAAGGACTCCAGAAGGGACACGGTGGGTTTAGTCAGTAAGAGTCTAACACTCACTCACGCTGCATCCACAGCGGGAAGAGTCATTTGACGACTTCCTTTCAAAAAAAAACAAGATGTCTGACTACCCAGAAGATAGGATCGAACGCGCCAAGCATTGTTTAAACCTTATGATCAATCGACCTGGGCTCTTACTTACCCATGAGCTCTTCGAACACGTCCAAACCTGTTGGTACTTTGTGGCAGCCCTAACCCTGACCTACACGAGTCATTGGTACAGTGTACCACGGCTAGACGGCACAACATATAATTAGAGACTACAATGACAGATTGATATAACAAAAAACATTAACTTATTAAATGATTTCGATCTGGCGCTGTTTTTGAACGGGTTAGGAGGACTGTGTAGTTTTATTCGATAAAGATTCAAATAAACAAAAAAATAATGCAAAATTAGGAATAAAAGTGTGTCTTTTGTAGAGAAAATATCAGTTTATTATGGAAATAAATGTGATGCAATGCTCAATATTATATAATGCATTAGCATTCCATATGTTAAAGTACAGGTGGTATTGGTGACATTTTAGGTACCTATATAAATAGAAATAATATTCAAAAATATGATATAAATATATAATCAGCATCTAATTTGCTTGTAAATGCAAGCTCTGTCCAAAAATATCCCTTATTTCAATTTTGATTATCTCACTGCATGGAAAGTCCTCTCCAATCACACATGTTACAATAACTACCCTTAAATCAAAGACTTCACTTTTAATTATGATTATCTGGCCATCTGTCCGTTACAAATCCCCATTGGTCAATCTAAATTCGTCAAATGGGGAACCTAGCCGTCTCCCCTCTTTGGGGAATTTCAATATTCCCCACACAGTACTCCTCTGTCGTTTGCTAAACGCGATAATGTAAAAATAAACCAAATGTTTTGATATTGAAAAGGCTTGACCCATGATTTGGTGTGACTCCTTTAAAGGATAACTTTAGCACAGTGGTTTTCAAAGTTGATTGGACCAAGTAAGACTGTTATAATTTGGACTAATATAGGACATACAACAATGTTAAAAATCGCAGACTTTTTTAGTTACCTTCAAATAAATATATTTTTGCCGCTATTATTTTTGGTGTAAATTATTTCTTTTTGATGACGGGTCATTAAAACACAAGTTTCTAAGTATATCATCCAATTCTACCTGTCTAATAATTTGAGAAACGCTGCTTTAGACACAATAAGTTATGTGTAAATCTCAAACCATATAATTATCAGATCCAATTTGATTATGCGGAATGGTAAAAATCTTAAGGTGACATTTAGAGAATGCCATCTGCACAGATGACGTGATTCTGGGCGTTCAATCCGCGTTGTAATTAATTGTGTCTTAAGAATTCGCTGCAACAGTTTTAATTAGTATTTTATATATTTATGATGGTATAATCTAAATCTGTGCTTTTGGTCAGCTGGTGATTACTCAGACCTCTTTAATTATATGAATTTATTCGTAAATTACAACAGCTGCACTGTTTTATAAATATTTTGATAGTAGGATATGCTACTTCCTTGAAGATTTCTTATTACTCGTATGTTTTGTTGAGGACTTTATTGACGTTTGAAAATCCATTTTCGACAATATCTGCCCAATGCTTTGAGTAAATTGAGACAACTGTTTTCTTTCTTAAAAATAATTGTAACTAGCTACTGTCAGGAATTTCGCATGTCTTCCGAGAAAATTACTTATTATCCGTACGCTATATTAATGCCAAGTTGCGTCGAAACTCATACAGCATTTAGCGAGCAAGCATCTATGTTATATCCTAGCAGAACAGCATGAAATTTCAGACATGTATGCCTACTTAGATTTCATTATTGTTTTATGAATAATTGTATATATTATCTTTGATTTATGCATTACTAAAAAGATAT
The DNA here is from genome assembly GCA_002382865.2 of Heliothis virescens. NCBI lineage: Eukaryota > Metazoa > Arthropoda > Insecta > Lepidoptera > Noctuidae > Heliothis > Heliothis virescens. The sequence goes on along the minus strand of NWSH02000605.1, from coordinate 4,092,508 downwards.
CGACGATGAAGTACCAATACCTCCTAACTACAAAATCACCATTTTACAGGAGGAGCAAAAAACGCGTCACGTTGAAAATTCAGAGATCTAAATATGAAAATATTGTAGTAATGGGAACATGGATATGATATGATACATAGTACAGTTATGTAATTTAGAAGCTTTTTACACTTGAATTTAGGATGTAATGTCAGCAGGTCTTGCTAAATGAATGCATACATTGACTTAGCAGCTATTTCTATTAGCATTTTCTCTCAAAACTATCAACATATTTAATTAGGTGTCTTGACGAGTACACGCAAAATGCAATTTTATGTCCAACGCATTAAAAATCAAAAAATCGATAAAATGTCAGTTAGGAGGTATTGGCACTTCATCGTCGATATGCAATCTATGTTGTTGTTGATTATAATCAGTGTTTACATTCTTATAATGCCTCTTCATTTTCCTCAATAAGTTTAATTCTTGCTGTTTCTAGGTAAACCGATATCATTAGTTATGTGCTAGTTAGTCATACAAGTTATGTGTGAGAAACCGAGTTCATTACTTATGTATATGATGATTTCATATACGAAGGTTTTGTTGAAGTTCTTTTACAAATCAAAATTACTACTTACTTATGTTTTAGAGACGCATGCATAGCGCGGTGATAGTATGGGCTAATCCCCCAACTAGGAGGAGCTTTCAGTTTCAGTTTAACAGTGGTCAATTTTAGGGCCCAGACGAGACATATTAGATTGCAAAATAGCAAAAAATCGTGGTAGCCTAGTGGGTAAAGCACCAACCTGACAAGTATGAGTGTGTGGGTTTGATTCCAAGTCAGGGACCTACCAAAGCAACTTTTCGAAGGATTTATGTACTTACTTTCTAAGTATATCTTAGACACCAATAGTTAAGTAAGGAAGAAACCTGGACATCTCGGGGAAACCTGGACTATAAAGTATGAAATCACCTACCCGGATTGAGCAAACGTGATGATTAACGCTCAACCCTTCTCTGTGTGCGAGGAGGCCTGTGTCCAGCAGTGGGACGATAAAAAGGCTGAAGATGATGATGATAAAAATGGCAAATTATTTAATGCTTATAACTTCTATAATATGATTCTCATACCACTGACAGATACAAGCCGAAAATCAACTCAACACGTAATTTTTTCGCCTCACATTTTTTCCAATGTACAATCAAGGACAAAATACAAAGCATTTGTTTTTGCAACCCATCATCGGCACTTAGCGTATCGGCTATCAGATCCACGATCCAATAAATAGGAAGATCGTGATTTCCTGACCGGTACATACTGGTTGTACATAAACTAGAAAATACTGTTAAACGTACATCAAATACGAAATGGGATTTATTTGTTACAGAGAATCTGAAGCAGTTTTTGATGACTTTTGTATGTCTTTTCTGCGTGATGACACATTATGTATGGAACTGTAACTTGGAATCGTTAGTCTATTGATAAGCTGGAGTGGTAGCAAAAGGTTTTGGGGTTTCATTTCCAGGTTTACTAGGTTACTGGGCCTTTTCACGGAACTAAATAATAGTATGTTTGAAGTCCAGATTTGTTACCGGGAGGCATTTATGAAAGCCATTGATGATGATGATTACTTTTAGTTATGCCTCATCAGGTACGTAGGGATCATAGAAGGCTTTGCCACTCCACTATTTGGCAAGGGCCATCCCATCTGCCTAGCTTTTACTAACTACGTGATCGGCCTCCAAGGTTGTCTGTCTTGCTTTGTATTACATGGTGCGATTGCCTATCTGATCTCCTCAACCCAGTAACCTGGCGACCCGATACCCTTTTCTGCAGCATACAAATGCACAATAAGATCAATGTAGCCAATTGTATCTACGTCAAGTTCTCTGTATTTGTCTCCGTGCAACTAGCATGAATCTCCAATTTTCCAAAGAATACCTCCATTATCTTTATCCGGACAATCATCTTGAAGACTTATTATTACAAAATGTATGACGTACACATATTTGTAAAGTTTGTTTGTCCACATCCGAATGCTATTGTCTCTGGTTCTTGTTTACAAAACATGGCGTTCCAAGATGGCGATTGCCGCGCAATGACGTAAGCCCGTGACGTCACATTCCCCGTACACTTTCGTGTTTTGAAAGCGACGCGTGCTCAGCTGAAAGATTAATGTATTGGTATATTTAGATCGGAAAAAATGTGACTGTAAATTGATTCATTATTAGTAACTGTGACTAATGTCAAACTCTTAGAATTAAATAGAATTTGAAAGATATAGGAGTTTTTATTTTTGTGTTACTTTTTCCTTAATGATTTATTTTTTGTTTGAACATTTCTCTGTGACGTTTGACGTTGACATGATATATCATTTAGACGTTTTTAAAAATGGGTTTGGTATATGGTTTAACTTTATTGGTACAGTTTATGCACGTGAAATAATTCGATGATATTGCAAATGGAACTTGATTTGAGACTATAGAATTTTGACTAACCGTATTACTGGTTAAATTATAAAAATAACTATATAATTTATTATGGTGTGATTTGATTACAGTATATTTTTGGTCCTTATAACCACTGAATTGACTCGAAAGTTATGATTTTCTATAAAATCTGAACTTCTGAAAATAATGATGTTGTATATTTGATTAATAATTTAATCCGTTGCGATAAAAATTATTATATATTTTTAACACAGATACTAATTTCAAGCCTTACAAAGTAATTTTAAAAACATCTGTCTGATATTTTTTTNTAAAATGTCAGTTAGGAGGTATTGGCACTTCATCGTCGATATGCAATCTATGTTGTTGTTGATTATAATCAGTGTTTACATTCTTATAATGCCTCTTCATTTTCCTCAATAAGTTTAATTCTTGCTGTTTCTAGGTAAACCGATATCATTAGTTATGTGCTAGTTAGTCATACAAGTTATGTGTGAGAAACCGAGTTCATTACTTATGTATATGATGATTTCATATACGAAGGTTTTGTTGAAGTTCTTTTACAAATCAAAATTACTACTTACTTATGTTTTAGAGACGCATGCATAGCGCGGTGATAGTATGGGCTAATCCCCCAACTAGGAGGAGCTTTCAGTTTCAGTTTAACAGTGGTCAATTTTAGGGCCCAGACGAGACATATTAGATTGCAAAATAGCAAAAAATCGTGGTAGCCTAGTGGGTAAAGCACCAACCTGACAAGTATGAGTGTGTGGGTTTGATTCCAAGTCAGGGACCTACCAAAGCAACTTTTCGAAGGATTTATGTACTTACTTTCTAAGTATATCTTAGACACCAATAGTTAAGTAAGGAAGAAACCTGGACATCTCGGGGAAACCTGGACTATAAAGTATGAAATCACCTACCCGGATTGAGCAAACGTGATGATTAACGCTCAACCCTTCTCTGTGTGCGAGGAGGCCTGTGTCCAGCAGTGGGACGATAAAAAGGCTGAAGATGATGATGATAAAAATGGCAAATTATTTAATGCTTATAACTTCTATAATATGATTCTCATACCACTGACAGATACAAGCCGAAAATCAACTCAACACGTAATTTTTTCGCCTCACATTTTTTCCAATGTACAATCAAGGACAAAATACAAAGCATTTGTTTTTGCAACCCATCATCGGCACTTAGCGTATCGGCTATCAGATCCACGATCCAATAAATAGGAAGATCGTGATTTCCTGACCGGTACATACTGGTTGTACATAAACTAGAAAATACTGTTAAACGTACATCAAATACGAAATGGGATTTATTTGTTACAGAGAATCTGAAGCAGTTTTTGATGACTTTTGTATGTCTTTTCTGCGTGATGACACATTATGTATGGAACTGTAACTTGGAATCGTTAGTCTATTGATAAGCTGGAGTGGTAGCAAAAGGTTTTGGGGTTTCATTTCCAGGTTTACTAGGTTACTGGGCCTTTTCACGGAACTAAATAATAGTATGTTTGAAGTCCAGATTTGTTACCGGGAGGCATTTATGAAAGCCATTGATGATGATGATTACTTTTAGTTATGCCTCATCAGGTACGTAGGGATCATAGAAGGCTTTGCCACTCCACTATTTGGCAAGGGCCATCCCATCTGCCTAGCTTTTACTAACTACGTGATCGGCCTCCAAGGTTGTCTGTCTTGCTTTGTATTACATGGTGCGATTGCCTATCTGATCTCCTCAACCCAGTAACCTGGCGACCCGATACCCTTTTCTGCAGCATACAAATGCACAATAAGATCAATGTAGCCAATTGTATCTACGTCAAGTTCTCTGTATTTGTCTCCGTGCAACTAGCATGAATCTCCAATTTTCCAAAGAATACCTCCATTATCTTTATCCGGACAATCATCTTGAAGACTTATTATTACAAAATGTATGACGTACACATATTTGTAAAGTTTGTTTGTCCACATCCGAATGCTATTGTCTCTGGTTCTTGTTTACAAAACATGGCGTTCCAAGATGGCGATTGCCGCGCAATGACGTAAGCCCGTGACGTCACATTCCCCGTACACTTTCGTGTTTTGAAAGCGACGCGTGCTCAGCTGAAAGATTAATGTATTGGTATATTTAGATCGGAAAAAATGTGACTGTAAATTGATTCATTATTAGTAACTGTGACTAATGTCAAACTCTTAGAATTAAATAGAATTTGAAAGATATAGGAGTTTTTATTTTTGTGTTACTTTTTCCTTAATGATTTATTTTTTGTTTGAACATTTCTCTGTGACGTTTGACGTTGACATGATATATCATTTAGACGTTTTTAAAAATGGGTTTGGTATATGGTTTAACTTTATTGGTACAGTTTATGCACGTGAAATAATTCGATGATATTGCAAATGGAACTTGATTTGAGACTATAGAATTTTGACTAACCGTATTACTGGTTAAATTATAAAAATAACTATATAATTTATTATGGTGTGATTTGATTACAGTATATTTTTGGTCCTTATAACCACTGAATTGACTCGAAAGTTATGATTTTCTATAAAATCTGAACTTCTGAAAATAATGATGTTGTATATTTGATTAATAATTTAATCCGTTGCGATAAAAATTATTATATATTTTTAACACAGATACTAATTTCAAGCCTTACAAAGTAATTTTAAAAACATCTGTCTGATATTTTTTTAGTAATTTAATTAAAAAACGGTGTCTTAAAGATCATTGTGTTTTTATAATTATCTATTTTAATTTGTAATGTAATAAATTTTAAATTATCCAGATAATCGGAAAGAGTTTTTTATGAGTACAGTCGATAGCAACTTTATTTAATGGAAGTCGTTTATAAAGCCGTTGATCCGTAAAAGTTTATGTTTCGCAAATCATGCGCCTGCGTTTAAATAAGAGGTCTTTATTGGAAAATGGTTAACACTACTGTGTTAACACTACAGTCACGACGAAAATTACGACATTTTTTCTTAAAAAGGGAAATATTTATTTTAATATAATTTTTTTACTGATACTTTAGTATTGAATCGAAAATATAACAATGTTAACTTTAAACAACGACAAAATGTAATATAAAGCATTCGATATTAACAAAGAAAATTTTCAAATATACCTTATCTAATGGCATTTAACTAAGTGTTGGTAATTTATTAACTGCTTTAAAATTAAATCCTTGTTGACTTTAATTCATGCATATTGCAACATTTAGAAACAAAGATTAAGTTATCTATAGAAATCTAATTGATAATTAAGTTGAATATTTAAAAATAAATTTGTAAAAGTCAAAGTATCATTGCAATACCTGTGTTACTCTTGCATGGTCGTGGAACTAAATAGAAATACTTTTAGGTATTTTGAAACCAGTTTTATTTTGAAAACTACTCCTATATTTAGGAGTAATTAGAAAAAATATTTTATTTATGTTTTTTTTAAAAACACAAATAAAATTTAAAATTTTGTCATTTATTTTCCCGCTATTTTTATTTTTGTATTGTTTGCGTCATATTTTTTGCTAATCAGCATAGGTATTTTTTGAATTCTGTATCTTACATTTTTCTGTCACATTTTTACTTATTGTAAACTATTAACCAGTTTAATTTCACAAACCAAAGTTCAGCATCGCCTTTACTTTCTCTAATTAAAATTAACGAAAAATATTTAACTATCTAACACTTCTCTACGCACCAGTACCCAACAATAGGCAATGAACATAATTCTTTAACAGTACAGATAAAAAGATGGAACAATTAGATACCGTCAGATCGCCACAAACGCACTTTTGTCTGTAAACACCTTTATGGTGAACAAAAGTTGTTATGACAACCAGCTGCCGAAGTGATAGCATTATTTTAGGTGATAGTGATCTCATGATGGGCGTTTGGCCAAAACAGGGGAGAATTCAATGGGCTTAGAGACTTATTGAGGTGTGAACAGCTTGTCTATATTAAAATTTAACATTTATAATTAATCGATATATTGTAAATTAAGTTATTTTAGTACTGTGTTCGTTTTGGCCATTTATCTTGTTAGCAATTTGAACCAAATCGGTGCAACGTTTTAAACAGGAATGCATGCCAAACGCGTGCATTCTATTATTTGGTGGCTGACTGATCGATCAATATAGAGCTGAAAACAGTTTATATACTGTCATATCACTCTACTACACGTGAAAGTTAATACAGAAAATAAATTTGGATAGATAGATGTATATGGCATGTTTGTTCCCTATTATTTCTCGCAAAACTATTGAACGGATTTTGATTAAACTTTACATTAACATAGCTAATATATTGCAGTAAAATATAGACTACTTTATAACCAGGTGCGGAAGAAAGTTTCCTCAAGATGACGGCCAAACCGCGGCCATTAGCTAGTCTCAAATACTTATTTGTAACATACACACTAACTCTTATCCGGTTCCGGGAACTAGTTCCCTCGAGATGAGGGCAAAACGACGAGAAACTTCTAGTCAAAAATACTAATGTCATTGCGCCATACAGTATTACAGTACCCATAAAGGAATGCTCTCAGTCTTCGGATCAAGTCATCGCAAACAATAAATTATTTAAAACAACTGGAATGCTATTTCGATCAGTTCCTAAAATACCGCCTAGACTTAGGGTAGATGACCTACACTAGACCAGGTTCACCGGCAATATAAACGACCGTTTTTCTTAAAACTACTGTCAACTTTGAACATTGAACGTACAGACAGCAGGTAAACGTATACTAATCTGTCAAATTTTACCAATCGGATATAAACCTTCCGCTATTGTGATAAGGTTGAAAATCTATTGTAGAAATTTGACAGATTGTGGTTACTTGATGTGCTGTTGTCTGTACACAAACAGTATGATACGACCGTTTTTTGTTGCAGTTGACAGTTGCTGTCAGGTAGTACAAATAAGTCAGTCTCCCTTAAAAACCAACATCTGCCAACTGCACATAATATTCGATGGAACTATAAACAGTTGTTAATTTTAAGAAAACTGTCGTTTATGTTGAAAGTGAACTTGGGCCTCAATAGATTTAGGTATTGTATTGTACAGTCATCCTTATTCTTATAGATTACAGCTAATAAATACACTTATAGAATATTATGACACGAATTTAAATAAGTATACTTAACCAAAGCTGTTTTTAACTTTTTGACGAATTTTTGTCCTCATCAATATGAAAATGTTTGGACACAAGTTCCATAGGCTGATGGTAAGTTTGGATGGCAATCTTAATTACCTTCAAACTTAATTATCAGCCAACTATCGGCCGATTTTAGTTTGCATTCTCCACGGGCTTTAGCTTACTAGAGCTCCATACAAGTTATGTCAAATTCCTATTTCTAGTAAGCAAAAGAACAGATAGACAGACTAAAGGAAACAACCGATTAATAGGTACAGACCAGCACATCAATCTGCTCCAATCTGTAAAATTTCTTCAATAGATTTTCAATCTTATCACATTATGGACGGTTAATGTTGGATTGGTATAATTTGCTTATTCGCATAGACGACCTGCTGTTGGCTATACATCTAAGGACTACGGGATCAGGACCTCTTATATATCCCATTATTATTGGTGATTCTTTCTTCCGTGGGTAAGGGGGTTGCGGGGTAAGGGGGGAGTTTCCCATAAAGCACGTCGTTAGCGCGGCCACTCGCCAGAACGCGATGTAGGAAGTCAACGCTTAGCTGTGGGTAAGCACTGGCGAGTGAACTGGACTTTGGAGTTGAGATAATTTGTTGGTGTTATGTTAGTTATTTTTATATCTATGTCGGTCAACGACTAAACATTACCATGCAACGAGGCAATGCCGCCAGCCTTTTGGGTACACTCCCGGTTGGCAGCGATCAGGAGGACTTTTTTGACCCATTTGTTAGCCGACTTCCCAAAAAGGAGGAGGTTCTCAATTCGACCGTATCTTTTTTTTTTTTTTTTTATGTATGTTCACCGATTACTCGAAGATGGCTGGACCGATATTCAAAATTCTTTTTTTGTTTGAAAGGGTGTTCTTCACAGGTGGTCCCATGGTAAGGAGACCAGGATCTGATGATGGGATCCTGGAGAAATTGAGAGAACTCTTCAAATTTCGTACGCTTTTTTACGTCGATGATACTATAACAGTCGGCCCGACTGTCACTGTGGGTGGGTATGGGTATTAAAGATATAGTTTTATTTTAGAGCCGAAAACTGAAAAGCATAAAATAAAAAAACTTTTTACAAAAAAAACANAGGATCTGATGATGGGATCCTGGATAAATCGAGAGAACTCTTCAAATTTCATACGCTTTTTTACGTCGATGATATTATTACCGTCGGTTTAGTACTGTGGGTGGGTGGGTATGGGTATTAAAGATATTATAGTTTTAGACCTGAAAACTGAAAAGCATAAAATAAAAAA
>NWSH02000605.1:4050700-4067214 GCA_002382865.2 Heliothis virescens | reverse complement strand
CAGACAGGCAGTCGCTCCATGTAAAACACTGGTACTCAGCTGCATCCGGTTAAACTGGAAGCCGACCCCAACGTAGTTGGGAAAGGCTAGGCAGATGATGATGATGAAAGTTCAGGAGTGGGGGGTCCTGACGTCACGCTTATGCAAAAATCGTACATAGGCGTGACGTCACGCGCAATTTCAACGGTCTATAACTTCGTAATTATTTATTTAGGTGAAAAACGAAAAAATACGTATGCAATATTTTTTAATACCTAATCTAAAAGACGGACTAACTAGATTTTTTTAGTCGTCATGCCTATTGAGTTGGGGCACACTAGAGCAGACTACGTGTTACATAATTTCATAAAATCTGTCAAATAAAATAAGGTCGCTCATATCTACTTAAATATTTTTTCAATTATTGTAAAAAAATGCTGTAACGATAGGAAATTTACGGAAAAGTATGTACACAGCAGGTCAACGTATACGAATCTGTTAAATTTTACCAATCAAACATTAACCTACCTCGATTGTGATAAGGTTGAAAATCTATTGCAGTTTGACAGATTGTAGTAACTTGATGTGCTGTTGTCTGTACAATAATAAAGTATATATTTAAAGCCCTATCATAAGATCTAAGTTCTGCAACAATTGGTTACTATGTATATTTACATTAGAAAAAATATATTATTATACAAAAAGTGAAGTTAAGAGAAACAGTTATTTTTATGTTAATAACTTAACAATTCTCTTTGATGGTGCTATCTAGTATTATAGCTAAGTTTTCTCTATATTTCCAATAGATCATGTATTTTATATTATTACTATTCCATGGGCGTCTTAATTTACGATATTATATTGTACTTTTAAGGCTTTATAGTAATGACGAATTAATTCTTTAGACTTTTACAGCTGCACTGTTTTTATCATTAGAGTTATTGTGACTATGAATTAGTGTTAAAAATACTTCATAATAATATTTTATTTTATTTTGACTTGACGCCTTTTCTTGTCATTAAATACATTGATCGCTTACCCAACAACATTGTTAACTTTCACAGCTCATCATCAGCCTTTGTAGTCCCATTGCTGGACACAGACTTCCTCTCACACAGAGAAGCTCTTGCTCAATGTGGGTTGCCGATTTCAGGTTTTATAGTCCAGGTTTTCCTTGAGTGGTTTTCCTCCACCTTCAATCACAGTTAGTAGTGTCCAAGATATGCTTAGAAAATACATATAGACTTTGAAAAGTTGTATTGATACTTATTTGATCTGTAATCGAACTTACACACTCATACTTTAGAGGTCACTTTTACAGCATATTTCTACCTAAAGATACAAAAACAGTTCTTCATAAAAACATCTCCATAATTAGAATAAGCCTTACGCATCTTAACCCTTAAAAGGCGAGTCACAATAAATAGGTCAAGCGTCAACCTGTCACTGCTCGTACCAGTGACGGCTAGACAATGCGTTATTGATACCTTGTCTTTGAGCTACGATGCACCTACAAGATGCACCTTAATGCACCTTGTATGCTTTATGGGAAGGCCACTGTGACACATCTGCTGCGATGAGAAGTGAACGGTTAAGTTATTGTCAAAATGTGATGAAAGTTTTTGATAAAACGGGAGGGAATGTGTGTGTTTACAGGTTAAGTAGAATATGAGCTACTTATGGCTGCAATAAAGAATGAAAATTACACACATATTATATAGTTTTTATACTGCAATTTCAACTTTTTGTTGAGAGAATAACTTTATAATATCTAATGATACAATATTTAATCTAAATTAGGTTAAGATGACACTCAATCTTCTTCTTCATAACTATTTTGAATATTAGAGTGCATAGTATTACCAGAAGCGTCCATCAAAAAACATCTGAGTTGAGAACCTCTTTTTTTGGCAAGTCGGTTCAAAACAGATGACTATCAAAAAGATAACTTGGTAGGTACTTCAAATCACCAAAACCAGGATTGAGCTACTCAAAGATACAGATCATCAACCCGTATGGTACAACCAACAATTGTTTACCAACACCATAGAGATATGGCCAACATTTGTGGGTGGTCCGAAGCACGTGCGTTACAACCCTTAGCTTCCGGGAACGTTTTGTGGTAACCTAAGGTGGTAACACTTGATATAATAAATTATTTTGGGAATCTAATCAGCCATCAACGAAATGATGGATCGGAAGATTTGATTAAGATAAAGAAGAGCACATTAATTTTTAAGTCGGTTTTGTTTTTTGGTGAGTTTGTATTATATTTAACTTGAATTGTAATTACCTCTATATTTTATTGCATTACTATTTTTTTTTATTAAACAGCACCATTTATTCCACCCTATTCCATTTAAACTCCTAATCAATTGAAGGGCACATCGCCTTATCATTAATTGAATCACAATTCTGTATTAAGAAAGTGAAAAGAAAGAGGTTATTTTTACCTTAAAATGATTTTGAAAGAAAGGCGAAATTGTATCATCACTTATATGTCTTAAAAGAAAACCCGCAATTTTACTATATAGGTCACAAAAAGCCACAACATCTTGCATTCTACCCAAGAATTAACACAAGGCCACAAAAAGAGCACAAAACAAGCTCACTCCATAATCCTAGGTCTTAAAGCAGCTGCACTATCATCGAAAAATATTCATTTCACGCGGTTATTCTCAGAAATCACGTGCTAAGGCCGTCGTTTTTTTCGAAAAAGGTGTCACATGTCTACTTGTGCGCGCTTGCGATTTTTTTTCAAAATAGCACGTGCGTGTTTTTGTCGGCTTCCTCGCTGGTGCCTGCATCTGTCGCGGCAAGCTGTGGTTTTGGGTATAACCCTGTAAAATTGAGAAGCTACCCAAACTGCGTACACACAACCGAAACTTTACTTTCTCAATTTGGTAGTGTACCCTAATTTGCAAAGTGATGCTGTTTGCCGTACCTGCTATGCATCTGTGGTTTCGGTGGCGTCGGTGGTTTTTGGTGCATCAAAAATAGAATGCTTATGTTAAAATGTTGCAGCCGGTGGAGCGGGCTCCTTATAGATTTGGCACGTATTTCCGCCAACTGCTGTTTTCTTAGGCCTTATTTGCATGCTGATAATTTTGGTAGGAGCTTCGGGAGGCAGGAATAACAGGATTACAAAGAAATGAATGGACATTTTGTTCGTTAAGCTTGTTTAAAGCAATACTGCTTTGTGATAACAGTATGTTACTGCCGCTGTATTTTGAAAAAAGTAAGTTTAAGTGTCGTATGAAGTAAATTAAATACTTAATTAAAGTTCTAAAAGATTGCTTATTTAACAGCTTCATCGAAATGAGTTGATAAAATGATATGCGCCATGATAATACCTAATACAAATAAAATTCCACAAAACTAATAAAGAATAAAATTTTCATGCATATTAAATACAAGAAGGTAATCAATGTAATTATTGTTATTGATCAATCAATAGTTATAACAGCATTATCATATAATGATTTTATTTATTCTTCATTTATTGGTTAAATCAAGAAAGTATGTCGTTGTATCGAATAATGTGCGCTATCAAATCTCAGAAGTAATATAGGGGGGAATTTTACCGTTTTATACACACAGATATAATGATCTTGTATAGATAAGTATTATTCACGTCAATCCATCAATCTAATAACAAGATGGCTGACTCTTTAGGTGAAGCGGACACTTCACAAAAAAGCTAAGCTTCATGTATTATTATGTGGGAAGAAATAAACTGTAAAAGTTATTTTTTTCATGTATGATATATTGTTTGGATAATTTTATTTGACTAGAAAATAACTAAAAGTATAGTTGACAGCAAGTCAGTGTACCTACCCAAAATCTGTCATATCTGTCAAATTTTACCAATCGAACATTAACCTTCGCAAAAATCGCAGAAATTTGACAGCTTTGTGTACACTGACTTGCTGTCAACTGTACAATCTATAAAAGTAATTGCACTACAAAAATGTTACTATTTCTTGCACACTTGTTGTAATCTTGACTCAACTTAGTAGAGGTATATGTGTATGGTCCTTGGCCTGGTTTCAGAAACTTTAAACTTGGTATTTAGCAAAACCATTGAAACTAGAACTTACTCATTTGTACTTCTGGATAAAAAAAAAACCAAACAATCATAATTATGTTCCATTAAATAATTTTATTTTTATGCACTTTCAGCTGCGAAGCTACCTCTCACAAAATCAATTATTCGTATGAAGAACCAATCACAGACCCTACAAGAAAACCATTAAAATTACCATCTCTAAACCGACTACCATAACAATACCACAAATATTAAACTAAACCGTTACGCACCATACAATTTTTTCAAAACGCATCCTGGGATGCACAATAGCCCATAAAGATCACGTGAAAACGATATGATCTCCAACAAACGCTTGTTGTGGTCGCCATTGTCCCGAGATATCAATCGATGTTATATCGAGAAAAAAACAAATCGATTCAGAGACATTGATCGAGTTCAAGCTCAATGAATATAGTCGATTGTAATGCCATATTAGATTAGTTTTTACCTTGTTCGGAGTATAATGGTGGGATTCTTAGTTGAAGATGTCGATCGTGAAGTATGATGAAATGGTTGGACGTGTCTTTGACTAGTGCTCCTCAGCTGTTTTATTTAGCTATCCAATATGGTGGCCAGTCTATGCTTTTATTTCAATATGGTTTTCTTGAAGTTTACCCTTGAATTCCTGTAAAAACTATAAAACCGATTACACAAAAACTTAAATAATTTGATTTCCAAAATATACCTATATCAAATCACACTTCAGACTAAATTCATCACATCACATTAATATTAACTGATTAGTTAGAAGCTTTTTTCCAGGTGCGGGAATTAGTTCTCCAACAAAATCTCGTTGGAACTGCAAACTTAAGCTAGTTTTACCATAAAATCATATCTTCCTTGATTCTATGATCCTAGACCCAGCTATTCAAATTGTATGAAGTACTATAATGCTAAGTTCTGACGCTGAGAAAACTCTATTATTAGTTAACACTATTAGTTATGTTATCAATATAAAAATACAGAAGACATCTAAAATTAATAATGGTATTTGGACATCGAAAACTGTTTTATAAAAATATCAAGAAGTAATTTCGTGTTATCCTTTTTGTCATTAAATATTAAAGAAAAACTTTGCTATAAAACTAATCCTATCAAAATATTTTAAAATCATTTACTAGGGGTATTTTAGGCAGGCAACTAATTTTGAAGTCATGCATAAAAGAAAGTTAAGGGAGATCAACAATAAAACTGCCTTTTAAGAATGCACAGCATATTTGATCCATATGAATAAATTAAAATAAAATAACAAACAAACAACCCTACAGTATTGTTTAACATGTCATAAAAACGATGATAAAATTATTCCGTTACACGAAATAAGGTTTCATACCACAAACTAGAGCTATTGAGAATACGCACAATACCTTTGGTGTGCGCCCAACTTTACGTTTGACAGCTGTCAAACTTGTCAACGTCACAAAATGAACTTTACCGCCATAAGAATAAGGAAGAGTATGTTACGTTTAAGGTTGTATATAAAATGGTTTTGTAACGTAATAGCATTTTAATAGAGTGAAGTAAAGTCGTCCTTGCGTTGTCTCATTGTTTGAATGATAGCCATACAATGGATTGCATTCTATTTCTCAAAGATTTGCTCTGGCTTCCCTTGAAGTTTTTGATATATTGGGTCGCCAGCTGTTCCCATTATGTTCCTTTTAGTGTAATTTATGTGCTTTGGTACATAATTTATAAGATTTAGTAATTGACCATTTACAGTGTTAAAGATTTCATTCTTTAAATGTAAGGTCGGGATAATTGATTACATAATATTCTATACATAATTATATTATTTATCGTATTAGAACAAGGTGATTGCGACCTTTTTCGTATGTGTCTAACCAGTCAAAAAAACTATTACTACAGAAAAACTACGGTTTACTGTACTTGATGTCCATAATTGATAAATCGTCATAAACCGAAGTATTTTTTCTCTTTGATTAAAAAATAATAAAACTCACAAATAGGTAGATACCTACATTTAACAAATTGCCATTTTAATATAGCAATAGGCACGACCGTGTTTAAAAAGATAATGACACTGACAGTCAGTGGTCACAGGTCCCCATTTATCATGTTTCATATTTCCCATAAACTTAAAAAAATGCAAAGAATTTTAATTGCAGTCACCTTTCGTATTAAAAACAACACAATCAATATTTATGGCTTAATCTCAATAAAGATAGCCATTTTAAGTGCAAGTTTAATATTTGTGATTATCTCAAAAAAATACTGTTCTCATGTATTTCTGTCCCTATTCGAATATAACTATATTGATACAGTTTCAATTATCTATACTAATATTATAAAGCCGAAGAGTTTGTTTGAACGCGCCAATCTCAGGAACTGCTGGTCCGATTTTAAAAAATTCTCCAGTGTTGGATAGCCCATTTATCGAGGAAGACTATAGGCTACTCTTTGTACGGGTGCGCCGAGGAGATCTCACGGGACGCGGGTGAAACCGCTGGCAAAAGCTAGTTATTAAATATATTCTAGATTTGACAGTTTTATTAACATTAAAGTGACATTTTATTTTTAACGAAGACGTACTGTTAAAAATTTAATAAAATATAATTGGCTACGGTTAAATATTGAATTATGTACCGGGTTAATTTACAGAATGAAGTAATTTAGTTAATTTCACGAACCTTTCATTATATTAATCAATTTGAGTAGGTACTTTTTTGATGGCATTATTTTATGGAAGCCACGAATCAAGCCATCAGTTTTTCGACTATGTACTTTATTTTATAAGTAGTTACATTTCTGAAAACCTTAAAAGTATTCTTACAAATATTGTCTGTATTGGTTTGTTACTTTAAAAAATAAGAAGTATTCTGAAGATGTCACCTAAAAAATATCCTTACAGCTATTTCAGCTTTCAGAGTTTTGAAACTAATCTTGGAACTATTGATATTCAGATAAAACTGTGTCTAACTAATTGTACATGACGACTTAAAATAATCTCTGATTTAGGAGCCTCAATAGACTATCAGTCTCGCATATTCTATCGATTTATTAATACATAAATCAACCTTAGCCACATACGTATAAGGGTCATAATCCTTTACCAATAAATCCAGGAAGATATCGTGACTGCAGGCATTTCTTCAGCGATTTAGCGTTAAAAGCTAACGCTATTTAACGATGTAACACACACCATGCCATTCATTAATATGGCACGCGACAGAACGCTCTTAAATTGGGGATCCTTAGGATATTTAAGTTCAAAAAAAATGTTAAGATTTTAGCCAGTCTTACTTAAAGAGCATTTTTGTTTTCCATATCACATTATTAATTTAAATCCACACTTCGTGATGCGATGGCAGAGGTCTACCTATATTTTTGTCACGGTTTCATGCCTAAACTACAAAACCCAGCGCCTGATTAAAGACTTTGATCCTGGTTGCGGGAATTAATTTTCCTAGGACACGGGCAGAACCGCGTGGAACAGCTAGTTTTGACAGAAAAGGAGATTTAGAAGTATAATTTAAATCAAAAGTGTCTTCATCAAATGATGGCACATACATACAAAATCAAGCAGTACAACTCTCCGACTCAAAAATGCAAAGGAATTGCAACATGTACTCCAATTACGATAAAAAAATCCACGAAACAAACTACAGCTAATGAAGGCAGGTTTTATTTCCGAAGGCATTACTTATAAAGGCTCACAATCACTTCCCAGCTCAGCATTGCAAAAGATCGTTTTTTCCCACAATTTGTAAGGATTAAAGCGAGCAGGATATTACCTAATCTCCGTTTACATAATTAACGTGCAAACGTGCAGATTTTACAATAACTACACATACAATGACAGTTTATTTCGTCTTGTATTCGAATTAATGTACCGAAGATATTTGGCAAAACTCTGCACAAGGTTATCTTAACATCTGCCATTATGAATGAGGTCTAAATGAAACCAGGTTTCCTAAACAAGGGTCCAAAATTCTAATCATATCGAATAATCTTGAGAATTTTCTGCAAACTGGACTAATTTGTATGTTTGTAATTTGAACTGCTTCATATCACGGATCATCAATTTGATCTTCAGTCGTTGAATTGAAATTGCTTTATTAGTTTGAATGTGGGAAACATTGATGAGGATCTTACCCCAAACTTTAGTTAGATCTCCAGTGTTTTCCTTGCCGAATTCGATCACATACCCTACTGTACAGCTCTAGTCAAATAATTTTAGTCGCTCCGAACTTCACAATGGTCTAAATGTACGGCGAATACAATACAGCACATGCGCGAGGCGTCAACGGCTGACTTCAGACAGGCAAAGATTTTTTACGAGATTCACCAATTTATTATTCCATTTATTTATTTTTAAACATATTTTTTACATTTTTAAACATAATTATAAAAAAAAAGAATATAAAAACATTTAAAAATATTAAAAAACAGTTTAAAAATATAAGAAACAGATTCACCAATTTATTGTTACCAAAACTACTTGTACGGAACCATTCTTGTAACCCCTAAATCACGTTTACCATAACTTTACAGATTAACCACGGCAATTGTTACAGATTTTATTAAAACTTTTTTAACGGTCATAGGTAACGTTATTTCTAAACAGACCAGTATTTTCCTCACTTATTGCTATTATAGTGTGATCTGTAGTCAATCGATTTTACGTTCAAACGTTACAACATAACGTGTTACATGTTATACGTGTTATTGTCTATTGTTCGTGTTGTGTCATTCGTGTTGAAGAAGTAATGGCATTCTTGGGTCTGTGGAAATTGGTTATCATTTCAAGTCTTTATTGTGGTCTGAAATTGGTGTTAATAAGTTTCACGTGCCGACCACATTTCAAAATGAATATTAACCAAAATGTTTAATTGAAATTTTCATGGCGGTTGATTTTTTTTAATATTGGGTAAAATGGAGCCTTCTCTCTCGCTTTAATAAATATGTCATATCCTGACCTATCAGATTATTCTTTAATGTAAGATATTTGGCATACTCTTACACGTGCACACCTCAATTGTGACCAGCCAGTTCCTACCTATAGGTAGGACAACAAGGCATTGCGTATCCATTCAGTCCTCCTAATACTTGATATTAAAGAGCATTGTCGCCACTGGACGCCAATCAAAACTCTTTGGAACTGTCAAAAACCCTCATTGTCACGACATCTTTCTTTTATACAATCCTAGTACTTATTCTTTACCTTCATAAATGCTTTTCGAAAGTTTTTTGCGTAACCCAGGTAAGACAGCACGTGTTACGAAGATTTCGCTCCCACGCTCTTTGCGCAAGCGCAGAAAAGATTTTTTTTTAAGATAATCCTTAAAAAAAATTGCAAATACAACCTTAACACGTGTGCGAAGCCTTGGGAATCAGCTGATTTGATCCATTTATATCCATTTTATCTACAAGAGAAAACGAACCTTATTTTAGAGTCATAAGATTGATTTTCGTGTGCTATGCGGATTGGGAATCCCATGGAAAAATATTTCTTCAAGTAACGATTAATGCGTAGTCCTAAGCAAGTAAATGCACGTGCAAAAATATATTATTACGATATGGCTAATACACACAGCTGATTGTCAGTCACTTCGTGATATACAAAACCTCCGTTCAGTCTATTCTGAAAAAGGTGGGAATTCCCACATTTACGAACTAAGTAAGACTACGTATGGTATAGTATGGTGACTACGAGTACCTAGTTAAGAAGTTTTTAAAAAGCACTAAAGGGACAATTTCTCCCAAAATTATACCCAAATAAAACCAGCAGAATGCGGGAAAGCTGATGAAGCAACAGTTTTATCATCATATCAGCCAGTTGCCGTCCACTGCTGAACGTAGGCCAGCCTCAATGAACGCCAACCATCCCGGTCATAGGCAGCCCGGGATCAGTTTCGTATCTATACTAATATTATAAAGCTGAAGAGTTTGTTTGAATGCGCTAATCTCAGAATCTACTGGTCCGATTTGAAATTCTTTCAGTGTTAGATAGCCCATTTATCGAGGAAGGCTATAGGCTGTTTTTCCGGGTGCACCGAGTAGTTCCCACGGGACGCGGGTGAAACCACTGGCAGAAACTTGTTTTCAAAAAATTACAACACAACGAAAAATTGCTTTCTTTGAATCATAATAAAAGAATTCAACAATTTCCTACAGCCCAAAGTAAATAGCAATAAATAATAATAACATATTCGCAAATGAATAACCACTACATGGAAATTGCTTTTTGATGAACGTTTTACAAATGCGTTAAATCTAATCGATTTTGTCGGTCGTGATCTAATGTTGGCACTTAATCTCCGAAACTATTACAAAAAAATTGAGATGTTCAGGTTCTTGCAGAAATTCCATCTATTATAAGTGATTAGGACTTCCATTCAATGATTTACAGGTCTCACCAGATATCAATGCCTTTCTTAAATCAGCCATTTGATGACTCCCGCATGAACTGAAGTGTTTTGTTCGTATAGACGACAGCAGATCATCCTAAACGAATCTATCAAATTTTACCAATCAAACATTAACCTTCCACTATCAAAATCTATTGACGAAATTTGACAAATTGTGGTAAGTTGATATGATATGTCTGTACAATTTGACGGTTGACAAAAGTTGCTAACTTCAGAGTGGCAAAGTTGAAAGATGAAAGCTCTAACTTCACGTTTCTGAGCCAACCTTCTCTGAAGTTCCTCTTACGACCACTTATTTTCTTACATTACAAAATTTTTAAATTAAATCTCCTTCATTCTCCACAGTTAGTAGTAAATATCTTCCTCATAACAAAACATTAAGACTATTAAACGTTAAGACTATTATTATCACGTACAAACAAACTTTTAGTTACCTAACTTTAGTTCCTGAAACAGTGAATTTAGCACTCCCTGAGGTCTCACAATAACTTTCAAAGTTAAACTTCCATATAACATTAGTCGCAAACTGCTAAAGAGTACTAACTGCAGTTCGCTTATGAGTTGTGCTTACCTCGTTAAGGGAATAAGCTTAAATACTAGGAACTAAAGCTAGTCTAAGTCCCATTTGGTCGTGAAAATTACCAGTTGGATCTTTGTTTTAGTTTGTACTGGTAATATTATCCGGAATTGTTCTACTCGTATTTATTGCTTTGTGATCTCTTCGACAAAAATTTATTGGTTCAACATCGAGATATTTTTGACTAATTTATCAGCAGTCTACAACGTATAAATAGTTTGTTTTTTTCTTATTCTATCTATACTTCTTCTACTATTTTTATGAAGCTGAAGAGTCTGTTTACTTGAACGCTCCAATCTTCTCCACTGCGTCAATCTTTAAAATTCTATCAGTAAAAAATTGTCCAAGATGTATCAAAGAACGGGTTTATCCGGATGCACAAAATACTTTGTAAAACAACTGGCAGGAAGCTTGCAAAAAATGTTTATTAACGAGCCAGCTCTTACAACAAATGTTTATTTGTCTACCGAGACATTACTAATCAGTAGTCCTTTCCTACTGAACCAGAACCTAGCCAAACAATCCCAGGCGAATCTCGTAGCCGTAAATAACATAGCAATTCATCCATAAATATACCTAGACAATCTGAATAAACATTAATACACAAAGACTCTTTCAAACTCCTTAGACATAACAATCAGCCGTTTCTTATTTTTTCTGTCACTTTATCTAGAAGGAGACAGGGAACTTCTTGTTAAGGATTAGAAAGAGACACAGATATGATCGATTTAAGTGATGCAGCTGCTGTTTTTCAGGTAGCCGTCTTCAAGAATCTAAGCCTATTCATTTTTTGAGGAGCTTTTTAGATTAATGAAATTCGGGACACTTATGATAATATGGGAAAGGGTAGGATAAGGAATGGTGTGCTATTGGCAGATGGGGTCATTTGTGTTACAATTTCGATGAGCCATATGATGTTTTATCTGATCTATAAATTGAGTAAGGATCCAATAAATTGGAGAAATAGCGGCAAAGTGATTTATCAACGAAATTTAGGAACATCTTCACATTTCGGGAGTCACATAATCAGGACTGAATATCTTCGGAGTAATATTATAACTCCGTTTCTGACGCATACTTAATTAAACAATATTTCTTCAAAATCAGAACTAGTTGTAAATAAATACGCTTACTGGTTTTTCCAAAACTGAATTTTGATAAATAACATCCGTATTTTTCAGATATTTCCATGAAAACTGCAATAAATACTCTGTTGATAGATAACGCACCACTTCCTTCAGCCATGATTAATTTTATCACAATATTTGAACACTGCGCATTTTGCTTCCTAGAACAGATATAAGCAAGGAACCATATTTCTTCTTTTATAAATTAATCGATACAAGTCAAAATAAATTAGAACCGTTTTAGAACTAAACGATATCAATTATTGTCCGTAAATTAGACCATGGGAACATATATAAAAGGAATAATTACAATAAATGATTGATATCGAGAAAGTAGAAATCATCGGTGATCAATCGAGACACTTTCTATGTCAGATCATCAGTCAACTACAAAAGAAATTGCTTCAAACGGACCAATTGTTGCCATACATTGATCGCGACAATTGCAAATGGCTACTCCAAGAAAATAAATCAAACTGTCCGTCTTAGCCGACATAAGTCATATTCCTTATCACGCTATTGTGCGGAAGTTCGGAATTCAAACAGCATCGACCAATCACGTCGGACCATCTGCCGCGAACGGCGCGTGCGCCGATCTTTGATCGATCGCGCGCTTTTGCGCCAGTGTGCGTGCTCCTTATAGATTTTTTTGTGTGTAAGCACGAATCTATCCCTTTGTGTGAGCGTCTCTAAGATTTGGCAGATGGCACGTGCTGGCCTATGTTTCTTTTCGTACATCTGTCGTTTCTTCGACCTTTTTTTCTTAATCTTTGGGATTTTTTGTGATTTTCCGACATGTGTCGTAGATGCTGGGATGCAAATATGACGTTTTTGGAAAAAAAACCTTTTCGGATTTAATTCGTAAGGAGCACATGGTGTTTGAAAAAATAAATCGTTCGGCACAAGTGCTTTGTTATGCCGTTTGCCATCTGCCTGCACCTTATTGTGGAGTTTCTGATAAACATTGATTCCTCACAAAGGTAGATCAAGTAATCGGACCAGATCTTAAAACAGGTAAAGGAATAATGTAAGGTACGTACTAAGATTTCTTTGTAATAGAAAAACAAAGATGTATACAGTACGTGCTTTTTAGTGCAGTGTGTTTCAAAGAGATTTTTGTGAGACCATAGATTTAGTTAGACGACAAAAGATTGGTCTTTTTAGTTTTTACTTGTACTTTGCTTTCTCAAGTGAATTGAATACCTACATTGTTGATGTAGCAACTGTTTTGAGATCAACTGAATATACGGTACAGTACAGTATACGGTCGTATGGAATACATGAATAATTCTATAGCTAAGCATATTCATTGTTTAAACTAGAGAGTGTGTTTGGGTGAAAATTAAGTTTGGGTTATGTCCTAGACCTAGTCATATCTGAAAAGACCCACCAAACATCACAGCTACCCACAACCCATCTAAAAACAAACACCAGCGGAAACACAAGCACTTAGTCTCGCCAGGAAACCAGTCCTACTCATCCCCATCCCCAGGAAACTTGATCCCAAGGTCAGCATGCACCTTCTACCTGAGGCAACAGGAAGTGTCACAAAGCTTTGCACAAATACCCTCCCAATCTCATCTGCGCACTTCCGCAGGATACGGAAACGCTTGCGAGTGGAAGCGCAAAAACTTATGCGCCTGCGCAGGTTGTACTGCGCTCTTTGTTTATGGCCCGTTTGAATGTCGAGTACTTACGTGTATTGCAGGTGATGATGTTTTTGAGTTTTTGGTATACATTTTGGATTTTGAAGGGTTTGTTTGTTTGTGAATGCTATGTTTTGCATCTTCAACTGTTTAGTAATTTAGTAAAATATGGCAAAAAAATGGTACAGATTGAATATCTGTATATTCGTTTTTATGGTAAAGAACGAATACCCATGCAATTGGCTCATACATATTTTTTTAACAACGAAAAATATCAACAAGCTTGTTAACCTCAATTTTAAAAAGACTACAAAACTACATATAACTACCGCTCTCTTTAAAATATCAGCCTTGTTCTGACAGCCCAACCATGTAATTAGGTCTATAAAACCAACAATTAATATCGATTAATTAAAAACATATACAAGCGAGCACATCACTACGGCACAGGGGTACCAACTGTGAAATGTCAAAAACATTACCCACGTAAATGTGCGACAATGTCGCTGCGACTAAAAACAAACGTCGTTTACATTAAGTTGCAATTTCATAAATGACGGTATAAAGTGAGATGGTGGTGTTTCGCTGTGGTTCTGTCTGTTATTTTTCTACGAATTTACTACAATTTTAATATCTTTAGCTTTTTGCTTATCATCAAAATCGGTCTACATACTTATCATGCCTTCTATTTATATATATTATTTTATGTAAACACTAAGCTCCAGCTTCATAGATAAATTCTAGATATCTGACGGATGCTGCTTTAGAAATGTTATTAATTTTGGCTTCTTTTATATGGCAGTATCTGTCAGATAGCTATCTAGAAGTTTATCTGGAACCTGTGAAACTGACCACAAATCTCTACTACTACCAGCCTGTCTTTAATCACGTTGCACCCAAAAATCCATCGTATATTTCATCTCAATCTAGTTTACTTCTCATTTAAGCCCACTTCCTACAATCTTTCAGCAATCCATTCAAGGTCATATTTCGCAATCCACTTCAGTAATGACAGTTTATATTCCAAGGTCAGCAGTGACTCTTGACCTTCGCTACAGCCACGTCCTTGATGCCGGTCAATGAATGTCTACCGCAGTGTTGACGTACCGTCGCTAATCAAGACGCTATTAACGCTCTTTGCGGTACCAAGATCACGAATTTGCGGAGATTTATAAGTCATTTGGAAGTTGCGAAAAGATGGATTAACTGTGGATGGATGGATTGTGGGGTGGATGAGAACGAGGTTCTTGACAGTAGTAGGTGTTAGTTATTATGAAATATTTCGCAATGGAATTTATACAATATGCCCCTTGATGTATGGATCAAATAGAATAGGGGTGACACGATCATCTGGCAACTTTTTGACTTCAGAATCTCCGACCGTCGCGTCGAACTGACTGACAAACTTTTTGAAGTCAAAAGTTAAGAGAAAAATACTTTGAGGGATAACCTGTATGTTATTTGCTAGTTTTACAAGCCATGCAAGATCTCAAACTTTCTTTCAACTATCTGCTAACCTGAGAGCAATTTTAAACATCAACTAATATATAAATTGGGTAAAAAAATAGGGCATCATGTGTGTTCAGGCACCCATCTTCAATGTAATTTAAATAGTGGTTTCTATCCCCAATCTTACTCCATATCAATATAATCTGATTGGCTGCTTCAAAGTTCATGGTTTTTCTATCCAACAGCGGACCTCTTAAAAATGGAATGTGATCGACGCAGTAATGAAGACCGGTGCGCACGCGCCGTCCCCATATATGGCCGAAGGTGGCCGAACGAGCATTCGTAAATGATCGACACCTAATTCTTATGGGAGTACCCAATCGTTATGAAGGGAACTGATCGATATCGTAATGCGAAATATTTAAATGAATTTTGAAGCCATTGCAATGTGTTAAGGATTTTGTAAGCATAGACTTCATAAAATTCCACCTGCTTTGGGTAGTGGTGTGTTTATCGATAATACAGTTGATAATATACACTACTCACAAAAATTTAAGGATATTTTTTCATGGACGATTTTCTTATGGGATTTTCAAGAAGCTGTATCTCCAAGGAAAATGATCGTACAGCAAAAAAAATCCAGGAAATTATAGATTCAAGATTCTAGTTTCCAAATCTATCCATGATTCTTTTTTTAAATCACTAGTTTTGGAATAACACTAAAGAAATCAACGAAAGAAAAAAAATACAGAATTTTTTTCAACTTTGGAAAGCTACAAGTTCATAAACAATTTTTTTTTCTTTATCTCACTCCAAAGCTTTTTTTGAAAATTTTATGCGCTTTCATTTGATGTAACCGGTCGGTTTGTACGATGATTTTCCAAGGACTTATTGTCAATCAAAGCAAAAACGATCTCGTTCACTTTGTGTTTGTCAATAACTCTGTAAATAATGATCAACAGAAAATCTAAGCAGAGTTTTGAAATCTACACCAAAAATTTCCAATAAGGAACCAATGGGATAATAATGGCGAAGTTTGACGCACTTTTGTTTTGAGTAATATCTTCCGTTTGATATAAAGGTCCAAAGAATAACATATTGAAGGATATTTGGAATACTTGGCTGTAAACTTTGATGCATGGGGTTAACGAAGGATATTCGGAGTTAATTTTTAACCAATAGAATCCCGGAATATCCCTGAGAAATTCAAACCACTGCGAATTTTTTTCTTGCATTTCCGGAGGTATCTCTCTCTTG
>NWSH02000605.1:4025712-4036685 GCA_002382865.2 Heliothis virescens | reverse complement strand
TCATCATAGTCATCGTACCTAACCAACAAAACCAGTAAACTTCTTATGGTTATCTAAACGCAGTGTACTTGAGTACACAAAACACAAAATAAATTATCCCNCTAGATCTATTCATCACGGAGTTCCAGTAGCAGACACCGAGGGTATATCTTCAGGTCACGCCATCAAGACCGGAGGTAGTCTCATCATAGTCATCGTACCTAACCAACAAAACCAGTAAACTTCTTATGGTTATCTAAACGCAGTGTACTTGAGTACACAAAACACAAAATAAATTATCCCAGTTTCAAAATGTGTTTATTTCACTATAATTCCAGTAGCTAAACGAGCCTACATTTGTGTGAGTGAGATGTGTCAATGTAGTAGTTCAATTTCATGCCTATCAATTTTGCAAACGCGTCCTTAAATGGGAGTCTAACTACTATCTTTTAGTTGGAGCTAGGAACTTAATTTATAGCCCTCTAATGGTTGGGTGGTTAGTATGGAAGGAGAAACGGGTTTGGCTTTGCATAATTGTTTTAAAAGTTTGCAGGTTTAGTATTTTTTTCCGGCTTAGAGAAAGCTTATTAATTTATTTTTAGTTCGTATTTAATTGTTTTAAAGTGATAGGTAGATTAAAACTAAGTTGGAATATGCACCCTTAAGTAAGTAAGTCTAGTAAGATTTTAACATTTCATGTCCCGTCTTATATGATTGCCAGCAGCTTCTTCTAGCTAGACATATTATAGTTAAAATTAATTAATATAGAAAACAATTAAACCTTGGATTAAATACAAATATTTTAAAATAGCAATTAAGAAATTAAGAAATAAACTAGATACGTATGTACGTACCTACTACTTAATTTGTCAAGCGAGAATGAGTGTCGAACTTAAAATTTAATTAACTAGCAACATTGACGAGTGGTGAACATGAAATAAGTAATATTAATGACGTCAGCTTACTTAATTACTGCGATTGTTATCTTGTCAGTTGTACAGTGAAGCTCGTTGAAATGTTACCTACGAGGCTAAGGCGGGGTACAAACGAGCGTAGTTATATTAAAAGGTATTATTCTTATAGCTTTCTTAGAGCGACTACGTTTGTATAGTGTGTAACAGCCTGTGTGTTGTTCTGGGCGCCTACTCCGAACGTGTTAACGACGAACTATCGGCCGAATGTTCGCACGTTTCTTACAACGAAATCATTTTCCATATCGTTTAGTCGGTTCGGTTGTGACTCGTTCCGATCGAACATCATTTTGACAATTGTTATATCGTAAACCCTCATTAACCTGAGAGCCAAATCGAAGTATTTTCGTATTAGAACAGCAGTGCAAAGTTCGGTCGGATGTCGGTCGGTTCTGAACAATCGGTAGTGTCATTTCAGAGTAGACGCCCTGATTCTGAGCTAAGTTTGTATCAAAATCCGGCTACTAGTTTTTGTATGAAAGGATAACAAACATCTATCAAATAAATCTATTTTGTCTTTTCATTGTTATACCATCGCATATTTTCATCTACAGAAATAATACTCATCTGAAATCACAGATAAGTAAATTGCTTGTAAATTGAGTTGATTTCTTTTCAGCGTTAAAAACGTAACTGAATAAACGCTTACTTGTCCACAGCCTTTAATACACTCTAGCCCTTAATTTGCGAAGGCCTCCAAATGACATTTATTCTTGAAAGAAATTCGCTGTCTTCGTAAGTAATTTAGTACATTTTATTTTAATAGTAATAAGAGTGACAGATGCACAGTATTTATGTATAGTTTGGGAGTTTTAAGTTCTTTGTTAATGGCATTATTCTTTTAGTTAATTGTTCTTATTAGTTAAGAAAGTGGCCTTATTTCTAATCGGAAAAATAAGGCAGAAAGCCATCTATATTCAAATAATAAAGAGAATACTTTGTTTGTTTGTACCCTAAAGGCTCAGAAACTTCTGAACCAATTTGAATTCTATCACTGCTGGGAAGCTAGGCTATTCCAGAGTCGCATAGACTATGTTTTGTCCGGGTACGGCAATAAGTGCCCATGTAACGCGAGTGAAACCGCGGGAAACAGTAAGAGATAAATCAATAGACTCCTATTTAAAGAGAAGTTACCAAATAGTATTTATATTTTGTCAAAAATGACAACATTTATCGGAAGTGTACAACACTAGACCTGTACTCATTTAAAAAATAAAAAGTATCGATGAAGGACGGCCTGTAGTTATGAGCTTAACCAATCAATCAATAAATTTCAGCGATCTCATAGGTATTAATCCAACACATTATTATAACTAAATTATTCCCTACAGCGAGGCATTAATTCACTCTACAATAATAATAAAAGTGCTAGTTATTAAAATTTATCTTAAAACACAATACAGGATAATATCAGAAGTCTAATTTTACAAAATATTTGTAAAGGGGTTTGTTTTGCTACTTATTAGTGAAACTATCGACCAACATGATGTCTTCTACTACTTAGGGCCAATTTCACAGGTTCCAGATAAAGTTCTAAATAGCTATCTGACAGGTAATGTCATAGAAATGTTTTTAATTTTAACTTCTTTTCTATAACAGTATCTGTCTTCTATGGTAGTAACTATCTAGAACTTTTTTTGGAACCTATGAAACTGGTCCTTATTGGTGTTTTACTTAATTTTGATAGCTTTTGAGAGTTTTCCCAAATAATATCGATTAATTTTGGCCTAATTTTTTTACTAAATTGGCTAATAACTAAAAAACTAATTTGGCTAAATTCAATTTCCAAATTCACGTTGCAAACTTACAACAAAATGGTGTGACTTTGTTGCTTAATTTAGTCCATTTCCCAAATTATTTCTTCTGTATTATACCCATTACACAAACATACCATATTGGTCAAAAATGTATGTACACCAATATATTGCGATAATAATATAGCTGTTACAAACGTGTTGTTTACAATGTTCCTTCAAGCGCCATCTGCTTCGTCCCGTTACTCCCGAGGACATGCGCTTGCGCATCCAGTGAAAACATCATGATGGATACTTTTACTAGGCGAGTTTTTACTTTCGCGTGCTCGCAAATTTACTATAGCTTATTAATGTTACTGTATTGCGAAGTTCATGTTATTGACAAAACGGTATTTATTTTTTTATTGGGTCAAGGTGAAAAAATACTGACATTTTATAATTTGTAGGTGCTGTTTCCTATGGGATTTTGTTCGGTTTTGCATTGACTATGCAAAACCGAACGCTTATTAAATGCTTATTAGAAAATTGCATTTTCTTTTAAAATTATATGTAGTCTTATCGGTAGTAATTGTTTTCACGAGTTACCACAGCTATTATTAATGGCTTAAAAAATACTTTAAATAAATATATTGCCTTTCTTAGCTACAGGATTTTATCACCTAACAATTTTTTTCACCCCATCTTGCCACCCACATCAAAGTACATACATGACAAACTCTAGTAACTTTATAACTAAAGCTACACTTTAAATACCCCAGTGAACAGCCGTGGGAAGTGATCGAATAATCGATTCAAAGTCCGAAATAAAATCGGTATTTCATCTATACTAATATTATAAAGCTGAAGAGTTTGTTTGTTTGTTTGAACGCGCTAATCTCAGGAACTACTGGTCCGATTTCAAAAATTCTTTCAGTGTTAGATAGCCCATTTATCGAGGAAGGTTATAGGCTACTTTTTATCCGGGTACGTGCAGTAGTTCCCACAGAAAAGCGGGTGAAACCGCTGGCGGAAGCTAGTATCGAATAAAGGCCTAAAACATCCTGTCGAAACAGAAGAGATTGTAACGATGACGAGTTTTGCCAATAATCGTAAAATTGCAGGAAATTAAACCTGATTGATGTAATTACTTCCTCTTGACAATTGGTTTTATTATAAGTAATTAGTTTATGGCACGTTTCAAGTTGTGTTATAGTTTTTTTATTGTGTAAATCAGTAGAGTTCTAAAGAGCAATATGATGTAAGTAATGAAACATTACCTACGGCCAGTTTCACTGACTTTTCTATGGCGCGATCTGTCAGAAATAGTCTAGAACTCTATCTGGAACCCTTTTTTTGTTTTTTTTTTTATATCGATGGGAAATCATCACTATGACCCCTCCCGCTGTGGGTGACAGCGTTGCACCCATAACAAACTTTTCTTTAACTTTATTGTAATAGCACTGTTTAGGTCTAAAGTTAGTATAGAAAATCAGGTATTCACCTATTAATGTATTTATTTATGGCACAGGTGTCCTAGGCACCTGATGTAATCCCCCTGTCTCCGCTAGGGTGCCTCAGCGCTATTTATAGACGAGCACACGTTAGCGACTATTAGTTACAGCATTTGCTTTAAATATCTTTCATCTTGTTTTAGTAACTAATATTGGTAAATTAACTAACTAAGCAATATCTAATCGTATAGTTAAATATATTGGTCAGATATTTTTTTATGAAAGTGGTGGTAAAATCAAAACTTTTTGGAAGATTTGTGTCTGAAAGTTTTGAAGGTTTGTTGCGTAATGTTCTATCTAAGTAATCGAATGCTTTCTTTAGTTCTATTAGAATTATTCTTCAGAAATAAAGGTGTTTGTTTTAAAAGTTCTATACCGTTTAAGCTCCACGTGGATTGCAAACACGTGGTTTCAAAAGGTTATCCAATAGTGCGCATTTTTGAAGATGATAACGAAACTAGTGGCAATTGTCATTTAAGTTTTATCTTTATCATAATCCATCCAGTTTATGTCACCAAAATGTCAAAGACAACCACTTTTGGATCCACGTGTCAAGATTCAGAAATTTTTAAACACTCTGCTGTAGGTATATTTAATTTTGAATCTAGATTTGGATCTTATTCCAGAGATATAAGACAAAAATCATGATCAATTCTTTAATAGACCTTTACTGGGGTATTATAACATTTCCGTTATACTAAAGAGAGAGGGGTTTGATATGAGGGTACTCATCTCAAACCCCTCTCTCTAGGTCTAAGTCACCAGGACCATTGATCACTAACTGCGGAAATCAATATTCTGTCTATCTCTGGATTTGCTTACTAGAGATAGAATTTTGACATTAGCCCCATACAAGTAATGCCAAATTCCTATCTCTAGTAATCAAATCCAGAGTAAGATAGGTTATCGGGAACGGCCGTAAGCTGCCCAAAGCCGATTTTATTGGAGATAGTTTATATTTCATGTCTGTTACATCATCAGCCTATTCGCTATCCCCACGTTTCAGGATACTCGCCCTCCCCCCTCATGCAAAGAAGGTAAAATTGGTCACCCGGCTTGCATGACTGATGACAGCCTGAACCTTATATTACATGATGTCTTTCGTCATCAGCCTATTTTCTATCCCACTGTTCAGGATACTCCCCCCCCTCTCATTCAAAGAAGGTAAGTTTGGTTACTAGGCTTGCATGTCTGAAGACAGGACTTAAGATGAATTGGATTGGATAGTCTAGTAAACAATAGCGTGGTGTAAGGCCACCGCAAGATTTTGGCGGGAGCGTGCAAGGCTGCGCACCTAGTATGGCGTTCACCTGCGCGCGCGCCACCTGCCGCACATCTGACACAGATGCAGACTAGTGAAGGGACAGTCGTGGTGTCGATGGGAATTAGTTGTCGATGCATGTGGTCTGTTTCCGAGTTGGAGGTTATACACACTAGTTTTACTTATTTCTGATAATTGAGTTTTTTAAATGTATAAATGAATTTTGTAATCTCTTTAACTTCACATATTTAAAAGAGAGTCATTTTTTTACTAAAAAATGTATGCACAACAAGTCGCAAAATAATCTACACGGGTTATTTGTTTGGACATAATTTACTCAAACAATGGACATACAAACTATGAAATAAAAGCTTGAATAAGAATAAAAGCACATTATAAAAATAAGTACCCACATAAATTATATAAAAAATAAACATTTAACAGAAACACGTAGACACGGGAAGTAATTGTGTATGTAAGCAGAGTACAATTTTACGTGATCCTACTTTAAACAGTAGTTTCGAGGAAAAAATGCGTTGTTACTGATTTAAATCTTTGATTTACATAAATGTCAACCATTCAAGCCTAGTCTTAAGGACAACCAATAAATAAGGCAGGCTATTTGCATGCTGTACTAAGAATCTTGAAGAATTTTTACTTTGTTAGTATTTATGTTAAAATCGGGTGCAATACACTTCTGCCTTTGTTTTTTTTTTATATCGATGGGAAATCATAAGTATGACTCCTCCCGCTGTGGATGACAGTAGAAAGAAGTGTCAGACTTTTACTGACTAAAACCCACCGCGTCCCTTCGGGAGCCCTTTGTGTGCCAGAGCCGCGGTAACTCTTTCGAACAATCCGCAGCCCCGACGGGATACACTTCTGCCTTAGGCAACATTTTATCACATGAAGGGTAAAATACCTATGTTTGAATGGCATTGAAATGATTTTATATTTTAGCCATTTCATTCACGTCTATACTATTTATTGGTATATTTTTTAACAACAAAAAACTATCGATAAAAAAAACCATCGACATGTCCCACCACTACAAACCTTCTCACACATCTCATCACTTGACGAGTGCGCTTTACGCTGCACGACCAGCCTAATTATTACGTCGACTCGACGATAGCCATCAGTGAAGCGATGCAGCCGCTTTATGTTACACAACGATTGATTAATTGACCTACGTACAATGAATGTAAGAGGTAATTGTTTTAAGATACATTGTCAAGACAGTTACGAATGTTTTCCTATTTATATTTTTATTGATTGCTGTTATCGATGCTCTAGTTTTAGAGATAGGTAGGTCAATTGTAGGAGCCTCGTTTTGCTATGCTTAACTGCGGAAATCAGTACTCTGTCTATCTCTGGATTTGCTTACNAACTAAGCAATATCTAATCGTATAGTTAAATATATTGGTCAGATATTTTTTTATGAAAGTGGTGGTAAAATCAAAACTTTTTGGAAGATTTGTGTCTGAAAGTTTTGAAGGTTTGTTGCGTAATGTTCTATCTAAGTAATCGAATGCTTTCTTTAGTTCTATTAGAATTATTCTTCAGAAATAAAGGTGTTTGTTTTAAAAGTTCTATACCGTTTAAGCTCCACGTGGATTGCAAACACGTGGTTTCAAAAGGTTATCCAATAGTGCGCATTTTTGAAGATGATAACGAAACTAGTGGCAATTGTCATTTAAGTTTTATCTTTATCATAATCCATCCAGTTTATGTCACCAAAATGTCAAAGACAACCACTTTTGGATCCACGTGTCAAGATTCAGAAATTTTTAAACACTCTGCTGTAGGTATATTTAATTTTGAATCTAGATTTGGATCTTATTCCAGAGATATAAGACAAAAATCATGATCAATTCTTTAATAGACCTTTACTGGGGTATTATAACATTTCCGTTATACTAAAGAGAGAGGGGTTTGATATGAGGGTACTCATCTCAAACCCCTCTCTCTAGGTCTAAGTCACCAGGACCATTGATCACTAACTGCGGAAATCAATAATCTATCTATCTCTGGATTTGCTTACTAGAGATAGAATTTTGACATTAGCCCCATACAAGTAATGCCAAATTCCTATCTCTAGTAATCAAATCCAGAGTAAGATAGGTTATCGGGAACGGCCGTAAGCTGCCCAAAGCCGATTTTATTGGAGATAGTTTATATTTCATGTCTGTTACATCATCAGCCTATTCGCTATCCCCACGTTTCAGGATACTCGCCCTCCCCCCTCATGCAAAGAAGGTAAAATTGGTCACCCGGCTTGCATGACTGATGACAGCCTGAACCTTATATTACATGATGTCTTTCGTCATCAGCCTATTTTCTATCCCACTGTTCAGGATACTCCCCCCCCTCTCATTCAAAGAAGGTAAGTTTGGTTACTAGGCTTGCATGTCTGAAGACAGGACTTAAGATGAATTGGATTGGATAGTCTAGTAAACAATAGCGTGGTGTAAGGCCACCGCAAGATTTTGGCGGGAGCGTGCAAGGCTGCGCACCTAGTATGGCGTTCACCTGCGCGCGCGCCACCTGCCGCACATCTGACACAGATGCAGACTAGTGAAGGGACAGTCGTGGTGTCGATGGGAATTAGTTGTCGATGCATGTGGTCTGTTTCCGAGTTGGAGGTTATACACACTAGTTTTACTTATTTCTGATAATTGAGTTTTTTAAATGTATAAATGAATTTTGTAATCTCTTTAACTTCACATATTTAAAAGAGAGTCATTTTTTTACTAAAAAATGTATGCACAACAAGTCGCAAAATAATCTACACGGGTTATTTGTTTGGACATAATTTACTCAAACAATGGACATACAAACTATGAAATAAAAGCTTGAATAAGAATAAAAGCACATTATAAAAATAAGTACCCACATAAATTATATAAAAAATAAACATTTAACAGAAACACGTAGACACGGGAAGTAATTGTGTATGTAAGCAGAGTACAATTTTACGTGATCCTACTTTAAACAGTAGTTTCGAGGAAAAAATGCGTTGTTACTGATTTAAATCTTTGATTTACATAAATGTCAACCATTCAAGCCTAGTCTTAAGGACAACCAATAAATAAGGCAGGCTATTTGCATGCTGTACTAAGAATCTTGAAGAATTTTTACTTTGTTAGTATTTATGTTAAAATCGGGTGCAATACACTTCTGCCTTTGTTTTTTTTTTATATCGATGGGAAATCATAAGTATGACTCCTCCCGCTGTGGATGACAGTAGAAAGAAGTGTCAGACTTTTACTGACTAAAACCCACCGCGTCCCTTCGGGAGCCCTTTGTGTGCCAGAGCCGCGGTAACTCTTTCGAACAATCCGCAGCCCCGACGGGATACACTTCTGCCTTAGGCAACATTTTATCACATGAAGGGTAAAATACCTATGTTTGAATGGCATTGAAATGATTTTATATTTTAGCCATTTCATTCACGTCTATACTATTTATTGGTATATTTTTTAACAACAAAAAACTATCGATAAAAAAAACCATCGACATGTCCCACCACTACAAACCTTCTCACACATCTCATCACTTGACGAGTGCGCTTTACGCTGCACGACCAGCCTAATTATTACGTCGACTCGACGATAGCCATCAGTGAAGCGATGCAGCCGCTTTATGTTACACAACGATTGATTAATTGACCTACGTACAATGAATGTAAGAGGTAATTGTTTTAAGATACATTGTCAAGACAGTTACGAATGTTTTCCTATTTATATTTTTATTGATTGCTGTTATCGATGCTCTAGTTTTAGAGATAGGTAGGTCAATTGTAGGAGCCTCGTTTTGCTATGCTTAACTGCGGAAATCAGTACTCTGTCTATCTCTGGATTTGCTTCTAGTGATAGAATTTTGACATTAGCCCCATACAAGTAATGTCAAATTCCTATCTCTGGTAAGCAAATCCAGAGTTAGATAGGTTATTGGGAACGGCCGTAATAGGTTCCAGATAGTTACTGACTGAAACTGTCATAGAAGTGTCAAAATTAAAAACTTATTTGGCATTATCTTTCAGATAGCTATCCACAACTTTATCGGAACCTGTAAAACAAGGGGTAAATGATATTTCGTTGTTCTTGTTATGAGACGTGAAACAATTTTTGATGTCAAATATCGACGTGTTTTTAGTTGAATATGTTTCAGATGATTGAGTAACCTATTTTAAGTAAGAATGAGCCACGTGTCTAAGTTTTTCCCAGATATTGTTTGGGGCCGTATTCTTAAAAATGTGTTTCATTTTTATAAGAACCAACTCCCATACGTCATCCAGAACTCAAAACAACATATCATTCATTATGGACTTTCATACTTCGATGTTTCTGACAACCAAAACGCACATCTTACCGCATTTACGGCCCAACTCACACTTGGCCATTACAAAACACGACGTAATATCCGATACAATTTTTTCATCGAATGTATTGCATATTTTAATTTACTTTGCACACAAGTATTTTAGTTCGTTATTAGTATGAGAATCGTGTGCGCATACGCAACTTGCATCGTAATGGCCTTACAAAGTTGTATTGCCACCTAATATGGCGAATATTGTATTAAATTATTATGTGAAACATTTATTAGACTGGTAGAATAATTATAAATGTTATGCCTATCTTTTATAAATGAGACATACTTGCTAATATTAAGTGCTAAAAATATAAGTCAATGTTTGGAATATTAATGATCGATCTATATAAAAAATATAGATCATACCTGTCACATTTAAAAAAACATCTAAAAAAAATAATTTTATACGAAATACTTGGCAATACTACACTTGACTTACAGGTTGATTTATAATTACCTCTATACAGGGTGTATAAAAACACAAACAGTAGGTATAATATAGCATGTTGTTTAGATCTAGCACATATCCCGAGTGCAGCCGAATGCCAATCGGGTTAAGTCGGGTTATGAATACATAGTGCTTATTAATAGGTTGGTTGTAACCCCCTAGTCTATGGCAGACTAGACTAGACCAGTTTTATAATTGTGCTAATCTGTTAATTTTTAATGTGCTGTTATCACGTCATTGGTTAATTGAAGTGTTATTGAACTTAACTGGCTGGTTTTTAAATGCTATTTGGTGCCACAAAATTTCTTTAAAAAAAAGAAAAGTTCATTGTTTCAGGAACTTTCTTAATAACAAAAAGATATACTGATTCAGTATGGGAGTGTTTTGGCATAGTTGAATAATGATTATTCCAGTAACCTGAGAGCTAGTGAACCTTCCGACTAACGGTCGGCCTGTAAGGCTAGAAATTTGTGAAGTGATGAGTCATAGTACACCAAGGCCAACAGCAAAGACCTGGCAGGCCTCAGCCCTGCACATCATCATGCATTTTATTATTCAAGATGTAAAATTATTACGAAAAAAAAACTTCCTTCTGTAAGCTTCAAAATTTAATAGAATATAGTTTATTTATTGGTAATCATGGAAAAAAATTGCCAGGCGATTTGAGTAAGCAGAAGTATCTGCCAGGCGACT
>NWSH02000605.1:3981181-4014524 GCA_002382865.2 Heliothis virescens | reverse complement strand
AGTCGCTCCATGTAAAACACTGGTTCTCAGCTGCATCGGATTAGACTGGAAGCCGACCCCAACATTGTTGGGAAAAGGCTAGGCAGATGATGATGATGTATGTGTGTTTGCAGGACCTGCGATATTTCTAGACACAGCTTCCACATACAATTCTGGATAGCTTTAAGACAGATAGTGCTAGTTCATAGAAATGTTTTTAATGTTGATTACTTCTCTATGGCGTGATCTGTCAGATAACTATCTATAACTTTATCTGGAACCTGTGAAACTGAGCGTTAATCTGATAAATTGACTGTAGGTGCAAACTGGGTGATTGGTACATTTGTTTATTAAATAGGGAATCGATATCAGATTAATGTCATAATCCCATTTTATAAAGTATCAAATAACTGAAATAAAATCATCATAATCATCATAATGTGACAAATCGTCAGAAATGTGACCAAGTAAATTAAATTCCTCATTATCCTGTTAACTTAATTCCAACTTAACAGAAGTTAAGAACAACTTAAAATCAATAAGTAAGGTCTTCAAAAATCCAGAACGCTTCATAAGTAATTGCTTGATTAGATTTAGATTCGCGATAAGATACAAACAAAAAATATGTTATTCTGTTAGTACACACTTAGTATCTACTTAGTTGCTTAGAAACCTTGAACTTTATCTTAACATGCGAAGAATATTTTTTTCTGACAAACAAAACAAAATTACAACGCACTAATTTGATATTGAAGTCTATGGTTATAAGTTTATTGATGTAGGGTAAGCTGTGCTTGCCGCGGTCATTACTTGGATGGGTGACCGTAAGCGCACCGAAACTTCTAGAATAATTTGTTACTTGACTCAAACTAGGTATACTTAAGGTTCGTTTCACAGGTTCTAGATAAAATTCTGGATACCTAGCTATTTGACAAATAATAGAAATATTTTTAATTTTTACTATTTTTCAATGTTAGAATCTGTTAGTTAGCTATCTAGAACATTATCTGGAACATGCGTAACATGCCCTTATAATTATTAAACAGGAACATGGATACCTACTATCAATATCATAAAAAAACTTAACACTGACTGTAGTTTCCAAGTGCTATTTTGGAGACTAAAAATAAAAATAAAATAAAACACCGTAAAGTGTGAACAAAGTTTAATTATGAAAGAGAAACAGTAGGTACGAGATCAGTTACCATTTCGACAGTATCAAATTTCTTTCCTCAAACAATAGAAACAAAATCACACACTGAAACATTTAATGTTTTTTTTTTCTCTTTTTAGTCACGCCACTAAGTTCAAAGTACAACTTTTATTTGCGCAATTCAGAGCATATTTTTTACTATAACTACAGCATTATAATACTCATAAAATCTTATAATAAAATGCTCATTTGAACAAATACGGTTTATTCATGACTTTTATAAATATTACGTTTTGGAACCATGTGCTGCCATCTAGCGGCGAGTAGCAAAAACCATGACATCAAAACATTCCTTGTAGGAGTTGAATTTCATTATTTGATTTTAGAATCATCTTTTCTTGGCATTAATTTTTATGTTATGAAGAATATTATATTTTATGCGTTTAATTAAATACACTAATATATTTTCTGTACTGACAGTTGTCAAATAAGAAGTACTTTATTGATAAAATCGCTGTGTGTGGCTACAAATGAATTTATTTTGCTACTAAAGCGATATCGAGTAATATTTTCGTCTACTTCATATCAAAGTCATAAATAAATCACCATTACAATTAAGTAAATATAACTAACTATTAAACATTATGATGACAACTATATATAGCCACTTGATAGATCAATAAACATCATTTACGTAGGATGGTGATTGAATATGCAATACAGCCTAGACAATATATTAATAGGACCTCACTATTTAAGTTTATGGCATCAACACATTTACATACATTACGTAATTAGGTAAACTGACGTAATTTCTGGTCAAAGGGCGGAGTTTATTAACAGTATTTGCGAAGAATTTGTGATTTTTTTTTATACTGGGTGCCTCTATGTATGGATCAAATGGAACACGGGTGTGGACATTTACCAACTTTTTGACTTCCGAATGTGTCAAATTTTGAACGGGTCAAAAACGTTGGTGTTCTCACTTGATTGGTAAATAACCCTGTTCAATTGATTTAAACTTCGAGGGACAGCTTGTATAAGCATATTTGATACTCTCATATTTTTGTAAATACCGATAATGCACAATATAATTTGTCAGCACCCAGCCTATTTTTCTACTATATCTGTCTCTATAAAAGAGACCTATAGACCTATACTATAAGACTTTACAGATAGAAGGTTCAGTAACTTTCTTTATAGGTTTTAAAGGATTGCCCGATTTTCAGCGTTCATTGAACGTGTTATTGAAGCCTAAAATCCATTAATTTTCTTTGAAATACTAAAGTAAGACACAATCAATCTAGAACGCCTGTTTCTGGTTTTCATTTTTTCAATAACAGTCTTGCTCCTAACTTGATGAGCTGGCTATCCTAGCTTCATTAGCACAGACCCTCCATCTTTACCAGGCTCGTTGGTCTAGTTGTCGCATAGGCGACTGCTGAGCACGAGGTCTCGGGTTCGATTCCTGGGACGGGCCGAAATCGCTTTGTGGGTTTTAGAAACTTTCACAAAGCAGCTCGGAGTTGGAAGTTGGTGATTGATACACCCGTGCATCGGAGAGCACGTTAATGTCGGTCTTGCGCCTAATCTCTCTCCGGTCGTGTCGGATTGCCGTCCCATCGGGTTATGAGTGAGGGAATAGGGAGTGCACCTGTGTCAGCGCAAATGCTTGTGCACTATAATATGTCCTGCGCAGCTGNTCGGATTGCCGTCCCATCGGGTTATGAGAGTGAGGGAATAGGGAGTGCACCTGTGTCAGCGCAAATGCTTGTGCACTATAATATGTCCTGCGCAGCTGGCTGATCTCCTTATATGAGAACAGCCGCCGTGGCTGATAATCGGCTAGGACGCCATCATCACCAGGCTGCACAAAATATGAGAAATTAAAAATTTATGGGAAAACACTATTTTGTATAACCCGTTACACAACAATGCAAATAAAATCACCTACTAACACACCTAATTCTTTTAACACAAAACAAACGCGCAAACTAGAATAAAGCCCATAAAATCCTCCTAAACTGTCCGGCACGTAAATATTTACATCCCAATTTCTATTAGTCTGTTTTATTACTAGGATACGTCGTTTATTGCGTTACAATTGCGTGCATGCGTAAGTGAATCAGTTGCAGTGACGCACCTGCGTGCAATCTGGCCAGGTGAAGTATACGCAGGGCTTAGAGAGTTTAACTATATGGAGACGCTGTTACCGTACCTTTCTCTGTGCCAATGGTACGAGAGCACCCTTCATAATAATAGAATATACATGTCTGCGTCTCAAGTTTATGCATGTACTATAGCTTCCTGTACCCGGATAAAAAGTAGCCTATGTGTTATTCTGATAAATAAGCTATATGACTGCCAACCATAGATATTTTAAAGAAGGAGATATGCCCTGTAGACGAAAATGTATCGGATACCTGTGTCTCCAGTTTCCCCTACCACACGGCAACTACTACACGCGCGGTTTAGTAAAAGCAATAGATACATTGCTTGTCTGGTCACTGAGTGACAAACTTGCGTAGTTGTGAAGGAGCAATGTATTTATAGCAAAACAGTTCAGACTAGTTCGCGGAGACGGAATTTACGAATTATTTGCGGTACGATCGCCTGTTCGAGGAGACAGCGACACGCCCACTTACCACTTCTCCTGTTATTAATATTTCTGTGCTGCCAAGTGTCATTAAAATACACCAAGTATTTTTTGCGGGAAAGAGTAACAAATATACAATATACATACATACATCCTCACAAACTTTTTTAATTTTGCTGTATCGTGAGTGATCTATCACTTAATGTCGTGCTCACACCTAACCCTCTGCGCGTGTTGTGGCAGACTTTTTCATTGGTGATCGTGGTGGTTCCTGCAGGTTAAACGCTCTAAAGCACGGGGTCGATATAAATGCACGCGTGTTTACTTGAAATGTTTGCATCAAAGGGTTACGTCGGTGTAATTCGCGGTGGAAATGTAAATCTTATGCTGTAACTGATATATTTGTGTAAGGGGGAAGTTACCTGTTGCGTGATAAGTTGCCTATGGTTGCTGTCATAAACCACCGATTATACTGGCTCTATGGTTAAGTAACGAATTTATATCTATACATATATGTATGTATTAATTTATACTTGCAGTAATATTATATTCATTATATGTATTATATTTTCTTATTTAGGTATACATATATAATATACAGATATTGTATCTATATGTAGAAAATTAAGTACACCATAGACTACCTGCTATATGGTTATTTCCTTTCGTCTCAATCCATCCAAAGGTTATCTGTAAGAGATCGCTTTTAGCGATAAGACCGCCCATTGTGTCACCTAAACTTTTTTTTTGTAACATTGTTTTTTATGTAAATTGGTGTACATAATAAAGAATATATCTATCTATCTTATATAGCCTCTTACATTATAGCATGTGGATAAAAAACAACTTTAAGTAATTCGCCAGTATCTTTATCTATGTTTTTAATCCATATCCAGTATAATATAAAACAAATCCACCATAAAACTCCCCTTGCAACGATAAAAATAAAAACACATCTTACGATAACACCTTAACATCGTTACAACCCTTCAAGACGGTTTAAAAATTATTCGAAAGTTAAAAAAAAACAACAAAATCATAAACTCATCTGACCATTACCAACGGCTTTTTTTATGACAATTTGCTTATTTAGTCGTTATGTCATAAAAGACGGCTGCGTCGAAAGGGGTAGTGACCAAAAGAAAAAGTTGCTGTAACCCTTCAAAAATTCGGTGACGAAACGGGATTATGCGAAAGGTGCAAGTCACAAAATACATGCCGTAATTTTTTTACTTTTATTATAGTAGGTATATTTGTTTATTATTCACTGGACAGTTTAACGAGCTTTACAAGGTTTATATCAGCTATTTGTTTTGATTATAGCCATTACAGGTTTGCATATATGTTTTTTTTAATTTATGACGGGATATTGTGTACTCTAGTCTCTAGTTATCTATGCATTTGCTATAAATCTATAGTGCTCTTCCTATTATCTACTGAATATTAAATAAAAAAATATGGACTTCAATTGTTTGTGTGCCTTCTTTAATGTGGCTGGAATATTTAAATTCTATAAAATAAACTTATCCTTATCGTTAGACAGACAGTAAAAGTGTTATTTTATATGAAGCCCTTAGTATTTTACTAAGCATATTGTAATATTTTATATCTACACAATTCTTCAAAATACTTTAAATTCATCGTATGCAATAATTTTTTTCACGTTTTTGTCAAACCTTTGACCTTTAACAAGCAATAAAAGACATGAACAAATCCCTTAAAGTTCCCTACTGCATAACTTCATCCACATTCGACAGGTAGATCGAATCTGTTCTTTTTGTCACTTGTAACGGACTTCAGTAGCATGTTAATTTGACATAACTCTATTTTTTACTTAACATATGGCGATTTTGATAACACCTGATATTTAAGAAGCAATCAACTTTACATTTATCACACAGCTTATTAAGCAACTTTTTATATCTGCTAAATATCTTGAACAAAAATATGCGCTAGCACACCTTTTCTATGGAGTATATAAAAATAGTCTGATTATAGTAGGTACCTAACCAATTTTCTGACCCTAGCTTATTTCGTTCCCAAGCCTTTTGCAAGATTCGAAATAACATTCAACTGTAGCGACCATTACAGCCAATTTCAGAGATTCCAGATAAAGTCTAGATAGCTATCTGACAGATAATGCCATAAAAAATAAAATTTTACTTTGGCATTATCTGTCAGATAACTACCTAGAAATTTGTGTTGAACCTTTTTTTAATTAACTTTTCAAAATCCCCAAAAACACCGTCCTGTATCACTCTCAATATTTAAAACACCCTTATTATCTCAATAGAGGTAAGGTGTTGTGGTACCACGCGCCACCGCTTGTCGTGGGCACGTGCTCACGGTGCGTACGGCCATGCGCCCGCGCCGCCCGTGACGTGACGAGCGGCTAATAAAATAATAACGTATGCGTTTGCGCAGCGAGACTCTAGAGACGGGGCAGGGCTGGAG
This sequence comes from Heliothis virescens, assembly GCA_002382865.2. Taxonomy (NCBI): domain Eukaryota; kingdom Metazoa; phylum Arthropoda; class Insecta; order Lepidoptera; family Noctuidae; genus Heliothis; species Heliothis virescens. The sequence continues at coordinate 4,008,342 of NWSH02000605.1, read as the reverse complement.
TTGGGGTGGTAATATTTTTGGAGTAATTTGTAATTATTCTTAATGATAAATTGTAAATTAATTACATTTCAGTATGTATTATGTGTATTCGCCTTATTAACTAAAAAACGCAATAAATTACAGCAGTGATAGGCCCCTGAAGATCTAACGCAAAATTTGAATTTTAGACTAAGATTTAATTTAATTTTTGGATATTTTTTATCTTTCATAAAATTGTTTTCTTAGTACTAAAATATTTTACATCTTACAACTAGCCTATTACAAAGCCAACAAAAATAAATTACTTACCAAAAACCTTTCTCCCAAATCCGGCCCACGTCCACAAACCAACGGGCAACCAGCGGGCGGCATTATTTCCACAAACTACACTACTACAATAGAACGGAACCGAAGGTGTTAGATACAACCCTTTATCTAGCCGATGCAATGGCCGACATATGCCGCTTCCGACTGCGCGCGCGCATGCGCCTTCAAAACCACGCATGTGTTAGTGTAATTAGTATGGAGTTGACGATAATCATTGGAGAGTAAGTTTAAGGAATTTTTTTTGTGGTATTTTGTTAATTTAGGATACAATAGGACTGAAATAGGCAAAGCGATTATATAAATGTGCCTAAACAAACAAAAATGTGTCTGAAATAATTGGCAATTTAACTCATTAAGTTCACAGCAAACGATTCAAAATACTTCAAACAGTATTATTTCAAATTAAACTGTGATTTAAATATTTATTTAATAAGAATATCCTATGTCTTACAAACAAAAATTCAAGACTACCTAATACACAATTTCCCCAAAACACGTCCATTTTCGAACGCACATTCGTTATTTCAAAATACCAAACTTTCAATGTAACATTCACAAAACAGGCAAACTGTCCTTACTTTTGTGCAACGGTGCATGTCATTCTGCCGCAAAAGGTGCATGTCAAATGTGCAACTGACATCACGCGCGACAAATCTGCTCAGACGCACATTTTAGCGCAATTATTTGCATTGTATGACTTTTGGTGTTGTGAATGGATCCAGGAAATTGTGGTTTTAAAGGATTGATTGATTGTAGCTGGCCATGTGTTGTTTTTTTTTTTTTGGAATGCTGCATATTTTGGTTTTAATTTGTAGGCAATGTGGTGTTGTAGACACAATGTGTACTTTGCCATAGAGTAGGTTGTTTCGGTAATGGTGCTCCAATCTATGGTTTTCTTTGAACTATTTTGTCCGCTATAACTCCAATTGTTATCTCAATTTATTATTTTACTAAATAGCCGGTAGCTTTGACCATGTGCTCGATGGCATGGCGGTGGGACTATATGTTTAAATTAGTATTTTTTTGCAACAAATATTTAAAAATGACAAAATATAAGTTTAATAAATGAATACAGAATCTAAATCTAAATCTGTATTAAGTAAAATATTTTGAAAAAAAAATATTTGTTATAATAGGCAGGCTACTATTAAAACCTACTTTACTTCAATTTGAAAGTTACTCATATCTCATCAAATCAAACTCCAACGAATGACTCCAAAAGTCATAATTTTTTAAAATAAACTTGGTTCCCATATCGTTCACACATGATGCACCAAACATTAGGCCGGGAACACACCGTCTAATGGACTGGCTCGTTACTGCGCCTTAATTACAAAGACGAGACTACACTATGAGATGTTATATTGAGGTGGTTTTGAATTTCAACAAAATTGTATAAAATATGGAGATATGGCGTTTACTTTGAGGAAATGCATTAGAGGGTTATGCGTAATCTTTTTCTAACACATAGGGTTAAACAATGTAGAACATAAATTAAATTGAATAAAATAATAAAATATAATCTGCTATAGAATATAATATTTTTTTTTTCAGGATAAGTTACAGATAATAAAAAAAATATCTTCAAACTCAATAAAAACATTTTATCTTTCGCCAATCGTATCGTAAAATAGTACATTACAAGAACAACCATTTTTTACATCATACTAAATCAAAAGTTAAAATACTATGAATAATCATGAATATGTTAAATATAAAACAAATAATCAATACTAGAGATTGTGATCAAATATCGAAATTAAGTGAAGTTGTTTTGATGCATCTTTATATGGTAATGTAAAACTGATAGTAATAAAATCTTCGTAACGTATGTCATTTCTATGACATTTGTTTTGTAATAGTCTTTGATTGAGATATTTTTAATCGACTTCCCAAAAATGTGGAGGTTCTCAATATTATCACGAACTTAATTCATATTATGACATCTCAGTCTCTGTGAACAATGAAATATGCCCAGCTTTTTTCATCAAACATCAAATAGTATTTATAACTAGGTATTAACTATTTTGTCTGAGAATGTCATAAGCAACAAACTAGAAAAGAACATATTTGTAAAATAAGACACAAGAAACACACAGTCAACCAAAACTATTTTGACGACCCGAAAAACAAAGACTAAAAAATCTATAGAATATTGTATAGTGTTCAAATTCAAATAGTAGTTAAATTTTAGAATACAAAATCCCAGAAATCTAGAAATTAAATGCATTTCGTAACATTCCATCAAAAAGGCAATTTTTCTTAAAATCTTTTATAGTAAGTACATCTGGACACACAGGTCTGCCTGTGAGACTTTACCTAACTTAAGATAAAACTTATCAAGAGGATGGACTAAAGCCCAGTAATGACTTAGGCAGTATTTATCAAAGGGGAAAAACTAAACCCGAATGGAATCGAAACAGAAAACTCGAGTGAAACCGGGAGATATAACTGGATGCTTATACAATAAAATAATTAAACAGCTCAATCAGTGAAGATCCGCTGATTACGAAAGCAGGTGATTAGAATGCGAGTGTGGTCGGCGATGCGCGTGCGACGGCACATGTGGGCGGCGCGTGCGCTCGTTACATGGAAACGTAGCGCTATGCATTTTTCATCAAGAAAGTGTTATTATTTTTTTATGTTAATTTTGATGTTTTTATAACGTTAAGGGAATTGTTGACAGTTACAGAAAATCATAAAAGAGTTTTTGCATTTTTTTTGTAAATGCTATAAAAAATATGGAAGAATCCTTATGATTCTTGTTGATTTTATCGTAAAAATATATCTAAGTAATAAAAATGGCAATCATCATGCTAAATAATTTACTATACTTAACTAAAATTCACATAATAACGTTACGACTTTTCTGGGTTTTTCAAAGCCTTCTTCATTTATCAACACTTTTCTACACAAGGCAAAATTATTTCAGTACAAATATAAGGAAACTATAACCAAAAAAACACGTTAATTTGACATTCACGAAAATACCAACATTGCACCAAATAAATTCCCGCTCCATGTAAACCAACCTTTCACCCAAAACCACCGAAAACCAATACAGATTTTATTTAAACGAAAACACGAGAATTTACATTTTGATATTCGTTCAAACGCGCGCCTCAGTCACGGACCGCGTAAGGCACGCGACAAACCCAAGGCATCACGACCAGTGTGCTCGTGCCTTTATGTCGTGCGGTGTGTGCGTGACCTTACAACTATTTATGTTGTATTGTTTCCATATTATTTTATTGCGTGTTATTGTGATTAGAGGAAAAAATAGATTTGTCGTGTTTGGAAAAGGGTCTTTTAATGTCGCCGGTCTTGGCGGCCATCTTAGTTTTATTATTGGTGATTGATGACAAGTAAGGTGCGCATTTTAGATAGAATTGACGAGGCAAATTGGATCTTCCAGACCTAGTGAATTCTTCCAAGGAGTGTGGGTGGCAGTTGAAGAAATACCTGAATGAAAAGACTTGAAATACCAGGATGGGTCATCGGTCTTTTCCTGACATAACTGAAAACAGTTTACAACCAAAGCAAAGCGATGCTTTCAAAACCTTCTCTTCTTAAGCTTACTCCAGAAATACAGGGAAAAATCCCAATACACATATACGCTAATCGAAAAGCGAAAATAGGCTATCCACACATTTTACACTAAAATAAATTCATCTCTACTAAAGGTCAATAGTGTGAGAATACTACAAACCGTTTTTCCCCAATTTGGTGTTTACACCTAATCGAATATGTAACAGGTGCATTTTCCGATGCAGCCTAGTCACTTAAGTAGAACTACATGAGAATGCTACCTATTAAATATGTACACACCTTTCTCTATCACAATGAGCCCACCAAAGAATTATTATTGTTAGTAAGGCAACTAGCTTTTTAATATCTTTACCAAATTAACGTACTCGTCAATTTTCAAATTACTGTCAAAGTACGTGCTGTAAATGAGAGCTGGTACCAAATCTTTGCCTGCTTTCCGAGACACAATGTTGCTACTGCAGATGTTTCATTACACGAAAGCGGGAGAACTATGCTTGTGTGTGTGAATTTCCTTTGAAAGATTCGGCGACTCGGCCACTATTAAGCGCATCCAAGCTCAACAGTATTTGTGAGATGAAACATCTACTTATGAGAAGTTCAGCATATGTTAGAGCTACACATTCCTCCGATTCAAGATCTACGTTTCCAATAGCACTTTTATATGCGGCAATGATTTTTCTCGTCAAAAGTGCTTCCAGCCTCAAGGCCAATGTGGCGTCTTAAAACTTAAAGATGCCAACTATATGACTACTAAGGTCTAAGTTCAACCTCTCATCCACAATTCCAGGTAAAACCAATTCCATACAGACGGAAACCATCATCAATCTCTTCATCCCTTTAAAGCGGACGAAATTTTACCAACATAACTTTACCATCCCTCGGAAAAAATCATCATTGGAAATTCAACCTTAGCTGTGTGGGGATAGAGTTCTGTTTTAAATGTAGGGTGGGTGTTTCTGGTATGTTTGTGCTATTGGAATTTGAACTTTAGATATGTAAAGATAGAGTGCTATTTTCTTAGTTAGGGTGGGGGTTTGTGGTAACTTTGCAGGAATGGATGTAACATTTCAAAGATAATTAGGTGTGGCATCAATCAGGATAGCTGAGCATGTGTTTGGTGTCATCACCATGATGTGGAGTGATTCAATGATGAGGGGATGGAAGTAGGCGACAACATGACTTTTAATGGACGAATTGAGGGAAAAACGTGTTAAATATACCTATGAGGTTTTGAGAGAGTGGTAAATAAAAGTGAAAGTCCACACCCTTCAAACTTATGAGAGAATCATTGAATGTTTCTGCCGTCAATATACAGCTAGGTATTTTGGTATAAAAAAGGTATACGGCCAGCTTCACAAGTTCCAGATAATATTCTATACAGCTATCTGACAGATAGTGCTATCGAAATGTTTTTGATTTTGACAACAGTGAAATTGGCCGATAATATTTTTGTCATTCGCAAATATTCCGGTCTAAAATTAAAATTAATAAATAACAACGGACCTAATTACGTCAGCCGTATATAAATCTCTCCAAAACATTACACGCTAAACAACTACTAAATCTTGTACCATTCACCAAGTTTTGACAATATTTACGAGTTTACAACCAATAAACACTTCACACATCGTATTTATTCTGTCAGGAAGCAATTACGTAAGAAAAGCGCAAAAATATGGGATGCAGTCTGTGGTGAATCGCTTTCACATTGTGAATCTGTGACACAGTTATGGAGGCAAAAGTTCAAATTGAACAATGGGGTTGTCTATGCTTCAAGATGGCGGAGAAGATGCGCGCTCGACTTTCGTTGATTAATATTTATGGATCTATTCGTATTGGCGATTTTAGCAGTGCATGTGGGCTAGTAGATATGGATTCACGATGAAAATAAACTAACCAAAAAAATAATCATTAACGTAAACCAAGAGACACGCATTTTGCTCCAAAAACAGCTTGCATAATCCACGCATTAAAACACAATTCGTTCAAGTAACTTATAACAAAACTAAATAAAATCACGTGTGCCACAGCCACAGCTGCATATTAGCCAGAGACAGAAAATTACTCAGGCGTAATGCCAAAACATTCATATTACTTAAAAACCGACCACAAACCGTCGAAAAACGCGATTTTTCACACTCCAAAAACAAATATGTGGGGCGTAAAAGAACTGTTATTTTTTCACGGTGACTGTGAACACCTATTAATTCATATTAGTGTTCTATTTGTGGTATTTCGGAAAGGTATCCGAACGTGAAAGGTGATCGGCTGACAGCGCGTTCCTTTTGAAATTCGAACGCGTTTTACTAATTGCCATGATTAGACATTCAAAAATGGAAAAAAGGAATTCATATTTTTGTCATTTGTTTCTAGAAATAATTCGGGCTTTAGAAATTTTAAGATCAAGTTAACTATTCTCTATTTAAGTATAGGTACATACTATGATTTATGTTACTACAAGACCATGCATTTTCACAATTCTTCTGTGAGATAATAAGTCAATAATCTTACTTAAGTACATTACCAATCAAAAAATGGTAGTGATAAGTAGATAATATAAAACTTAAGGTGAATGCGACGCCTGGAAGCGGGAAATTCTAATATAAAATGTTTTTTCATGTTTTACCCAAGTTAAAGAAGATTTTATTGCATTCACCCTTCATGGTCAGAACCTACAACGCCTTCTTTACAAGTTTAGCCCTTAACAAAAGAAAATCCAACTCCCCAAACAAAAGCCAATCAATAAAATAAATACCTAGCGTTAATATTTCCACCAATAATGTTAGTTTTAACAGGCATTCTAATCACTCTATTATGCATGTAGTATTATGCAGATGTCCTTAGGAACGCGTGACTTAGGAGCGGAGTATCGACCACTATTGTTAGAGCATTTAACCAACTGGACATGCCATAAGCACAATACGGAAAATTCTGCTAGTATTTTTGTAGAGGCACAGGCAATGGAACAAATTATGTTAGCTCACTCATGAATTTTCGATCACATCGTTACGCAAGCACACGATAAAATTGAATAAGCTTATACTTCACGTACAACTTCATGTTCATAGAATTATAGTTTCATGTGGCTAACGCACATCAACCTACCTCAATCTCACAAACTTTATTAGATTTTCAACCTTATCACAATAGCGGAAGGTTAATGTTCGAATGGTAAAATTTGTCAGATTCGGATAGATTGACCTGCTGACGTCTGTTCCTTTGGCAGAGAAGAAGGCATGACAATAGTGTATCTGGTTATTTGAATGATCTAAGAGCACTATTGTTAGCTGAATAATGTTAAGCGATTCGCTCCAAACGCGAGCCCTATAAACAATTTCGTGAAATAAATCCTGCGGTCGCGCAGGAAATGTAATCAGGATGGTGTGGTGTGGTCGTTGATATTTTTAAAAGGATTTTTTCTCTTTAATATGATTTTTTTAACAGTTCAGTGCTGCCAATGAGAATCAAATTTCCCAGGTGACTGGGTTGAGGAAATCAGACAGGCAGTTGCTCCATGTAAAATACTGGTACCCAGCTGCATGTTACACTGGAAGCCGACCCCAATGTAGTTGGGAAATACTAGGCAGATGATGATGAATTTTTGATAATATACGGAAATATGAAAGTGGCACTTTTAAACAGAAAGACAAAACAAGCACTGCAACAACCATCTTGTTCTTTTTCTTGAAAACGTAGCCGACTTTAGAAGGGCTGGAACTCCTGGACAAAGGCCTACCCCAAGTTTCACCACTTTGCTCGATCTTCAGCAACCCACATCGGCCACATCCACTGCCTGTCCTTGGTGAGAGGTTTATGTTAGTGATAACAATTCCACAACGAAAATTAGAAATTAAGGGCTGCCAGACCGGTCAGCTGTCTCTTAGAACCTTCATCTTTTCCCAAATTATCACCACATATATTTTCAAACCCCACAAAATCGCGTTAGGCTGAGGCCAAACGAGCGTATTTTTTTGAGTCGGGAGTCGCAAAATTTCGGTCGCAGAAAATCGTTACAAACAAAAAAGACAACTCATTTTGCGTTGCCGTGTGAATCAAATAGGACTTTTGTATGAAACCGAATTTAGCAGATTTTCTGCGACTGAAATTCTGCTACTCACAACTCACAAAATTAAGCTCGTTTGGCTTCACCCTTAATCTTGAAACTTTAATAAACATAGGCCAATTCACAAGAAACCCACTAGGGTGTAATCCCTAGCGGTAGAGATAGCATCGACAGCAGCGTCTCGATACGACACGAGCTCTCCTTACATTGTACACCGTACTAGTCTATGCTACGAGTGTACAGACGACAGCACATCAAGTTACCACAGTCTGTCAAATTTCTGCAAAAGATTTTCAACCTTATCACGATAGTGGAAGGTTAATGTTTGATTGGTAAAATTTGACAGATTCGGGTACCGTGACCTGCTGTCGTCTGTACCACCATACTCGTCTATGATAAGATAAGTGATAGACATAATTATAACACTAGAAATAAAAATAAAATAGCTGTTCCGCAGTTTAGACTGTCTAAAGTACATACATCCTTCATGGGATACTGTGTCAAATGTTATAACAAAATACCAGATAACATTCTAAAATTGAGTGAGAAGAGGTTTAAAACTCACATAAAAGCCACACTTTGTAAGCAAGCATATTATAAACTAGAAGACTACATACAAGATAAAAATGCTTGGAAACATGCTGGTCCTGCTCCATAGGACATAGGTACTGACAATATCAATATGTAAGTTTGTACCAAAATATTAATCGATTTGTGAATGTGAATACCATGTAGCAATTTCTTTTTTAATATTTTACTCTCATACTACTTTTGTGATTCTACATGATCTTCGCATGCTATTATTCTGTGTATGAATACATAAAACTGTAATTCTATTTTTAAAAAGAGTAACCATGGAGTTTCTTGCCCGTTCTTCTCCATAGGAAGCTACTTTTGGAATGGGCAATTAGAATCAACTCTAGTTATATTTTTTTGACATTCATAAGTGCTTGTAAAGGCCTAAATGAAATAAATGATTTGACTTTGACTTTGACTTTGACTATGGTACGAGTGGACCACAGAGTAATTGCTGTGTCGGAGGTTTTTATACTGCCAATTCTTATTTATGGTTGCCGTTTTTTGAGGTATTTCTGTTTAAATTCTGGTTGAAGTAGTAATAGAACTATTTTATGTGAGTTTTGAGAGTTAAACGAATAGATATTTATTTAGTCCTGATTTCAGTCCTGTGTCCATTAATTGACAATAAACTGTATATAATGATCACCATATACTCTTTCGTGTGAAATTCTGGCTTGATGCTATTTGTATCCATTTGAAAAGGTTCATATGAACGGTGTAATTGATACGGTGAGAATCTCTGCACTCACTGAATTCATTAAGAATAGAAATTGAAAAAAGTAATAGTGATAATGAGTAAAATATTAATTCATTCATCACATAATTATCAATAAATAATTATTGAAAAAAAAAACATCTCATTCGAGCTCGCAGCATGCTAGCTACGCAACAAAACATCAATTAATAAATTGTCTATGCACGATAAATAAATACCATAGACACAGTATTAGAGTGTCGGTGTTGCCAGCGTTATTTATGGTCCTCCGGCCAGCATTTGTGTAATGCTTAATAAATAAACATTTAATAAATAAAGAGGAGTAAGTCGTGTTATTGAAAACGCCTGCGCCCGCGCCGATGACAAATGAATTAATAAACTATAGTCCATTTGGTTCCGTATTGTAGTTGCATAATGAGTGGGACGATATTTACTGGCAGACTTGGTGGAATGGACTCTGGTATAATGTAAGAGTACTTGTCTAATTATAAGTAATTTTGTAACAGACTACAATTATCTGAAAATATACTTTTCTACTAACTTTCAGACAACCTTTATATATTTTTGCCAAACGTGCACTTACAATTTAGTTAAATTTAAAAATCTGGTTTCAAATGCTAGTAATTTTTAACGACATCGACAGACAATTTCAAAAACTTTAATGTTTCTTTTTACTCATGATTACCATAGCATTACCTAAGATCCTGAGTGAATATTAATGAATCCAGCAAGCCTAGAACAGAAATGCAACAATGTAATCGGTACATTTAGAAGAACACGCATGTCGATCGTAAATAAACGCCATGTACCGTACAAAAGCTTAAAAAAACTAAAAGCTGGCATACAAAAAAAAGAAAAACTCATTCAGCATCCTTCTAAAATAATACAAGTATGTACAATCGACAGCAAGTCAGTGTACACAAATCTTTCAAATTTCTGCGATCGATTTTCAACCTTATCACAATAGTGAACGGTTAATGTTTGATTGGTAAAATATGACAGATTTGTCAGATTTTGGGTACACTAACTTGCTGTCGACTGTACTTGTAATTTATTAATCAAACACATTGCCAGCTCAAAAAATAAATTAAAAAACCACCACGATGTTGCCAGACGCCTGAATCAAATATTCCTATGTAAATTCAAATAATAATTATGAAATTTATCATTTTGAGAGTTAATTAAACCTCTTTACTACGTCTAATTGAAAAACTTACAAGTTTGTATTAATATAAATGTGGTATTTACTTGGTTTTGGAATTTACTGCAATCAATGTCTTAATCGAATACTTGCGGGAGGTAAAGATGAGTGACGATATTAACTGTCAAATTCTCATAAATGTGGAAAAGTGTCTTTTGTTTAAAACGTTCGGGAAAATGTCTAGTTTAGTCTAGAGCCTGACATGAAAAGCAAGACACAGTCTTTAGAGTGCAAACTGAATATAATTAAACNTTTCATTGCCAAACGTAAAAAGTAGTGAATGTGACATTGTACTCAATAATCAAAAACTAGAATTTATAAATCAGACAGTTTTCCTAGGAATCACTCTTGACAAAAAACTACAATGGGGACCCCACATTACATCTCTTGCGGGTCGTCTTAGCTCGGCAGTTTACGCTATAAGAAAGATAAGGCAGCTAACGGATGTAGAAACAGCTAGACTGGTATATTTTAGTTACTTCCACAGCATCATGTCGTATGGCATTTTGCTGTGGGGACGAGCTGCTGACATTGAATGTATATTTGTCTTGCAAAAGCGAGCTGTCAGAGCTATGTATAACTTACGTGGTCGTGAATCTCTTAGAGAACTGTTTAAAAACATTAATATTATGACCGTACCTTGCCAATTTATTTACGAAAATATAATGTATGTTAGGAAAAACCCACATTTATTTGATAAGATAAGTGATAGACATAATTATAACACTAGAAATAAAAATAAAATAGCTGTTCCGCAGTTTAGACTGTCTAAAGTACATACATCCTTCATGGGATACTGTGTCAAATGTTATAACAAAATACCAGATAACATTCTAAAATTGAGTGAGAAGAGGTTTAAAACTCACATAAAAGCCACACTTTGTAAGCAAGCATATTATAAACTAGAAGACTACATACAAGATAAAAATGCTTGGAAACATGCTGGTCCTGCTCCATAGGACATAGGTACTGACAATATCAATATGTAAGTTTGTACCAAAATATTAATCGATTTGTGAATGTGAATACCATGTAGCAATTTCTTTTTTAATATTTTACTCTCATACTACTTTTGTGATTCTACATGATCTTCGCATGCTATTATTCTGTGTATGAATACATAAAACTGTAATTCTATTTTTAAAAAGAGTAACCATGGAGTTTCTTGCCCGTTCTTCTCCATAGGAAGCTACTTTTGGAATGGGCAATTAGAATCAACTCTAGTTATATTTTTTTGACATTCATAAGTGCTTGTAAAGGCCTAAATGAAATAAATGATTTGACTTTGACTTTGACTTTGACTATGGTACGAGTGGACCACAGAGTAATTGCTGTGTCGGAGGTTTTTATACTGCCAATTCTTATTTATGGTTGCCGTTTTTTGAGGTATTTCTGTTTAAATTCTGGTTGAAGTAGTAATAGAACTATTTTATGTGAGTTTTGAGAGTTAAACGAATAGATATTTATTTAGTCCTGATTTCAGTCCTGTGTCCATTAATTGACAATAAACTGTATATAATGATCACCATATACTCTTTCGTGTGAAATTCTGGCTTGATGCTATTTGTATCCATTTGAAAAGGTTCATATGAACGGTGTAATTGATACGGTGAGAATCTCTGCACTCACTGAATTCATTAAGAATAGAAATTGAAAAAAGTAATAGTGATAATGAGTAAAATATTAATTCATTCATCACATAATTATCAATAAATAATTATTGAAAAAAAAAACATCTCATTCGAGCTCGCAGCATGCTAGCTACGCAACAAAACATCAATTAATAAATTGTCTATGCACGATAAATAAATACCATAGACACAGTATTAGAGTGTCGGTGTTGCCAGCGTTATTTATGGTCCTCCGGCCAGCATTTGTGTAATGCTTAATAAATAAACATTTAATAAATAAAGAGGAGTAAGTCGTGTTATTGAAAACGCCTGCGCCCGCGCCGATGACAAATGAATTAATAAACTATAGTCCATTTGGTTCCGTATTGTAGTTGCATAATGAGTGGGACGATATTTACTGGCAGACTTGGTGGAATGGACTCTGGTATAATGTAAGAGTACTTGTCTAATTATAAGTAATTTTGTAACAGACTACAATTATCTGAAAATATACTTTTCTACTAACTTTCAGACAACCTTTATATATTTTTGCCAAACGTGCACTTACAATTTAGTTAAATTTAAAAATCTGGTTTCAAATGCTAGTAATTTTTAACGACATCGACAGACAATTTCAAAAACTTTAATGTTTCTTTTTACTCATGATTACCATAGCATTACCTAAGATCCTGAGTGAATATTAATGAATCCAGCAAGCCTAGAACAGAAATGCAACAATGTAATCGGTACATTTAGAAGAACACGCATGTCGATCGTAAATAAACGCCATGTACCGTACAAAAGCTTAAAAAAACTAAAAGCTGGCATACAAAAAAAAGAAAAACTCATTCAGCATCCTTCTAAAATAATACAAGTATGTACAATCGACAGCAAGTCAGTGTACACAAATCTTTCAAATTTCTGCGATCGATTTTCAACCTTATCACAATAGTGAACGGTTAATGTTTGATTGGTAAAATATGACAGATTTGTCAGATTTTGGGTACACTAACTTGCTGTCGACTGTACTTGTAATTTATTAATCAAACACATTGCCAGCTCAAAAAATAAATTAAAAAACCACCACGATGTTGCCAGACGCCTGAATCAAATATTCCTATGTAAATTCAAATAATAATTATGAAATTTATCATTTTGAGAGTTAATTAAACCTCTTTACTACGTCTAATTGAAAAACTTACAAGTTTGTATTAATATAAATGTGGTATTTACTTGGTTTTGGAATTTACTGCAATCAATGTCTTAATCGAATACTTGCGGGAGGTAAAGATGAGTGACGATATTAACTGTCAAATTCTCATAAATGTGGAAAAGTGTCTTTTGTTTAAAACGTTCGGGAAAATGTCTAGTTTAGTCTAGAGCCTGACATGAAAAGCAAGACACAGTCTTTAGAGTGCAAACTGAATATAATTAAACATTTTGAAGCAAAAATGAAAATTTGTGAATTGGCAACGAAATTTGACCTACCGGAATCAACTGTCCGGACGGTTGTAAAAGGTAAAGAAAAAAATATGAACACTGTGAAAGACTCTCAAAATTTGAATTCAAGTATCAGTCGTAAGCGAAAAGTATTGGTTCATTACACTGTGGTCCCGATTAAACAAACTTTACATGTATTTATATGCAAAGTTGAACCTCGACTTACGCGAATTCGACTTACACGGCAATCGCTCGGACCCACCTATCGCGTAAGTCCGGGGTATTACTGTACATACTTACTAAAAGTAATTATAAATGCGTAAGTAAACCAGTCTGTTTTTCTGGCTGTCACGTCAAAACGAATTGAAAACTACTGAATAACACAGACAGTCTGAAATAGAGACTCAAAAACGCTTCTTTTTATCTGGGTGCGGTAAGTTACTCCCTCAGGACGAGGTTGGAACAGCGGGGTACAAGTTGTAAGTAAATGAGGTACTAAAATTATCGGAAACGTACTAACAAATACCCATATGTATGAAATAGCTAATAAAACCTACACAATTCAAAGAACGGCTATTAACAATTTATAACGTGCTTTGTGCAAAGTACTTTAAATGCCAAAATTCCATACATTTAACACAAAATCGGATTGTTAAAATGTGACATAAAATTGTTTTACTATCAATAAAATTTCGTCAAAGTAACGCGAGAGGGGGCCACGGTCGTGACGTATGCGCAAACGCAGGGATTAGCGCCTTACTGCGCAATATGTGCGTGCGCGCAACGGTGACAGATCCGAATTTAGATATTATATTGTTATTATAACAAAGAATTATAAATGGATAGAAATAGAGAAAGATTATTTTTATTTCTTTTAATAAATAAAGTTTTTGGTGTGATAATCTTTTGATATGACAGTTATAAGAACTTTAAGAGTATCATAAATCTTCATCAAAGTTTGTTCGGCATAAGCATTATAAGCTTATCTATTCATTCATAAAACCGCGTTTAGGAATTTGTTGGCTAAGTAGTTAGTTAGGTAGGTAGGTGTGCAAACTTTTCTGTATGTAGGTAAGTTAATGTTTTTCATTTTTCTTGAATGTACCTATAATTGGTAGGTACACAGAAACTATCGTATCATGTCGCAGAAACTACCGTAAAACAATCGAAAACACATTAAGTATTTATTTTTGCCTCGTCTAATATACTGAACTAGCTTCCGCTAGCGGTTTCACCCGGTTTTCGTGGGAACTACTCCGCGCACCTGGATAAAAAGTTGCCTATAGCCTTTCTCGATAAATGGGCTATCTAACACTGAAAGATTTTTCAAATCGAACCAGTAGTTGCTGAGATTAGCGCGTTCAACCAAACAAACAAACTCTTGAGCTTTTTAATATTTATATAGATAGATATATGTAGTATACATTACATAGGCAATACAAATAAAATGTAAGTACCTACATTTCACAGTAAAACTTCTCTCAACCAACTATGCAAAATCGGATTCCTCAAAATCCACACAAAAATACACACACACATACAAAACCCCTATTAATTCCGTAATAGAGACATCAAACGTGCTCAACAGAGCTAAGCGACGACTTACACAATTTGCACAATAGTCCAAAAACTGTAGGACTTTATGCCCTTCTATTGCAATATAATATTACAATACAGCTTAGAAGATTATACAATAAAACTATGTAAGGCAGATGTTTCCAAAATATGCTCTTAATATGCACATTTGTATTCCGTATAGGCAAAATGTGTGTGACAAGATGTCTGTTGAAATATTTGGATGTAATTCTTCTCTTGTGGTTGAGGGAAACTTTTTGTTTTGTAATGTTTGTAGATTATGTTTCAGATGATAATTTGAAAGTTAGAGTGAAACTATTGTCGAACTAGCTTCGGCCAGCGGCTTCGCCCGCCTCCCGAGGGAACTATTTCCTATTTCCGGATAAAAATGTAGCCTATGTTGTTCCTCAAGGTCTATTTTATCTCTGTACCAAATTTCAACAAAATTGGCTCACTGGTTTAGGCGTGAAAGCGTTACAGATAGACAGAGTTACTTTCGCAGTTATAATATTAGTAGGTAGGGATAGTAGGGATGTTTCAGATGATAGTTTGAAACTTAGAGTGAAACTATTGTAGATTAAACAATTCACAAATGGCCAAAAAGTGAAACAGTTTTCAAGATAAGTCTTCGATGCAGTAAAAGACTAAGTGAGAAAGTCTAGGAATGGTTTTTAAGGAATCTAAAACCATTAATCTGACAAATCTTTCTGCTGAAATTATACTTAGGTAATTCATCGATCCAAATACCTAAATTTATGATATGATCCAAAAAGTCATTCTTAAATCAAACGTCTGACTTACTGCGGAAATCAATATTCTGTCTATCTCTGAATGTGGCCCCATACAAGACATGTCAAATTCTATCCCTGGTAAGTAAATCCAGAGTTAGATAGGTTATTGGGAACAGCGGTTACCAAATAGTCCCAAATAAAATGTACAAACCAACAGCACCACAGCTTTTTGATTTACACAAAAAGTCATACGTTCCCTGAAAACTGATTTACATTTTCATTCATCCAATTTAGCAACAAGCGTATCGACTGAACACGGTCAAAGCAAACTACACATACCTTTTCAATTTTATGAATACCGACTGAAATCACGCTACAAAACCATATACTTACCAGGTAAGTATGTACAGACAATAACACATCAACATACCACTATCTGTCAAATTCGAACAATTGAACATTCACCTTCGACTATTGTGATAAGGTTGGAAATCTATTGAAAAATTTTGACAGATTGTGGTAGACTGATGTGCTGGCGTCTGTACTTGATTACATGATAAAAAAGTTGTTCTAATTCCATATATTCGTATACTTGAAATTGATTTAAAGCCTCGTAATATTTCGTATGGGTAAAACGAAAGAGGTTTTCGTTGTCTGTAATTTTAAGCCCTTATCTATGATCTGATAGCATGTAAGAAATTCAAAGTTGACGTCAAATTGTCTATTGACTATCTGGTTGCATAGCTAGGGTGTAGTTTGTTGTTATAATGATTCCGTTATTCAGGAATTCCATCGGGAAATGGCGATAAACCAATACACGTTTTATTAAAATAAATTAAAATAGTAGTTCTAGAGCCCCTTCCAGGTCTGTCTTGATAGCTAATGATTTATCATAAAATTCTCCTCAAATCGAAATGAAAAAGACGCCAAAATTCCGAAGCTACAAGCAAACCAATAAATACATACACATCAACTCCCAAAAAGCTTACATTAATTAGAATTTTGGTCCATAAGTCAAAAGTACCGACGGCCACACACATGTTACGAAGTTCGCGTGACAAAAACACATAGCCGCCATATTTGCCATGGGAGGCCGTTGACCCCGCCTGAAATAGGCAACCTTGACCGTTTAGTGGCCCGTTTACCTCCTCGTGGTTAGTTAAACGGAGTTTATAGAGTGGAGTCCGTCTTAAATGTGAGATTGGTGGGTTTGAAATTGGAAGGTGATGGATGGTTATAGTAAAATCGTCTTTTGTTTTTTTATTTGTCGTTTCTCTGAAGATTTTATTTGAAAATAATGTTTTTGCAAACAGTATGTCTATTTAATTTCAGTAAGATTTTCTTTCTCTCAGCAAGTAATATTCACTCTATAGGTAAATATAAAGGTACTTTGTATAAACCACTTGTATTTTTGTACTTTTTTCATGAACTCAGACAAAAACAATTCAGTTTATACTTGTTTTTGGGACAACACGTAATTTAACTTACCTTCAATAGTCCACGCCCAAGTCTGGAATGGATGGTTCCTAGGGGAATAGACAAAACACATTCCATTAAACTTTTAGAATAAAAATTTTGTTTGTTTGTCTTTCTCGCGGTACTTTAGTTACAAAAAAGAAAATTTGAAAGCGAAAAACAAAACCGTTTACTTTAAAGAGTAAATAATATTTTCATGCATTATTTGAACACTTTTTCACAAAAAGATTTTTCTTACGCATCGAGAAACTTCTTTACTATTTTAACAAACAACAAAAAATAAACATATCTAATAAAAACCACACTATAGAGGGGATTTAAAGAGTCAATCTGGATTTAGAATTAGATACGATAGATAGATTTCTATTATACGCAAACTACCTAACTAATGTTATAATTGCGAAAATTTGTGAAAATGTATTTATTTATCTGGGTATGTATAATTTCACACTATCTTATTATATCAGAATACTACCTTATTATACTAGAGTACTTTCTGTCAACTTGTGTGAAGTAATTCCTTCGGACGGGGATGAAATCGCGATCTTTAAGACTTTTATACCAACCTAATGCTACTCTCCATGTGTACCTATTTCATCATATATTTAACCCTAAAATACCAACACAAAGATACGTATCCTGAAACAATGATTCAGTAATAGGTACTTCGTGTGTGTAGTGGTACGATGTACGCGTCACGGCGGCGCCGGCGCACCATATTGAAAGATATAGGTGATTGCCTGCTTTTCCCCATATGTAGTCAGTAAGTGTCGGGACAGTGAGACAAGACCTAATTATAAGCTTAGTGTTATTTTAGAATATTACTTTGGTACTAATATTAAAAACAGGACTTTTTTTCGTTTGTTTATTTGTAACCTTAAAGCTTCGATATTACTGAAGCGGTTTGAAAAATTCTTTAACTATTAGGAAGCTGCACTTCTTCTTCTTCTTCCTAGCATTTGTCTCGTCTCGTGACGGGGTCCGCTTGCCGTATCCTCTTCTCCCAATTCGCTCTGTCCTGGACATCTTCGAGTTCACAGCTTTCCATACCTTTCTTTACGGGGGAAAGCAACACTATCCCTAAATAATTTTGACTATATTTAATCCGGGTACGGGAATTAAATCCCCTGCTGCTAGCTCAAATAGCTAATAGTTTAAATGATCAAAGAAAGACTTTCCAAAACGCCGGAAATTTTCATCCTACAAACAAGAAAACTAGTTTACTTCCTTAACCATATTTATTAATTTTCTGCGAAGTAATTTTGATATTTATAAACAGCTTGATCTGTTAGTTATCAACAATATCAGGTCACTCACTCGCAATAAAAACAAAAACATGTTATTCCTAAATGGGACGCCAGGAATCTATCCATAGGGTTGTATGGCTACCGTTGAATTTATTTGAAGATTAAAAGCTTTAATAGCTATTACAGTAGGATTAGCGTGATCCTTATTCAATGAGGCTCAATAACTGTGAACGGAAAGAAAAGTAGTTTCCGATGTAGGTATGCAACTGGAATAAAGTTTCAGAACATAAATTATTTTCTCTATAAATCCTTGAAAGTAATATACTCTAGCAGTATCCAGCTTCAAAATCGAACCCAAAACTTAGACACGTTAGCAAACTCCTCAAACCTTTAGGTCAGGTCATTAAAAAATCAAAAATAACCATAACCTAAAACACAGAATTACATACTTAATCTCCTATAAAAATCTATTTTTAAATCTCAAATTTTCCCATCCTCCCAGCCCTGTCTGATATCTGGAGCAACTAGACGTGTTGGGACTTGCGCGGGCGCAGGTCCGCGGTGGTCGCGGCACGTGGTGGCGCTCCCACGGTCCGCGGGGGGCGCGCCGACCAATCACGGGTCACCGCCATTTTTTTTACACCGTCTATCCGTACTGAAACGGACCTCCAGTGATTTTTTGGGTAAACAAACATGTTTTTGTTTTGTTGGTTAATTAGGTTTATTGCGTTTGGTAATTAGTGCTGTCTTTTCTATAGTAAGACAATCATACCAAAGTAGACTCCACACCCAATTTAATGGCAATCCTGTTCTGTAAATTAATCAATCATCCACTTTATTTAGGTACACAAGACAAGTCTCTGTTTTAATCCATCAAAATCATCTAGCCTAGCCTTTTCCCAACTATGTTGGGGTCGGCTTCCAGTCTAACCGGATGCAACTGAGAACCAGATATGGACCGACTGCCTGTCTGACCTCCACAACCCAGTTACCCGGGCATAATCATTAATCCATCAAAACCAATATCTAGATATTTACTTATCTATCTATGAAAAGAAAACAACTAGAATTACCAAAACATCCTTCCTAAAATCCTAAAACAGTACAATTTTTCCTAAAAACTGGTAAAGTTCAATGAAATACAATTTTACAGCTTTCTGTAATCACTTCAATAAATCACTTGTAAGCAACACGGCTATCGAAACGAAATCAAAAAAGCTTATGCGTTCACTGAACTTTTGTTCACAATTTCAGACGAAACATCAAAGTCATGTAAGTGGAGTACCTGATAACACTAACTAGTAGTTACCTATGTAACTCATGTAAAAACTGGCAGACAAATTATTTTGCCCTAAGCTAGTATCTCACAAACTTTGTCAATGTACAAACGACAGCAGGTCAACCTTCCCGAATCTGTTAAATTCGAACAGACGTTCGTTACCAATCGAACTTCCATTGGCAATTCATTGAAGAAATTCCGATGGAAGAATTTAATTCGCAAAATAAATGCTAGCAAAACTAATATTCCAAACAAAACCACCAACGGTTTTCAGCGATTTTTCCAAAAAGAGTTAAAGATAAAATGTTCATGGTGACGAAGTATTCCAAAGTCACAATATTCCTAAACCATATTACCGACAATATGTAAATTAGAAGCTATAGCTAAAATCATATCCATTTTAAACACTAACTTAAGAAAACAGACAATCTCCCAGAATTTACAAGACACAAAGAACATTGAGAGACTGATTTCTATTCAGTCCAATCTGATAGTTACGTTACTCCTAATGCAGGAAATGTTTACATGCAAATACTGCAAAATAGTTGCACTAATAAATTGTACCAAAACGCCAAACCAATGGTGATAATACTCAGAACTCATACAGACTAAGACACAAGGAAGGGATTATCGGAGAAATTCGTCCTAGAATATATCCTAGGCAACTTCTACATTCAATACTATCTGAGCCTATTCATAATATTATGAAATACTAAACTATCTAGACAGATGAATTACTCTAGTAATAATAATCCACAAATAACATCGTTTAGAATACACTAATCCGACAAATAAGAACGTTGAAGCAACGATGTGTGTGGCGCCATCTTGTAGCGAGTAGATGAACTGTCGTTTTAAATTTAGAACAAATTCCAAACATGGATGTATTTTCTTTGTCGAGCTTATTTTAAATATAGAATTTCTTTCGTTTTCGAATTTGGAATGTCAATTTAGGTTAACACAATTGAAATTAGTAGGCATGCGGGTTCACTAACATTATTCAAATTGTAGCGATGTAAATTCTATCTATATTTTGTTTACATGCTTATAAATAATAATATATGTACCTGTATTTAGATTCAATAATTAAATTGAGTTATTTGGCTACTTTTTTACATTAAGTTTTTAATTTCCATAACATAATACCAAAACACAACTTCGATAGTTTTCACCTGTAAAAACAACAACTTACATACAAGACGATGCAATCACAAACATTATGGGATCACTTAAACTATTAATAATCTAAGAGTCATCTTTGCAACTAAAATAGTTCAGGAATAGGAACATGCCTGCGTTTGTCTGTGAAATAACTCCGTGTAAAGCGTCCAAGTTAACTTGACCCATCGGGGTGGCGCCACTGTCTACGTGTAAAGGAACATTTTGTATGAGCTAAAGCGTAGTTCCGAATTTCGCCACGGGTCTTGTAAAACTGGTGGTGTAACTACAGCTATGGCGCCAAGTCTTTTTTTGTACATAATCGTTTTTTATTAGATTTGCTAAGTATAAATAGTGGTGTGGAAATTGCTTTATTTGGAGTTAGAATATTGTGGGGAGATGTTATAGTAAATATCAATGCATGAATGAGAGAGTTTTTGAATAATGGAACCATAGAGTGGAACATAAATTAGAGATAGAATAATATATAATATTTTTTTTTAGAGTAGTAAGGGCCAGTTTCTGAGGTTCCATGCAAAGGTAAATACGTATCTAACAGATAATTCCACAGAAATTTAATTTTGATTCCTTTTTTATACCATTACTTATCTGTCAGATAGCTATGTAGAAGTTTATCTGGAACCTCTGTAACTGGCCCTTAGTCTTCTGTTTTACTTGGGTTTTTTTGGAAAGTATTTGATTACAAAATGCATTACAATACCTCCGTATGTTTATTATGCAGAATGGAATCCCCAATTTTACTCTATAATTTATTTATTTTTCCTAGTGCATGAAGATGCAGATAAAACCGCAGTAAAGAGCGAGTTAATATATAAATCCATTGAAACTCGAGTTCCGCAAATAAATGAAAAGCACCTGAATCACATGACGCAATAACGAGACACAACATGCCCAGGCGCATCGCTGCACTAAGTATGCGCGTCTTAGAGTAGATGGACACCAGAAGGTCTAGTCTACAAAATCTTCAACATTGCCATATCGCTTTAATTCAGTGCAAGTCAACCACTTTATATTAACTGTTTTATGTCGTAGATTTTTTTCTTGTTATAGGATAAATTATAGATTCTTGTAATAAGCTAAAGTACCTAGGCTCCTATCCTACTAATACCTATTATAAATTCGAAAGTTTGTTTGTATTTTTGTTTGCTACTACTTCACGCAAAAACTGCTGATCGGATTTTGATGAAAGTTGGCAGTAATATAGGGAATATATCAATATAACACATAGGCCATTCATCCGGGTGCTGGAAGTAGTTCCCTGGGGAAGCAAATGAAATCGCTGGCAAAAGCTAGTCTAGCATCTTCCAACATATGGGTGCAACATACAGCTCTTTAGTTCTCTTAGAAGAAAAACTCTGATATTATGTTACGAACTACATGAAATACTTTACAATTTACAATACAAAACTTTTCAAATTCGACATCAATTTGTATCGAGACTTCTGTATCTTATTTCATCTGTGCACAACAGTTACCACGCTTGCTATTGTGAAGACCGGTTGCATCATTTTTGATATAATACAAACTATTATAAGTATGCAAATGTTTTTTAGATTGTCCTCTAATCGTTAAAATCTTTGTTGCGTAGACATTGTTACGTGTGCAACAATTGCAAATAATAAAGGTACAGCAGTCTGAGATCTGATATTCTGAGGCAAGTTTCAATCGACGTCCATGTTAAATTGTTACTGAAAATCTAGATAATTATTCATTTCTGTTTATTAACTTGATGTTTAATACTTCTATAGAAATTATACCTACATGTACATGGTAGGTGTCTGGTACTCTGAGTAAGAAATTTCTCTAAAAATTGTCTTAAATATGTTGAAAGTTTTTCCTAACTTGATTAGTTTGATTAATATCCAATCTTGTTTATTTAATTATTTATTAATTTTCGTTCAAAATTCAAAATAAAGTTTCTATACACATAGCAGAAATTCCATTTTCAAAACCAGCACCCAACTTCACACATACCACAGTGAAAAAAAAAGTTTAACAAGGGAAAAAGTCAGCCAGAATTATTATGCATAACTTTCGAAAAAAGAACACAAAATCTATGAATCACCGCTTGTTATAGCAAGAAGTCTTGTTCAAAAAATTGCAGCTTTTTGAATCATGTAGGCTGTTGTTCATAGTTGTTCATAGTTAAGGCAGTTTTGCAACTACAACTTATTTTATAAGTTTCCAAGCGCATTTTTTACTATAACTCTAACCCATATGTCTTAAGTTTGTCTAGATTGCTGTGTGTTTCCATTTTACTTTACAGAAATCTAAAAAAATAGTAGTAGATAATTTCCAAGTAAATAATTTCGAGGATACATTATAAAAATCTGAAATAATAGCTATTTCACTTAAGTATAGAGAAGTACATTTAGGAAATCAAAACAATGACATTTTTCACCCACTAAATATAAATTTCCGCGTCTGAGGTCAGCCTTGCGCATGCGCAGAAATTATTTCTTCTAGGGTAGGTTAAGTAAGTCAGTATTTGACGAAAGCCGTACCAACTATTGTGATATTCACGCCAATTTCCCGTACTACAGTGGATAGTCGCACAAAATCTGCATTAGTATGCTAGAGGCGGCGCGGGCGCACGACCGAGATTTACTGTTACACCGCCGTGCATCTCGCGACGAGGAGACGACCCTCCGTAACTATCACACTTCGTTTATGTACGATGGTAAGTAAAATTGTAAGGTACCTTTTTTTGGTGGGCAAATCAAAAACTGTCCCTTTTTTTTTGCAGGGGTCCAAGGGCCAAAATCACTTTGTGCGTTTAACAGACTTCTACAAAGCAGCCCGGGGTCTGGGAGCTGGTGTGTGATTCCCTTGTAATTGGGGAAAATTGTAAATTAAATCCTTGTAAACACGGAAAGCTGGCGCCTTTGAATGCTACTCAGTAGTAGTCTTTGTTACAATTCTATAGCAAAGGCGTTCAGGCTGATTCTGGAAAACTTACACTAGTTGTTAGGTAAATGGACCTGCAACTCAATAAGAAGAAGATAAAATGAGTTTCAATGTAATAGATTGTACAAAATATAATTTCCCAGTCACTATCTTACTTTTATGAGAATTGGAATAAGGCGCAGTAAAATCCCAACTTACGCCTTAACAATGCCTTTCATCCTTTGTCCATTATCATCAAGTTAATTTGAAGTCGCCAAAATTTCTCCAGTGTCATAGTAGCTGTGGATAAATTGACCGTGTCAGTCACAAAGCTCAATTGAACCGTTTGTGACAGACAGCCAGACAGACTACGTGCCCGCCCATGAGTGTCAAGGTGACCACACATTGTGTGATGATGGGTGGGATGTGTTTTTTTAATATATTTTAGTCATTTTCAAACAGACTGTATGTATGTTACAGAATGTATAAAAATCGGATGTTTTGAAAAGCAATATAGACTAGACACATAACACTCTTTTCGCTACAATGGGTCAAAGACGCTACTTTTGGAGATGGTAGATGGCTGATAGGGGAGAATTGAAAAAGAAAACTGGGAAAAGTTCTCACAAATAATAAAATTGATCTGATCTGAAACCTTCCGATTGCTTTGTTAAATATAACATTCTAAAGACTTTTATTATGATTTTGCTATTTTAGCAGGGAAACATATGGGGATTTTTCCCAGAATGTCCTGATTTAATAAGACTTATGGTCACCGTGTGGGAACTACCGGCACCCAGTTCACACAGTGACTCATTATTATAATGTAGTCTCATTGTACACTGAAGACCAATTGTAGTAGCCACCGCTATTATTAAATTAACTTCTTAAAATGCTTGATCACAATGAAATGGGTAATAACTGAACTATTTTGGATGTCTGTTAAAAAGGTTGATATGGTTATTATATCATAATATAGCTAGTAATTTCACATAATAAAATGGTACCTTTAAGTAACAAGGTTGTTCCATGTCTTTCTCGTATCTGTAGAACAAAAATGTGATTTTCTACTACAGTTTATGAAATTATATTTATTGACGATAAGATCGACATTTTTGCCGCGGCTCTCGGTTTTTGAAAAATAGTTATAAATCAAATCACATTCGGACTGATCCATTTCCATTTTTCAAAGATTCTGAAAACATAAAGCAATCTACCACGGTAATAGATGTTATTCAAAATAAATTGTATTTACCTTTAAATCGATGACTCGTCCAACAATACTGAAAAGCTTTTCGCACGGTGTTCAACTTTGCGCAAAACGTGGACAAAGTAAACATATGCGATTGTACCAGTGTTGCCGAATTAAGCCGTTTGTGGACACAATGTGCCTTTATTTATTTGTTGGTGACCAGTGATCTGATAAATAAGTCTGGCTCCGATATTGTATGGTCTCGTTTGATAATGTAATTTATGTTTGATGGGTCGCGCATGAGAACCACAGATTACTGTCTGTATAAACTTACCTGTAAAAATACTTTGAAAATGAAAGCTGTTTTTTAAAGCTTATTTTTGTTTGTAGCTGTGTTAGTTTTAAGGAGTGTATCAATGTTGATCAAAGCGACGATAGCTTCGAAATGAACGTTACTACAATCATAATAGGCACCTTATTTCATGTGGCAACCACATTTCAAATATCTTTATAGACATGAGATTAATAAAATTAATTACAATCGTTTCAAAATCACATATGAAGGTTGGGGTTTGCAATGTACATGTAATAACTATTTCTAAAGGGTTACTGGTGAAACTGTTAATAGTCTATTTTTACGCCTGTTTGTAAACTAACGCAATAATATTCATTTTCAACTAGAAAATGGTATAATCTGATGTGCGGTTAGTTGCCTTTTTGTCAACAAGAAAATAAATTGCTTTTTTTCAAAATAATCATGAAATCGAGCTATTACAACAAATATTTTAAAATGAAAATCATATAGAAATACTCGTACAATAACTAGAATCCAGTTGCCCAATCACTCTCTCCTGTAGCAATTACAATCAACGATGTGTTCAGGCTAATTGTGCCTGTTTATGTAGAACTGCACAGTGGGCGAGACGCCATATCGTCCGCGTAATCGACCGTGAAACTACTTTCTCACGCCCGTTGTAGGTACTCGCTCTGTGTCCGCGTATGGAGAAGGATTGGATCACTGTGCGTTACGATTTTGCAAAGATTTGTCTAATGAAATTATTTAATATTTTTATGTGAGGAAGGAAAATGATTGTAATCAGAAACAACATAGTTACTTATAGTTTACAGTTCGTTTTTTCCATTTTGTTTTTGAAAATTACATGTTCAGATATTAATACACTTGCATTTATTGCAATATATTAGTACAAAATCAAATTGCTTCTAATAATGAAGAAATAAAAAGTTGAAGAATATTGAAGTAAAATAAATATTTGTATAGAAGATTACAGATAATCAAAAGCAAAAGAAATGTTTTACAAAAAAAACATACACGATCGATACAAAAACTAAAATCCTTTTTAACTTTAATCCATGCATCCTTTCCATTTATCCTGATTTCAGACAAACATACATTTTATCATTCATTAGAACATTCAATCATCTTAATATTACACCATCTACCCACCTCGTCACAAACAAGTACAGTCGTAAACAAACGAGTTTCCTGCAGCGCAACCGCTTACCTAACGACTTGCTGCACTATTTACTTTGTGTGCTCACCTGTACTGTGGTGCAACGCTCCCTAGGGTAGCGTGGAGATACGAAAATAATCTCTTAGGTATTAAGATAATTAGGGAGATGTAGCCGTAATAAGGACGTTAAAATAATTATAAAAAAGCTGACCGTATGTACAGACATGTCAAGTTACCACAATCTGTCAAATTTCTGCAACATATTTTCAACCTTATCACAATAGTGGAAGGTTAATTCTCAAATGGTAAAATTTGACAGATGCGGGTAGGTTGACCTGCTGTCGTCAGTACGGACGACAGCACATCAAGTTACCACAATCTGTCAAATTTCTACAATCGGTTTTATGCCTGGTCGGGGGACAACGGACGCGATTTTTTGTATCCGCCAGCTGTGCGAGAAGTTCCGTAGAGCACACAAGAACTTGCATATGGTGTTCGTTGACCTCGAGAAGGCATATGATCGGGTGCCTCGTGAGGTTTTATGGTGGGCCCTTAAGGAGAAAGGTATGCCAGGGAAGTATGTGCAGTTGATCCGAGCGATGTACGGCAGCTGCAGTACACAAGTCCGGTCCACAGCCGGCACTACCGCCAGTTTCAGTGT
>NWSH02000605.1:3953665-3979499 GCA_002382865.2 Heliothis virescens | reverse complement strand
TTGGTGCCTATTTTTAAAAACAAGGGTGATGTGTTGGACTGCAACAACTATAGAGGAATAAAGCTAATGTCACATAGTATGAAAGTTTGGGAGAAAGTTATTGAAAGAAGGCTGAGAGAGGAGAGTGATATCTCACAAAATCAGTTCGGTTTTATGCCTGGTCGGGGGACAACGGACGCTATTTTTTGTATCCGCCAGCTGTGCGAGAAGTTCCGTAGAGCACACAAGAACTTGCATATGGTGTTCGTTGACCTCGAGAAGGCATATGATCGGGTGCCTCGTGAGGTTTTATGGTGGGCCCTGAAGGAGAAAGGTATGCCAGGGAAGTATGTGCAGTTGATCCGAGCGATGTACGGCAGCTGCAGTACACAAGTCCGGTCCACAGCCGGCACTACCGCCAGTTTCAGTGTGGGCGTTGGCCTACATCAGGGGTCGGCTCTTAGCCCGTACCTCTTCCTGTTGATAATGGACGCGCTTACTGCGGACATACAGGAGGAGGTCCCCTGGTGTATGCTCTTCGCTGATGACATTGTTCTGGTTGGGGAGAGTGGGCCAGAGGTCCAGAGCAGATTGGAGGCATGGCGGCTAAGATTAGAGACAGTGGGCTTGAAGATCAGCACAAGCAAAACGGAATACCTACACTGCGACTTCGGCGGTCAATCTGCGCCTATGAACATGACACTAGCCGGCATGTCCTTACCAGTCTGCTCCGACTTCCGGTACCTTGGGTCACTCGTCCAGAGTGATGGCGACGTGGACCGAGACGTGACGCATCGGATCAACTGCGGATGGATGAAATGGCGACAGGTCACTAGTACAATTTGCGATCCACGGATGCCCCTTAAACTTAAGGGTAAAATCTACAAATCCGTAATAAGACCTGTCGTCCTATATGGATCAGAGTGTTGGGCATTGAAAAAGAGGGATGAAAAGAGAGTACATGTAGCAGAGATGCGGATGTTGAGATGGATGTGTGGTGTGACAAGAATGGATAAAGTGAGGAATGATTACATTAGAGGAAGTCTGAAAGTAGCACCAGTTACGGAAAAGATGAGAAGTAAGAGGTTGTCATGGTATGGTCATGTAATGAGGAGAGATGAATCTCATGCAACAAAGAGCATGTTAAGTATGAATGTAGATGGATATAGAGGGAGGGGAAGACCAAAGAAAAGATGGATAGATTGTGTGAAAGATGACATGAGTAAGAAAGGAGCGAATGTCAGTATGACGAGTGACAGGGAGAAATGGAAGCAGATAACATATTGCGCCGACCCCAAATGAAGTTGGGAACAGGGCAGGAAGAAGAAGAAGACTTTCAACCTTATCACAATGGAGGTAGGTTAATGTTTGATTGGGAAAATATCGAGCCTTTTCAGGAAGAAGATCGTAACCGCCATTTTGCATATTTTACAGGAGAAGGTTTTTTTTAAATATTTCTCAAAATATTTATAGTATAAATTTGAAATTTTTACTTGGTATTATTTGGGCACCTCCCTATTAATTCAAATCTTAAGATTTGACTCAGTACTCTTTAATCACATTAATTTGTCGCTTTAGATAAAATTGATGATCGTTATTAGGTAGAGTATGTCGATTACGATAATTCTTAAATACCATAAAACAGTAGATTTTTTTTGTGATTTTTGTTTTAAACTGTTTCTACTAGATACTATGGCAGAGAAAGGGAGGAAAAAAGTCAGAAATACAATAAAGTATAAAATACAAAGTATTTCTAAGTGAAGTAGCTTTATTAATAAAAAAATAAATACAAAAAGAGACATAAATCAGTCCTCGTCTTCATCAATCTCAGGTAAAACGTGTCTTGTATTTCTATCGCAGGGCAAATCCAGATATTCTTTTGTATAAACTTCTGGTATGATACCTTTTTCGTACATTTTTCAGTATAAGCAGTTTTAGGTTCACGAATTGCTTGTTGATTCTGCCTAGGCCTCAATATAAGGGTGACATCAAGAGAGATTAAAAAAGCTTATTACAAAATTCAAGACTTCGTTGACGATAAAGATATATGGCGCTAACTCATCTCTGCATGTGTGGCTTCCCTGGCAATTAAACGACTTTTTCTTCTCCTTTTGGATTATATAGATTTACAGTTTCACTTTCATTTGCATTGTATAATTTTATCAGCCTACTATTGTTATTTAATAGAATGTTACTTTAAATATTACTTTAAAAAAAAAGTCTATGGAGTTTCTTGCCGGCTCTTCTCCATGAGACCAACTTTTTGGAACCGTGCAACTAGTGTGACGTTTCATAGGAGCCTGCAAAGGCCTATTTGAAATAAAAACATTTGACTTTGACATCAACAGCTTGTTCGGGTCCACTATATTCGTATTTAAGATAGACTTGTTTGTATTACTTGTTTGTATTTTAATTTTGTTTGGTAAGAAGGCTGTTGCATAGGAATTCCAATATTTAATTTCATTATTTTTCAAAAGAATTGTCTCATATTTTTTAGGATTAGTCCGAGCATTTCCAATCAAAGTTGGCCATTCAGATGGCGCGTAAATAGTTATTTTCTGTATAAATCCCTCAATTGTTGCATGCACAGAGTCTACTGGCATCATGGTGTGTCCAGGAATGAGAAAATTTATAGTCAGTCTTTCCACAAAACTTGCATGTTTTTGCATGAAATAATAACGAAAGTACTAAGTAGGATGCTGGCAATAAAATTATTAACCTAGTATTATATCGTAAGCGACAGGTACTATACTTACGATCAGCCAGTTGGTAGAGGTTACATTAAAAAAACTGGTTGAGTTGTAACTTACAATAAAAAAATCGAAATTAAAAAAAAATAGTTACATTTCGAATTTGAACACTAAAGTTAATGCTAAAAGATGCAAAATCAGTAGATCTAACGGTTAATATGAAACCAGTATTTTGGGATTTTTGGCGCTTACGACGTTCTTCCTGAAAAGGCTCGCGCTTCGTATACGTTGAGCTGCTGTCGTCTGTACATACCTTTTCAGGGATGTATTCATCTCTAACTGTTGATTAACGTACCTTCATGAATACCTTAACAATACAAATGCCAGAATTGATTTAACATTCTAAAGTCCAAAAGTAGCTGAACATTCAATTGGCAATAGTAGCTTAACAACAAGAAATCAACTGGTTACTAAGTTAATTAATCAGAATTTTAATCATATTGTAACCCCATCCTTCGTGACTTCCAGCCACTGTCCAAGACAGCTTTCTTCTAATAAAAAAATTGTGCAGTACAACAACCATGTTGGGTTTTGCATCTATTGAAATCCCTGCAAACAGAAACTAAATTATTCACAAACAGAAAAACTTTTTTTTTCCTTTTATTTGTGGTTTTGTTAGCATGAAAATATGTGTAGGTCCTCATATATTTAATTTTTTCGAAGTTTCAATTTTGACAACTTTGACCTTTACATATAGTATACAAATAGACAAAGTATATGGATCCAATACGAATTAATTGTATCTTCAATTAGTGATGAGATTATATCGTATTCAAGCACGAAGTTTATAATATTTAATCAATTAATTAATTTAAGGTACAAAGAGTAAATTAAGGTAAATACCATAAACTTTGTACATACCTTAACTATAATATTTCGGGTTATTCCTGTTTATAAGGATATAGAATTAAGTCTGAAGGTTACAAAACATGTTTTTTTACACTTAAATACATAGACATATTGTCAAATTATAGTAATTTATATTTTTCGATGTTTTTGTATTTATAATGCTGTCAAAAATTTAAGGTGCGGTTTCTGTACCATATTTTTTACAGGCATATAGACGCAATTACCAAAATGAGAAATTGAATACAAAAATATTGAAACAATGTCTCTGGTATTGTCTATGAAAGAATTCGTTTATTGATGACAAACACTACAGCTAAAAATAAACATGCAAACCATTGAATTATCTAACTACACACTTTTTGCAGCATCCCAAGTAATTAATAATGCATTTTGAATGCATTTCAAATGACTTGGTGCGGATTTTCCGTTCACAATCAGATTTAAATTGCATTCCCCGTCCGGCAATCTTCTAGTCGCATTAACTCTTGTGTACTATTATGCGTTACTTAACCACTCTTATGACATAGAGGTCGCGATTTCAACCGTCAACTGTTTCCTAGCTAACTGCGATTTTTATGCGCATATCGTTAAGTTGCTTTTATTGATGTTCAAGTCTAGTACAGCATTGGTCAATGGTTGAGTGTCAATAGCTGTTAAACAGTATCTTAGGTCATAAAATATATTTATCGATTTATTTTTACCCTCTGACAGATTTTAGAGTTTATTTTTAATACAGCAATCGGTTTATCGTCCCCATATTGAAAGTCCACAATAAAACAATTTGCATAATTATGTCACAACAAACTTACGACACCTGACGTCGTGCGCGCGTGTAGAAAGACTGTGAGACAAACGCGCGAACGCTGTCGCTGTCTGCGGCCTTCTTCGACTAAATCGCACCAATGAAATCACACCTTAAATCCTTGAAGTGTTGTTTAATCACTACGAAATTAAAGATCATTTAGACAAGCCAGCGAACATTCGTGTAGCTGCCCTCGTGTGCAACAGAAGTGCGCATTGCGTAAATTAGTGGAGAAAAAAAAAACAAAAGCAATGTCGAAGTTCAGCCATTATGTGTTTGTGGTGCTGAGTGTTTGTATCTATGGCAGCTTACAGTTGATACCTTTGCGTAAGTTCGGTTTTTGAAATGCGTTCGAATTTTGAATGTAACTGTTGACGTTCGTGGTTCATTGTTTGAATTTGGTTTTGGTAACTACCGACAATTTTACGTGTTGTTTTGATTATAATGAGATAATGTGCATCGTTAACTTCATCAATCCAATTAAGTATCCGTGAGAACAACTATGTTATGATTTATGAAGGATTTGGAAGCATTTTCTACACCTACAAAAGTTTTCTAAGGAGTTTTCACTTAAGTAAATACGAAAATTTAGTGGTTAAATATAACACAATTGAAGGTTCTGTGTATATTAAATTAAGCTCATTAGAAATATATTTACTAGAAGCCATCAGTTGTAAGAAAGCTGACTGATTTTCATTACAAAAAAAATATATTTTCCATTTCTTTCACAGCTGACTACATCCACCCCTGTTCCGAGCTAAGCGATGAGTGCTTCACAAAAGCCACCCTGGATGCAATCCCGGGAATCGTGCAAGGAATCCCGGAGGCCGGGATCCCGCCCCTCGACCCGTTGTTCTTGGACAAGAACATCAGTATGATCCTCCCCGGGAATCTGAAGATGACCTTCCACAATGCCAAGTTGATGGGACTCAGTTCCTGTATACCTGATAAAGTTTCGTAAGTACATTATTATTACCGATTTTACCTATTTCTGTAATAGACAGAGAGATGATTATAAGTAGTAAAAGTTTTCATACTATCCATCACTTTTGGAGAAGAACCTATGAGAAGAACCGACAACAACTCCTAGGTACTTGACGAGATTCTTGCCCAAAAGTACAGCTGTTTTTGAAGAAAAAAATGTGGTGGTATTACGGCCGTTCCCAATAACCTATCTAACTCTGGATTAGCTTACCAGAGATAGGAATTTGACATTACTTGTATGGGGCTAATATCAAAATTCTATCACTAGTAAGCAAATCCAGAGATAGACAGAATATTGATTTCCGCAGTTAATCTGTATCATACTATAGTAGGTATGCCAGTGAAAATGTGTCTTAACTTTCTAGAAATCGATCTTCCAACATAATTCCTGAAACTACTGAAACTTAACAAAAACTTGACTTTTGGCCAAATATAATTGTGCTCTTTGTGAAAATTGAAAACCATAAATTAATGAGTAGCCATTTTTGAGTCGAAACGACCGTTTTTGCAAAACTCAAAAACAAGTAACTAATAAATTCAAAATCTAACCTTTTGGAAATCAAGGTCAATCGACAGGAAAGGTTAGTCGTTCCTCTTTCCAAATTATGTATATTTTTCTGACACATATTTCCTCAATACATAGCTATCGACGTCAAAATCAAGCATTTAAAAAAAGATTTTAAAATACATAAAAATTTATTCAAATTTTGATAAAAGTTTTTTTCAAATGGCTAAAAACTTAGAGGTAAAAACTTATAATCGCTACTTATATAATATAATCTTGATAATTAAATGATTAATGATTTAACAAAACAAAGAATTTTACAAAAACATGTGCTAAACGGTCGAGGTCACACAGAGGTCTAACCTAGAAACCTGAAGACCTTGAAAATTAACTCAAAATTAATTAAAGTTTTTTTAAATGCAAGCTAATTAGTAATATAAAACTAATTTTAGATTTAAGCAATCGTAATATTATGTTAATGATATGCAAATGTACACTTTTGTTAATTTCATAAATAGTAATTAGTAGCTGTTCTAAGCTTTTTTGGATTGCAAAATTAAGAGTTAAAAATAGCTTGTGTTAAAATTATGCTATTAAAATTGGGACACTGTATTTATGGTGAAGAAATAATAATTGAGGAACAAAAAAATATTTAAGAGCATATTTATTGTCATAAGTTATCACTTTGATTGAATTTTGAAGAGCTCCATGTAAAGTCAGTGTGCCAAAATTTGATCTCTAGTTGCAAATCAATGGATAGATAGGTTATTAAAATCCGAGGTAAGTATTTATGTTTAATAAATATAGAATGATTAATTGATCCTACTTAATTGCTCAAGAAATCAATATCCACCTGTATCATTTCGCAAACTCATTTAAAAATCAACCTATATCCATAAAAATTAATGTCAAAACACTATGAATAAAATATCCTATAATCTATACTAATATTACAAACAACAAAGATAAAATATTTGTCCGTTTGCATTGAAAAGTCTCCGAAACGACAGAACCGATTTGGAAAATTCTCTCACTGTTTGAAAGCTACACTATCCTTATGACATAGCCTATATTTAATCCATATACCGAATATTTTTACACCCGGGACGCAAGTAAAACCACTAGAAAAACTAGTATAAAATAAACATAAGATACGACAAATATTTCATACAAACACATACATAGGCTTTGGAGTTTCTTCACCTATTGCAAAACGTAGTGACTGGAGGTCGAACCAAACCAACCGACACTCAGGTCCAGCTAAACCACGGTATTTTAAAACATATTGGGTAAACGTATATAATTCCTATGGGTTTTGACGACTAAACTTGTATGGTAATGACAGGTTTCAAATATTTGGCACGGTAAATAACTAGCTTAAGGAATTGGGTGGTAAAGACCGGCACTAACTAATTTTAGTAGGTACAGCGTCTGTCCAAAGGCATTTTTGTTGATTTGAGGTCGTCAAAAGTAAAAGTCAAGTCAAAATCATTTATTGAAAGTAAGCTAATTAGATTAACCCTTTTTTACGTCACATTTTACAAAGGACAGCACCCCCCAAAAACGCCCCTCTTTCACCACTTTATCATTATTTATAACTTTGTGTCAACTTTTACAAACGAAATAAGTGAACCTTGTAAATGAGATCTTAAATTAAGTTATTAAATATCCAAGATCACACAAACAGTATTAAATCAAATACAGATATTCGACCATATTCTAGAAGTTAGGATCTGACCCCTGCATACATTCTTAGTCAATATTATGCAAGTCAGTTGCAACATTCCAAATTATTCAATAGATATCATCGTCAGAACACGTCAATTATATTCGCGAATAAATTGACATAATCTTGAGTTGTTATTTTCTGTAATTTTGGTATTATTGTGAGGTTTATAGTTGTTCATTTATTTGTGTTGTTGCCCAAAGCTATGTATGAAATATTCAAGGACTTATGTGGAGTTTTCGACACTATATTTTCTGTAAAAGACATAGGTAGTAATATTATCATGGAAGCCATTATTTTCTTTTCTATATTTATAATACTATGATAGGTACTTGAGAAACACGCATTATTTACTCGTTGTCTACATAATATACCAAATACTTACGCCGTGTAATATGCCATTATGTACGTCTAAGGGTCAATTCACACCGAGACGCGACGCGACGCGACGCTGCACGCAGATTTTACATAGAGCGACTCAAAATATACTTTATTCACTACACGAAACGTGAGAATTCAGATACGTTGCGCTGCACCTCGAGACGCCGCGCGACGCCGCGCGGCGCAGCGCGACGCATCTTGACGCAGCGGTGACGCGCGGCGTGCAAGATCGGTGCTGCATCTCGCGATTTCGCGCGGCGCCGCGCGGCGTCGCGCTACATCAAAGCCGCGTCGCGTCGCGTCTCGGTGTGAATTGACCCTAAAGTATAAAGCGTCATTACTGCAAGGATCATCCTAAATTGTGACACAATAGGGTACTTATAATAAATATCTGAGTACTTATAAAACAATGAGTCATTGTTGAGGCTTATTGGTTTAAATAAACAGGAAAAGAAAATTGCTTGTAGTGTTATCAGCCATTATATTTGTAGATGGGTAAGGTCCAGACTAGATTTTTCTGTATGAAGTTTTACAACACCATAGAGATCTACAGCAATAACATATATTTTGGAAAGAGCATCGCAATAATTCAAAGGCTTCTTTCAGAATATTTATATCTAATTGACTGCTTACTCATCCAAAAGTGGTATATTGAGTAAAAGGGCATGCAACCTACTCCAAACTCAAGATATTGATTTGCTTGTTAAAGTATAAGTAGTATTAGCTTAGCGGTCTTTTACAAGCGCTTCGGTTCTATGTATTATATTTCTTCTTTCTTCCTGTTATTTTCATCTGTATTATTGTTTTTTTCTCCGGTGTCAGGTCCCGTCGCAAGAAGCGCACGTTTGTGTTCGACATGCACTGTAACTTCACAGTGAGCGGCCAGTACAGCCTGCTGGGGAGGCTGCTACTCTTCAACCTCGACACTGAGGGACAGGCCAAGATTAAGATCTGTAAGTTTAGACTTCATTTTTTATCTTTCTAGCCTTTTCCCAACAACGTTGGGGTCGGTTTCCAGTCTTACTGGATGCAGCCGAGAACTAGTGTTTTAGACTTGGATCTTAAAGAGGAATTAATGTTGCTGTATACCCAGGTGGAAAGAAAAATGGTTCCATCAGTGTTTCTTTCAGCTAAAATTAGAATTTCACTTGACCTTGAACTTTTATAAATTCTGTATTAACATACAAGAAAACGTGTCAGACAATTAAACCAAAGAATGAAACGCGATATCTTGAGATTGGCACCTTCTTTTCTTTCGTTTCGGCTGGTTCGAAAATGTGGTTGAACAAATAAAATTTGATGTTTCAAATCAATGTCAGTTCATTATCTTCTCTGACGATTACTCAAAATCCTTGATTTTCTTCTATTTATTGAAATATTTATCGGCACAGATAACCAGCGCATTCGCTTGGAGGTGGTGGAAAGGGTGCTGCTGAACGACAAGGGCGAAGGTCACTACAAGATCAATTCGTACAAGTACAAGGCTGACTACGGCACAGACCTCAAGCTCAACCTCACCAACCTCATCAGAGGAAACCCACAGATCAGTAAGTATCATCAGTCCTAATAATAACTAGGTTTCAACGGCGTTTTTACCCGTGCGTGACTCGTGACCCCTGGGAACTGCTACACATTCCCAGGTTAAAAGCTGAAATAGGGTTTATGACATTGAAAGATATTTTCATATCTATCGTGGTTGCTGAGATTAGAATGTTCAAGTAAAGAGGCTCTTCAGCTTTATAAGAGTAGTATAGGCAGATGTCATCCTGACCGATATTCGACCACGGTAGCTTTTCTCGAACGACGATCGCAGGTGCACTCTCTATTCCCTCATTCTCCTAGTTCGATGGATCGGCAAATCGACAGCTCAACGTGCTCTCTGAAGTAGCATTTTTTACCTTTAAAGTAAAACATAAACACATGAAAGGAATAGACATATTGCCATTTGTTTCGATCCGTAGATAGCAGGGTTGTACAATGAAAGTCCGTGACCGCAAAAATATCACTTTTAAAATATGGCTTAGTTACCGAAGGATAGGAATAAATT
This sequence comes from Heliothis virescens, assembly GCA_002382865.2. Taxonomy (NCBI): domain Eukaryota; kingdom Metazoa; phylum Arthropoda; class Insecta; order Lepidoptera; family Noctuidae; genus Heliothis; species Heliothis virescens. The sequence goes on along the minus strand of NWSH02000605.1, from coordinate 3,969,476 downwards.
TAAAAAAAACTTCCCAGTAACACATATTTGTCTATTTCAAAGATCCAAATAACTAAATAACTTCGCATAACAACTATGAATTGGAATTGCATCCGATGAACTTGACTATAAATGCCAGAGTCGATGTGAAATCTCATCAGTCATGCTCATACCAGCAATTAAATATTGCATTGAAGGCTAGTTTGTTAAGTTCTATATGTAATCTGTACTAATATAATAAAGAGAAAACATTTTTTGTTTGTAAAGACTCCGGAACTACAGAACCGATTTGAAAAATTCATTCACGTTGGGAAAGCTGGAGTATTCCCGAGTAACACAGGATAGCCTATACATTTTGTCTATAACGCGGGACAATAGCTAGTACTGCATAATTCATGACATAAATACTATAACCGCAATTAAAGTTATGTAAATGAAACAAAAATAATTTGTTTGTTTCTGTAAATGATTTGTCATTGTCATTCTAACGTTTCAGTAGTCAGCAGAAAAAATCCTTGTTATTATGATACTTAGCAGGAATTACGTATTTACAATGAAAGAAAAAGTGCTATTTACCTTGATCATAGTACAAAACCGCAAAATGTTGTTATATTGTAAGACAAAGACAAAGACATTTATTCGCCAAGGATATGGTACAAAAGTTGGTACAAAACATATATATTGTTCAAAGACACATCCGCCCTGTTAGGGGCATATGAATATTTAGAAATAATATAATAAGTTTAAAATAATATAATAAGTTTAATATTTATAAATAATATAATAATAGAATAAGTTATGCATTATGAACACGACAGCAAAAGAGTAATATATTTGGCCTCCAATTTGTTATGTTCTTATATTTATTAATTTAAAATCGTTCTTGCATGAAACTGCAAATATTCCTCAGCGAACCTAGCGTTATTTCTACAATAGTTTAAATTCCAGATATGATACAATCAAAATTAATATAGGTACAAACGTTATAAAGCTGAAAAGTTTGTTTGCTTGAACGCGCTAATTTCTAAAATTCTAGACCGATTTTAAAAATTATTTTAATATGTTAGATAGCACATTTATTGAAGGACGCTAATTTTTACCCGGTTGCGTGAAATAGTTCCCATGAGGCGTCGATGAAACCGCTGGCGGATGCTAGCTAATTCTNGATAGAATTTTGACATTAGCCCCATACAAGTAATGTCAAATTCCTATCTTTAGTAAGTAAATCCAGAGATAGACAGAATATTGAATTCCGCAGTAAGTCATCATCTGTCTAGACTACCCAACTAATGTAAGCGTCAATTCACACCGAGACGCGACGCGACGCGACGCTGCACGCAGATTTTACATAGAGCGACTCAAAATATACTTTATTCACTACACGAAACGTGAGAATTCAGATACGTTGCGCTGCACCTCGAGACGCCGCGCGACGCCGCGCGGCGCAGCGCGACGCATCTTGACGCAGCGGTGACGCGCGGCGTGCAAGATCGGTGCTGCATCTCGCGATTTCGCGCGGCGCCGCGCGGCGTCGCGCTACATCAAAGCCGCGTCGCGTCGCGTCTCGGTGTGAATTGACCCTAAAGTATAAAGCGTCATTACTGCAAGGATCATCCTAAATTGTGACACAATAGGGTACTTATAATAAATATCTGAGTACTTATAAAACAATGAGTCATTGTTGAGGCTTATTGGTTTAAATAAACAGGAAAAGAAAATTGCTTGTAGTGTTATCAGCCATTATATTTGTAGATGGGTAAGGTCCAGACTAGATTTTTCTGTATGAAGTTTTACAACACCATAGAGATCTACAGCAATAACATATATTTTGGAAAGAGCATCGCAATAATTCAAAGGCTTCTTTCAGAATATTTATATCTAATTGACTGCTTACTCATCCAAAAGTGGTATATTGAGTAAAAGGGCATGCAACCTACTCCAAACTCAAGATATTGATTTGCTTGTTAAAGTATAAGTAGTATTAGCTTAGCGGTCTTTTACAAGCGCTTCGGTTCTATGTATTATATTTCTTCTTTCTTCCTGTTATTTTCATCTGTATTATTGTTTTTTTCTCCGGTGTCAGGTCCCGTCGCAAGAAGCGCACGTTTGTGTTCGACATGCACTGTAACTTCACAGTGAGCGGCCAGTACAGCCTGCTGGGGAGGCTGCTACTCTTCAACCTCGACACTGAGGGACAGGCCAAGATTAAGATCTGTAAGTTTAGACTTCATTTTTTATCTTTCTAGCCTTTTCCCAACAACGTTGGGGTCGGTTTCCAGTCTTACTGGATGCAGCCGAGAACTAGTGTTTTAGACTTGGATCTTAAAGAGGAATTAATGTTGCTGTATACCCAGGTGGAAAGAAAAATGGTTCCATCAGTGTTTCTTTCAGCTAAAATTAGAATTTCACTTGACCTTGAACTTTTATAAATTCTGTATTAACATACAAGAAAACGTGTCAGACAATTAAACCAAAGAATGAAACGCGATATCTTGAGATTGGCACCTTCTTTTCTTTCGTTTCGGCTGGTTCGAAAATGTGGTTGAACAAATAAAATTTGATGTTTCAAATCAATGTCAGTTCATTATCTTCTCTGACGATTACTCAAAATCCTTGATTTTCTTCTATTTATTGAAATATTTATCGGCACAGATAACCAGCGCATTCGCTTGGAGGTGGTGGAAAGGGTGCTGCTGAACGACAAGGGCGAAGGTCACTACAAGATCAATTCGTACAAGTACAAGGCTGACTACGGCACAGACCTCAAGCTCAACCTCACCAACCTCATCAGAGGAAACCCACAGATCAGTAAGTATCATCAGTCCTAATAATAACTAGGTTTCAACGGCGTTTTTACCCGTGCGTGACTCGTGACCCCTGGGAACTGCTACACATTCCCAGGTTAAAAGCTGAAATAGGGTTTATGACATTGAAAGATATTTTCATATCTATCGTGGTTGCTGAGATTAGAATGTTCAAGTAAAGAGGCTCTTCAGCTTTATAAGAGTAGTATAGGCAGATGTCATCCTGACCGATATTCGACCACGGTAGCTTTTCTCGAACGACGATCGCAGGTGCACTCTCTATTCCCTCATTCTCCTAGTTCGATGGATCGGCAAATCGACAGCTCAACGTGCTCTCTGAAGTAGCATTTTTTACCTTTAAAGTAAAACATAAACACATGAAAGGAATAGACATATTGCCATTTGTTTCGATCCGTAGATAGCAGGGTTGTACAATGAAAGTCCGTGACCGCAAAAATATCACTTTTAAAATATGGCTTAGTTACCGAAGGATAGGAATAAATTTAAAAAAAACTTCCCAGTAACACATATTTGTCTATTTCAAAGATCCAAATAACTAAATAACTTCGCATAACAACTATGAATTGGAATTGCATCCGATGAACTTGACTATAAATGCCAGAGTCGATGTGAAATCTCATCAGTCATGCTCATACCAGCAATTAAATATTGCATTGAAGGCTAGTTTGTTAAGTTCTATATGTAATCTGTACTAATATAATAAAGAGAAAACATTTTTTGTTTGTAAAGACTCCGGAACTACAGAACCGATTTGAAAAATTCATTCACGTTGGGAAAGCTGGAGTATTCCCGAGTAACACAGGATAGCCTATACATTTTGTCTATAACGCGGGACAATAGCTAGTACTGCATAATTCATGACATAAATACTATAACCGCAATTAAAGTTATGTAAATGAAACAAAAATAATTTGTTTGTTTCTGTAAATGATTTGTCATTGTCATTCTAACGTTTCAGTAGTCAGCAGAAAAAATCCTTGTTATTATGATACTTAGCAGGAATTACGTATTTACAATGAAAGAAAAAGTGCTATTTACCTTGATCATAGTACAAAACCGCAAAATGTTGTTATATTGTAAGACAAAGACAAAGACATTTATTCGCCAAGGATATGGTACAAAAGTTGGTACAAAACATATATATTGTTCAAAGACACATCCGCCCTGTTAGGGGCATATGAATATTTAGAAATAATATAATAAGTTTAAAATAATATAATAAGTTTAATATTTATAAATAATATAATAATAGAATAAGTTATGCATTATGAACACGACAGCAAAAGAGTAATATATTTGGCCTCCAATTTGTTATGTTCTTATATTTATTAATTTAAAATCGTTCTTGCATGAAACTGCAAATATTCCTCAGCGAACCTAGCGTTATTTCTACAATAGTTTAAATTCCAGATATGATACAATCAAAATTAATATAGGTACAAACGTTATAAAGCTGAAAAGTTTGTTTGCTTGAACGCGCTAATTTCTAAAATTCTAGACCGATTTTAAAAATTATTTTAATATGTTAGATAGCACATTTATTGAAGGACGCTAATTTTTACCCGGTTGCGTGAAATAGTTCCCATGAGGCGTCGATGAAACCGCTGGCGGATGCTAGCTAATTCTACAAAAAATTAGATAACCATTTCACACATCACAAAACCTTTAACAATCTCCAGGGATTTACAATGCCCTCTAAAATAAAACAATAGTAATAGTTCTTCGCGAAAATAATTTCCTTACATACCACGAAGTCTACCCTTGTGCCGTACGCTTGGCGCGTACATATTGTACTCAAATATCGCCCTTGGCCTCTTTCGACGGAATAACTACCAAATATTGACCAATGTTCAATGTCGGGCCTATGGCAAAGTCAATGTTATCGCTACGGGTTTTTCTATAGGTAAATTATGGCACACGTACGGTACATAATAAATATATAGTATGTATGTTTGTTCGCAAATATTATTTGATATTTAATTGTTTTTTTTTTTGCGAACTGGCAAGTTTCTTGTCCAATTTTATGACTTGTCAATCATATACCATAATTGTTTCTTATAAATTATGTTGGTTGTTAATGTCTAGAGTTCAATCATTATTTTACAGGAAATATGTATTACACAATGCGTAGGATCTTACTACAAAAAAAATAAACACGTGTTGAATGTATGTAATTATTTTTTTGTAGTGTGACCCGTATAGCTCTCCATTGAAAAACACAACCTTTTTGTTACACAAAAACTGATTTTCAAATGTTAAATTAATTTAAAAGTAGGTAATTAATTTTGTTTTTCAGAAAGAATTATGTTGGTAATGAAATAATCTTGTGCTTACGATATTTTATTCATAGTATCTTACTATTTTCTCAGGTGCAAACGTGCTTCAAGTTCTAAATGCGGATTCGCAAGCGCTAGCAAAGGACTTCGGCGGCCCTATTCTGGACTACGCCATTGATTACGCTATGAATGTGACGCAGAAATTCTTTGACGCGTACACTTACGATCAAATATCGCACGTGCCTTTGACTGAAGATTTCTTTGAAAAAGAAGAAAAGCAGTAACATAAAAATCCCATTTCTTCAAAGATGAAAGAAATGCATAAATTGTATAATACATAAAGTTACTATGAAGTGGTTATGCGATTGTTATCCAGAATACGGCTCCTTTTCGAAATCCAAAAGTTGTGTTTGAATTTGAATGTTTCCAGATAAATTAAAAATATGGTGGAGTTCTAATTTTCAAATCAGTCAATTTGCTTTTTTGCTTATTTTTTAAATTAAATTTTTCAACCAATAAGATCATGTTTAATTGAAAAGTACATGTTTTGTGATAATATTTAAGATTTTGTATAGAGTATGATTAAGGTTAATAATAAGTAATAGTAGGTACTAGTAGGTATTAAAAACCAGAATTATTTTGGTAAAATTTTTATATTATTTGATATTTTGAACAAATCAAATATTTACCAGTATGTGTTTACTTGATGTAAGACCTATATGATGAATGTTATAGTTTTTAAAATAGTTAATAAACAGTTTGGATAATTTTGTATCTAACTCGTTATTTTTCCTCACCTTCCTTTACAATCCTAAACTGTAAAATGCAGGTAATTAAGCAAATACTTTTTGTCATTGTTCAGTTTATGTACAGACAACCGCTCATCAAGTTACCACAATCTGGCAAATTTCTGCATTCGATTTTCAACCTCATCACAATAGTGGAAGGTTAATGTTCGATTGGTAAATTTGACAGATTCTGGTACCGTCACCTGCTGTCGTCTGTACACAGCATCAAAACTTAAAAACAAATTAAGTAATTATGTAACTATATTCAATTATTTAATTTTCAACTATAAACTACACTAATGAAAGTAAAACACCTAAGCTATGCAAATCAAATACACTTGGGAGTTGGCTCCGTCGCAAGCACTCTTGCGCAAGCGATCCACCCCGCGCCTGCGCGTTACGTCACAGATATGCAGATTGCAGCGATACGGATGAGTCAGTATTGCATTCTGGAATTATTAGGACAATATATTTAGTGTTTGTTATTAAAGTGTGAGAATTGTCTAATTTATGTAGAAAACTGTTTTACTGTAAGGTCTGGAGTGTAACCCGAAACAAGAGAAAATGGGACAAAAATTGCCTGCAGCTTCAGAAAAAGAAAAATAAAGCAGCTCTCTAGAAATTTTCACTATTCCTAATGCTCAAACTTTGAGTTAAGTAGATAGTCTACATATATATTATCAAGTCGTCTTGTTCATCGGAAATATCTGTCAAAAATTATAATTTTTGAAGACGACAAAAAAAATCTAATTAGTCCGTCTTTTAGATTATAAAAAGATATTGCATACGTATTTTTTCGTTTTTCATCTAAACAAATAATTACGTAGTTATAGACCGCTAAAATTGCGCGTGACGTCATGCCTACGTACAATTTTGACATAGGCGTGACGTCAGGACCCCCCACTCCTGAACTTTGATACTCATTATCTTTGTTAATATTGATAGATTTCTAAAAACCAATTTCTAAAAAAAATACGTGTCCAATATTTTGCGATAATCTAAATTACGGACTAAATGGATTTGTTTATTTTTTACCCTGTCGTCATGCCTATTCAAATAATAGGTCAACATGATCCAAAAATCTCTGAGTAATTATTTTAACGATAATCAACCAAATCCAATCACACAAATTACACTTGTTACAAACAAACTGACCCAATTATTTGAGATTTCCCACAATCAGATCTACAAGTTTCCGTCAACGTTCATATCGGCCCACGATGCACTTTCTCCGCGCATCGAGCCTGCATTGCGAGGGCTGTGTTCTTAGAGCATCTAGCCAACAAGACGCGCCATGAAGTTTCAATCAATCAACTTTCATGAAATGAGACACGAATGCCGAATGAATTCACTAGTGAACCGATCCAACGATGTTGAATATTAAAATTCGGCATGTTTTATCCCACCCCGAGTGAACTCCGAGAAAAAAATGAACGGTCTGAATACAAAACTACCTCAATGGAAGTTGAGTTCACTCGGATTCAGCAATTAAAAATGAATATTTTTAAGAAGAAAGGTCCTATCAGTTCATTTTTTGTCTCAATCATTGAAATAAACGTTCTCTCGAATGAAGCGTCTGATTTGCTTTGCCCCGGTAAAACCCGTACCTACTTTTGGAAGAGGCTAGGGCGCAGGGGTCGGCAACCTTTTGAGTCAAAAGAGCCAAAAGTTACAATTTACAACATTTTTAAGTTTTTACAGAGCCACAAAAAGTTTTCATGCCTACAATAAATACGTAATGCCTTCCACTCTCTATATCCGATGGGACGGTGGACCGTCATGACCGGTGAGAGATCAGGCGCAGGACCGAGCGCACAAAATTGGAAACAACGCCGTGCCGGAGCTGTGCCGTGACCGTGCCGATACAGTGTGCCATGACCTTTAGGAGATTTGACCAGACGGTTACAGTTTTGGGCCGCGCCTGCTAGTTTGATAAGCAAAACATGGTCATTTTTAGGATTTCATGCCCAGACGGTATGCTCCCGTAAAAAAAGTATATTTAGCCGTTTTATAGCTATTGGTACGGAACCCTCCATGTGCGAGTCCGACTTGGCCAGCTGGCCAGTTTTATAACATTTGTTATGTGTACTTACAATCTTCGAAAGGTAATAACGCAGAAAACAGTAGCAAGTAACAGGATGAAGCGAGCGCGAATTTTTTGTTAGTATTAGGACTAAAAATAGAAAGAACTAAAAGTAAATGGAGAGCGCGAGCGAAGCGAGCGCGAAATTTTTCCAAAAGTCGGGTTGCAACCTTAATAAAGACTTATTCATTGTAACAATGGGAGTTACTTTGAAAATTTCAGTGTCATGTCAACTTCTGGTAATGATTCGGGGGCCCCCTGAGCTCGGGGGCCCCGGGCCACTGCCGCGCCTAGCCCCTTCGTGGCTACGCGACTGCTTGACGTACCCCCGATGCACGGAATCAACTTACAGTCAACAGCATGTCAATGTACACAAATTTCTGCGTTCGATTTTCAACCTTATCACAATAGTGAATGTTCGATTGGTAAAATTTGTCAGATTTTGGGTACACTGACTTGCTGTCGACTGTACAAGTGGCTGAGAAACTGATATGGTGCCAATTTTTTGTTGATCGATGCAGAAAGTTTTTTAAATAAATAATATTTGTGTATGGAACTAAAGAGCCGCAGCTTCCCTCCCAAAGAGCCGCATGTGGCTCGCGAGCCGCAGGTTGCCGACCCCTGGCTAGGGCACGACAATAGCATATATTCTCCGATTGGTTACCTGCTCTAAGGCTGTACCCACCCGCGCACAATTGCTCTCAATTTGCCTGTAGCTATCGTGAATTATGCGAGGCTGTTATGCCGGATTTATTAGCTTGCTAAACTAAGCTATTGTCTTATATGCAATGGTGTAATACAGACTTTAAGACAGAATTGTTTTGAAAGGGCTAAAAAACTCACTTCCGAGCCGCTTCAGCTTCATTTATTGATGTTTGACATTAAAAGACCTAGGAAATAAAAAAAAATTGAGAATTAAGAAAAAAATTAAAGAACGCAGTGACATCTCTGGCGTTCGGTTATAAGGTTTTATAATATTAGCAGATAGTTAAGAAACTAGGCTATGATTAAAGGCAACATCTAATGACCATAACAAATTGCTAAATACTTCTACGACCTCAGACTCTGAATTCATAACTCTGAAACATCCTTCAGTTTTCAATGCAAACAATAAACTATCATTCACATTGTTTCTAAATAAAGAATACAACAGATATCCTTGTACGAAACATTCACATAAACCATAACTACAAAACTACATTTATTCGCCGCAAATCTAATTTCCCTTTTGAAATATCATCAAAACTAGTTTATTTGTTGTGGCAACATTGAGAAAGCCATTCGTATCTGTCAACTAGCATTCGTTCAGTGTTTGTGGAGTCACGCGAATAGTACTGCTGTCTGAAAACTTCGGAAAAGTTTTTATGTCTGATTTTATTTTTTTGCTAGGTTTGTACTGCGGGTTCTGTGTAGTTATTATTGGGATAAACTATACTCGTATATTATATTTCTCATTACAAATGTGAGATTGGCTTTAAGTATCAGGCAAGTCCAAGAAGATCCATATCTATACTAATATTATGAAGCTTCTCTCTGTCAGTCGTCACACACTCCCCCTTATTCATGTGATCTATGAAATCTATCCATCTTTTCTTCTGTCAATCTCTCGCTCGCGATCCATCCACTTCTCCTATCACAATCTTTGTTTTATGCGTTTTATACCTCCTCATTACAGGACCATACCTTGACAATCGTTTGCCTTTCATCTTTTCTGTTACTAGTGTTAATTTCAGACTTTCTTTAATGTAATCATTCCTCACTTCACCCATCTTTATCGTATTCATCTCAAAATTCTCATTTTTGCTACATCCCTCTTTCAGCAAATCGGTATAACATTACAATGCATCAAAAGAACCTATAAAAAAACCTTCCAGTCACAATAACAAATGATTCACAACCAACAAACGGACTGCAAACTCCATTACTCGTCTACAAAAGCAATTTATTTGGAAAAGTAAATAAAAATCGCATAATTCAAAACAAACGGAGGCTGAATGCAATATAACTTGGATTCACGAAACTTTGTACTGAACGAGCTAATAAAACGACCGATGAACTTTGTTGCTGACGGTACCTATTATACGTAATGTTCAATGAAATTGTAATAAAGAATAGCTATATTGATATGTACTGGAAAAAATGTTTCAACTCGTCATTGAATATTATGAGAAAACGGATTTTTTATCGATAGTTTACATTCATCCTGTCAAAAGCAGATTACGATTCCAGTATACCAAAGAAATCTGGAATTTTCTCATTCATTCGTCATGTATGTATTGATGTATCATTTTGTCATTTTTTTGTAATCCTAATGTCGTAAATGTAGCTTTAGGAATATAATAAACTATCAATTCATTCGTTGGTGAAAACCTACGACTCGGGAAAAATAATTCCACATCCGCATAAAAACTATTCTGCTTGTAGCCTTTCTCGATAAATCTCAATAACTCGGTTTATCTCATTCTGCAACAATTTTTCAAATCGGTTCAATAGTTACTGTAATTGACACGTTCAAATCAACATTCAGTTTCATAATATTCTTTCCAGGATTTTCTTAGTCGTAAGTTTTTTCTCCGATTTCAGTTTTTTACGAATTCTCCGCATATCCCATCCCTAATTCTGTAGACAACGACAGACATATCCTACGATTATATTTTTAACATCGTCAATGGGGTGCGAAATTTTCGTGAAGATAAATTGACGAACGACGATGGATGTCGTTTTTGTCGATACGCTTAATGATCTCGTGATTTTTACGGAAATCTTAGAAAAATAGAGGAAGTTTGTCCTGTTTTATTATGGAAAAAATTGAGGGCATTTCTAAATAGAGAACTGGAATTGCAACAAAATAAAAAAACATTAGAACCAAAAATAAAATTCGAAAAGTTCCATTTTTTTGGCCATTATTCTTAAAAAAGAAACCATAAAAATGTGCTGAATGAAACTCTGATACCAAACTGGAAAACTCGATTTTAAAAACAGAGGCATGTCATTACCCATGAGCCAACTTAATTAAAATGGCTACTAGACCAATAGACCAAAACAATATTGTCATGGTGCCAACACCATGAGGACGTTATAGCTATCATAACAAGTCCTGCGACATCCTCATAGAGGCATAATTTGGCAAGCTGCACAGTGACCACTAATATTGTCGACAAAAGCTATTTGCAACTGTGGCTTTCGCAATTGATATTGATGGATTTTAAGCAGAAATAAAAAATAATGATTTAAAAAATCTACATTGTACCAATTAAATTATTCAACCTACATAAGCATTAAATATTTATTCAATTTCTTATTAAAAATAATTGGGATCGAGTAGACCATACAAACAAACATAGGTAATATTTAAACACTCCAGAGCAAAACTAAATAAAAATAAAAGCTTATTTTTTAGTTGTTGCATTATTATGTGTCTCATCATACTCATACTCGTCAGTGACAATCACAGGTAAGGTACATACAAAAGCAAACTTTAGAAAAGTTGCATCAGATATACTTATTAAAATTATCACATAAAATTACCCATACATATCAGTGATATTCATAAAAGCCATGGTGTCCTAACTTTCCCATTGAGCCAGCAAACTGCTCAATTATCCAGTCGGGGCGGGTGTAAATTTAGCCAGATCAATAGCCGGGAGTCTGGCGGGCTAATGGCTTGTACAGTCGCATACACTACAGATAATACTATTAAATATTCACCAACCTTTTAACGCTAGACTTCCAGGTTTTACGCTGAAAGCTTTTTAGCAGGCGACAATAAAGTTAAAAAAACTGTATTTTTTACTAGAATGTCGGTGTAAAATTTTCAGTATGGAGTCTGGAATGGTGCTCTTTTTTTTTATTGGAGAATGTGGTTGCTCAATTAGAGAACATTGTGACTCAGATACCTAAAGGATATTGCGTAGAGTAGGCTGTTAGTGTAATATACGATTTAGATCTTAGTTTCAATAAATTGTGTTACAAGACACCTTCCTTACAAAATCCTTCGAAAGCTGAAGTTATTATGTCTTTTTGTTTGTTTGTTTGAGGCACTAATCTCAGGTACAGGTCAGAAATTCTTTCAGTGCTGGATATCCATTTGTCTAGGAAGGCTATAGGCTCCATTTTATCACCGGGTGCGCGGTGTATTTCCCACTGGAGATAGGTGAAACCACTAGTGTAAGCTAGTTAATTATATATAAGGATTTTAACTATACTATACATCTTTCATCGCACTACCAAATTACTGAACGCACTACGCACTAAACTTTTGTTGCTCACTATACATAAAACAATATTTCAGGTACAAGCAGTCTGGCATGCGATGTACTTTAATTAATAACGGCATTCAAATTAATTACCGGACAGTTCGGATAATAGCCGTGAGTTATAGCACTTTGGCCGGTTATTGCCCGGTTGAAGTGGACAATGGAGTTTGGAAGGCTTATGATAGTCGCGTGTTATCTGGATGTGCCGATGATGGGATGAGAAATGTGGTATTTTGGAATTTCTTAGGGATAGTAGTTTCATGACAGCATGGAATTTGAAGAGGCAAATTGCTATGAAATATGCATTTTTATTTAATTTCCTCACACATTTACACAACATCATCAAGACACACACATTAGATTAGACATCGCCTTCCCAATCTCATCGTACAGGAAAAAAATCAGATCATTGCTTCTTCAACCATCATCTGCATAACCTTCATCATCTTTATATCAATAAATCACCTTTTATATCAGAATTGTATTTGTTGTGCAAGTGCAAAAGGCGTAAACACCATAACACTTAATGGTTGCACTTCCAATAATGACTCCCGACACATCGTCACCCACTTACTGGCCAGACACAAAGGAACTGGGTTAACAGACAGACTTGAAGGACTTCTTAGTCAAATTGCTGAAGCCACACAAATACTAGATTACTTGACCTTGTATCCGATATAAATTCTAACTCTTCTGTATAAATGGGAATATGTAATGCGGTAAATAAATCGTTTTTCCTTCTTTCTTCTTTGTCTTCTGTCTGATTTCCGTGGATGTAACTGTTTAAAGGAAATGCCACATATATTATGTACTAGCTTCTGCCAGCGACTTCGTTCGCGGATCATATCGCTTATGCCAGCGACAATGGGTCATCATAATCAAAGATGTTTCCCTTCACTGCTCTGCTCCTATTGGTGGTAGTGTGATGAAAAGTAAAGAAAAATACTATAACCATCTCAGGAGTATGAATAATAATAGTACCAAGTTTCGTTAAAATCCGTCCAGTAGTTTTTGCTTTCATAACGGTTATACAGACAGACAGATAGGCAGACAGACAGACAAAAATTCTACCGATTGCATTTTTGGCATCAGTATCGATCCCTAATCACCCCCTGATAGTTATTTTGGAAATATATTTCATGTACCGAATTGACCTCTCCACAGATTTATTATAAGTATAGATAGAAGAAGATTGTTATCACCTATTCGCTTATACCTAGTATGTAGAGAAGATACTAGGTGCTTAAAGTTTAACTTTGCTAGGTTCTAAGTATTTAAGTACGCAATGAGAAATGTGCTAAGATAAAGAAGTACTCGTACCTAGCTACATAACTTTTCTGCAGTAAATAGGACCAGCGATTTACATATCCACATTAGTGACAGATTATACAGCACGGCATAACAAAAACGGAATGCATTACATAGTTCCCATTTTTTGCTATATCCGTGACAACACCGCTCTCACAATAATCTCCCTTTAAAAAAAAATCTCAAAAAACGTCTGCAAGTCATAACAAAATCATCACGTAAATGAAACACACGTTTCGCGTTATTTTAGTGCGAGGCACGTGGTACTGACATTTGACACGGGGCTTTTTGTGCCTCGTGCCTTTTTTGTGCCTTTTGCCTCGAGGCACCCCTAACTATTTGATTTCACCGTAAAAAGTGAGAGGATACACTTATCTTTCGCGCGTATGATATGTTATCGCTTATGGATGTGTGGTTCTCAAAGTTATTAGTATGGTAGGGAGATAGTTAATTTACAAAAAAATAAAATAGGTGTGCTAAAACTGCACTTTTTGCGATTTGGTTAACTGTAAAAAAAAGTAAAATAAATGGAAAACTGAAAAAGAAATACAGTAAAAAAAAATTGTGCAATTTTTTTGCAAACGAATACTTAATGTATTTTTTTTGTGTTACGCTATCAACAACGATGAACCAATGATTTTTAAATTGGATTGCATGTTGAATAGATGGAACATGATAAATGACAACATACAGCAATTAATTGCAATCGGCTGGTAGGTTAACATAAAGTTTGAGCACCTCAGACCGTCAATCCCCTACTGACAAGTCGTCTAGCTTGTAAAGACATCCGTCATTCCATACTACACTACTATTTACACACCCCTGTGTTTTAGACTTCGCTACTTATAGCCAACCAATTTTATAAGATCCCCCATCTCAAACAGCTTTATAGTAAACTGTACGAGGACTGGAGGTCAGATTATGTTGGTGGTATATTATAGGGGTGTAATATGCCATTTCCGATAAACATTTTAATATTTTTGGGAGGTTTTTTAACAGTGGAAGTTTGAAGGGTGTATGTCTTGTTCGATCAAAAAATGTGTGTCGGTTCTGCACCCGTATTTCAATGGGACAATGATCGAAGTTGTTTATTTTGTTCACTATGATAAAAATCAGAAGACCAAATAAGAAGGCTTGAAGACTAAAATCTCAAACAACACCAAATTGTATGTAAATTGCTTCAGTACTTTCAAGTTTCAGTGTCTTTCCCACTAGCTGTTTTCCGCGGTTTCACCCGTGTTCCGCGTAACTTTTTCCCGTATCCGGTCAAACTGTAGCTTATGTTAGTCTAGCTTCCCAACAGAGAAATAATTTTTCAAATCGTTATTGTAGGTATGGAGTTTTTAGGGCAAACATAATAATGCTTCACTTCGCACGGGTGCAATGCAAAATAACAGTATTTCCACTATTTAATGGATGTTAACATAGATATAAACCTCCCTCTTCAATCACTCTATCTATTACTAGCCGTTTTCCCGCGGTTTCACTCGCATCCCGTGGGAATTACTGCCCGTACCCGGATAAAATATAGCCTATGTCACTCGTGGATAATGTAGCTTTCGAATGGTGAAAGAATTTTTAAAATCGGTCCAGTAGTTTTTGAGCCTATTCATTACAACCAAACAAACAAACAAACAAAGTTTTCCTTTTTATAATATTATATTATAAGTATAGACTACGTAGTGATTAAGATGTAAGTATAGATTAGTAAGAAGCACCGTAAATCCTCATAAATCAACATTCCTTAAAATATCTTAAGCTCATCACAACTGAACAGTAGCTACTAATTGCGTACACGCTTGAAAAATCCGAGGTATTTCACAGATACTTGCAAAAACTCCCGGAAATCGCGGGTTCATTCCCGGGGAGTGTCAGGGCGGTCTGTGATTATGAACGATCACAAAAACTGGCTATCACCAGTTAGCGGCTGTCATCGGGTGATGAATGGTGAAGAGTGCTAAGGTAGGAGATGAGATCGTTTGATTTATACCTATGGGGTTGGTAAAAATAGGATTTGGAGTATGATAAATGTGTCAAAGTGATTTTTGTCTAATTAGTATTCGTACTCTCTTACTAATATACCTATTTAAATGTGGCAATTTACCTACTTGTGAAAAACTTAATGAATGACAATATCTTATATGTATGTACTTATGTACAGACAACAGCACATCAAGTAACCACAATCTGTCAAATTTCTGCAATAGATTTTCAACCTTATCGCAATGGCGGTAGGTTAATATTTGATTGGTAAAATTTGACAGATTCGTATACGTTGACCTGCTGTCGTCTGTAC
>NWSH02000605.1:3943274-3953636 GCA_002382865.2 Heliothis virescens | reverse complement strand
ACAGCACATCAAGTTACCACAATCTGTCAAATTTCTGCAATAGATTTTCAACCTTATCGCAATGGCGGTAGGTTAATATTTGATTGGTAAAATTTGACAGATTCGTGTACGTTGACCTGCTGTCATCTGTACCTATAGATAATGAATTATTGTTAAGGGCCAGTTTCCAGACATAGTTCTAGCAAGTTATCTGTCATTTTTTAAGTTTGACTACTTTTCTATGGCATTATCTGTAAGATAGTTTTCTAAAATTTTATCTGGCACCTGTAAACCACTTATTATTCTGCAGTCGTTTAATCAGGTTTCAAAAGCGATAAAGGAAAACACCTTATAGCATGGAAATCACCTTGTCCTAGACCCAGAAAATACGATACATGTGATGTTACGAATCGTACTGTACATCCTTACATATAAATATGAAAAAAATAAGCAACTCCGTCTGTCTGTTTATCGGGCTTTAAGGCCGGGACTCCACCAAAGCAGAGATGTGTGCGGTGTGCTGTGTGCTGTGCGAGAAGAGATGTTTTTCAGCTCGCGGGACTCCACCAAAGCGGAGATGTGTGCGGTGTGCTGTGTGCTGTGCGAGGAGAGATTGTTTTTCAGCTCGGGTGCGGGCGTTGAGTGCCGGCCGGCGCGCGCGCGGTTTCTGCGTGTTTGCTAGGGCGAGAGGGGGAGGGTGACATCGCTCACTGACGCCGCTCACATCTCTCGTCTCCACTGCGCGTCGTCCGCGCACAGCTCACATCTCCGCTTCCATCGCGACATACAAATATTACACATCTCTGCACAGCGATCTCCACTGAAGCTGAGCGGAGAGGAGACGTGTCAATAACTCAATTCTATTGGTTGTTTAAAAAACATCTCCTCTCCGCTCGTCTCGTCTCCGCTTTGGTGGAGTCCCGGCCTTAACACTAAAACAACTCAACCGATTTACATGTCTGGTACGCGTAATAGTTAGAGCCTGAGAAGGGACATAGGACATTAGACTTATTTTTTACCTGGTCGCGAAAAATAAGATACTCTATTTTTTTTAAATATTTATCAAACTTACTATCTAATAATATCCATACATATAAGTAGGTAGGCAGTTTCGCTGGAAACCGTTAGTATAGCTATATAATTTCATACAAAACTATATACTATCATTCAACCATTAGGCACGATCACACGATCGCTCAGTATCGAGGTCAGCGCATTACCCGGCCGTGTGCACTCCGCTTCAGTTCACTGAAACGACTCCACGCTGCTAATGACGCGAAACTATTTACATAGTGTGCAACTGGCTCTAAGCTGAGATATTATGATGGCTCAGACGAATAGGGGAGAAATGTTTTGTTATGCTTAAGATAATTTTCCGATGGTCATTTACGTAATATTTTTAAAACTTATATTTTTTTCCGACTTTGCTTTGAGAATTAATAGTTTTAGAAACTTTAGTTCCAAATAAAATGCTTGCGTGTATCTTGATGGTGAAAGTGGTAGGTTTGGGGTAGGAATTATTTTTAAATCAGCTTAGTTGACAGATATCGTCCTGTTTTTAATCGAGTGCTCTGTTAGTTAGAGTAACTCGTTCGATTCTTTAACCTCTATGAAAAAAAGCTAATCTTTTTGCTTTTATTCCTTTTCATTTCAAGAAGAATCATCAAGAATCAGAGTTTAATATAGCTACGATCTTTTTGACAAAAAGTAGTGTTTCCCACAACATTGAAAAGAAAATGAAAACAATCTGATCACCTACATTTACCCAGACAAGGAAACTTACATTACTCGGTGAACAGGTCTCGTTCATTCAGGTTCAACATGGACACAGCATCTAAAGAATGAATGAAATCTACTTAGAACTAGTTTTTGTGAACTAATCACACGGTCAACTTAATTGTAAGTTGTCAGCGAAGTTTTCAGGTCATACTAGTGTTTATTTTATAGATTAAAATAAACTTCCATGCCCTAACTAACACCCTAAAAGGACTATTAGTTTAATAGAAGCTTTGTTTGTTTGTTTGAACATAAAAAGGACAAATAGCTTTAGATATCTCGGGCATATACTTACAGAAGACCTTAAAGACAATGCAGATGTTGAGAGGGAGCGTAGGGCGCTGGCGGTCCGAGGTAATATGTTGGCACGTAGATTTCACCGTTGTACCGACCAGGTTAAAATTACGCTGTTTAAAGCGTACTGTCAGGGTCTGTATACGGGGGGTCTATGGATCAGCTGTACCAAAAAATCGCTGGACGCCCTGCGTGTCCAATATAATAATATCTTTAGGATGATGTTGGGACTACCCCGCTTCTGTAGTGCATCGGAAATGTTCGCGGAAAATCGAACTGATGACTTTTACGCGTTAATTAGAAAGAAAACGGCATCAATAATAACTAGGATTCGGGAGAGTAACAACAGCATCCTAAAAACAGTGGCGGAGAATATGTACTCTCCTATGTATAGGCATTTTGTGAAGTCAGTAGTGAGGATAGCGTGAAGGTCAATTTGAGTTTTTAAATTGTTTTTATCTACTAACAATAATTATAAGTTGTGTTTTACTAACAAAATGGACTGTATGTTGTCTGAAAAATAAAGATTATTATTATTATTATTTGTTTTTTTTAATATTTCTTAGGAAATTCATGGAAAACTTTGAGCAGATCTTTTTGAATATTATAGTATGTTTTTTTTCTTATTTTTCTCATTGTTAGATAGCTGTGGAGGGAGGATACTTCATATTCGAGAACGAGAAGTAGTTCTCGGGTGAAACCTCTGGCAGACGCTAGTTAAAGATATAAATAAACGAACAAATATAATAAATAAATATAATCTCAATAACAATGTTATACGGAAGCAATGTTTAACTTAGTTTCGTGGTAGCGCCCGCATGCGAGCGGCATCACAACCATGCGCTTGCGCACTTACTGGAGTTACAAAGCGCAAGTGATACGCTGATAACGGTGAAGAGTTTATCTACCCAATACTCATGTATTTGTATTGAAAAAATAATTTATTTTTCATTTAAATAACCAATCACGTAGTATAGGTACGAGTAATTAAAATGTTTTACTGAATTTTTTATTTTACCTTTACTTTCTCTAAATTATTTTCTTATTAAATCGTAATTTATAGTTTATTTTTGCAGAACTTCAGACTAATTGACTGGGTAATTGATAGTTAAAAACTTTCAACTTTTTAAAAAATACAACAACGAATCACCTTTCCGAGAATAGTCGTGTGGCCATAAAACCCACGGTTCGCAACACCACCGCTATGAATCCGCTTATACCTTGCACCATAGATAAAACTTGAGACGACTGGCAAATTACTCCACGTCGCGTTTTGAGGAAAAGTTACCATTCACACGATGACTCACTCGTGTTATGAGAACTATCTGTGCGAGTGTGTGTGTGAGTGAAATTCTAATCGGTAATGTTCGCGACAACCGATTTATTTCAAACCGTACCGATTCTGGGACGGTTTACCGTATGACTGCGCGGGCGCTTGCATATCTAGATCTTAATGGCTGTTTAACAAAATGGTGGATAAACCGCCATTTTAGTTTGCGAGGAATGTGTCGTGGTTTACTTGGTGCATAGGTTTCATACAAATTGGTGTATTTTTTTATTAGGTGGGATTTTTTTAACCGCAAGTCCTGTTTGATAAATAAATTGTTATACTGACTAGAATGGCTTGAATAACAGGATAACGAGGAACGTGACCTGTTTTACAATATAGTCTTGTCCTGAAATATAATCTCCTTTTTTAAGAAATTTATGTAAGAAACCAAAATCAAGTAATCAAAAGCCCAAAATCGCAGCTTACTAAGCCAAACTGTCCCTTTGCAGTCCCAATAAATCACTTAGCCTTAGCAACGGACAAATCCAAATCTATCAACAAGAATAGAAAAAAAATCTTCAACACCATATTATCTTAACAGCTGAGTGCAATGCGCAAGCGCTCCTCACAAGATCACCGCGTCACTAATTGCATAGTTTAGCGTCCAGCCGTGACGGACCGCCCTGACTGACGGTGTCATGTGACTGACAACGAGAGACAATGTGACGTGTAGTGCTGCTAAGTTATTTGTTTGAAAAAAAATCTGTGAGTATAACTGGGAATATAGGCAACTAGCATTTTCCTTCCCATCATCGTCGTTTCAACTGAAAGACGTCCACTGCTGGACCAGTGGCGTAGCGTGGCGGGGGCGGGGGGGGCGGCCCGCCCCGGGCGGCACTTTTTAGGGGGCGGCAAAATGTAAGAAAGAAACATTTAC
Source organism: Heliothis virescens (assembly GCA_002382865.2). Classification (NCBI taxonomy): domain Eukaryota; kingdom Metazoa; phylum Arthropoda; class Insecta; order Lepidoptera; family Noctuidae; genus Heliothis; species Heliothis virescens. The sequence continues at coordinate 3,949,380 of NWSH02000605.1, read as the reverse complement.
TTATTTATTATTTAATTATGTATTGTATAATCTTCAAGGTAAAAAAAATTTCGCGCTNCCAGTGGCGTAGCGTGGCGGGGGGGGGGGGGGCGGCCCGCCCCGGGCGGCACTTTTTAGGGGGCGGCAAAATGTAAGAAAGAAACATTTACTTATTTATTATTTAATTATGTATTGTATAATCTTCAAGGTAAAAAAAATTTCGCGCTCGCTTCGCTCGCGCATTTACAATCCTCAACTGTGTTTATCGTTCAAACATCAAACTAACAAAATTATAAGCGCTGGTTTAGTTCGCGCCTTTTCAATGCTCTACCTTTTTTTTTCTATGTTTACCTTTTAGAGATAAAACTAGAAAAAAATTCGCGCTCGCTTCGCTCGCGCCTTTTCAATGGTCTCGCTTGATTTTTTCTGTGTTTATCTTTTAGACACAAAACTTGTACTTTGTACCAAACCGAAAAATGGTGAATGCGAAGCGTGGTGGGGCGGCAAGCATTCGATATAAAAATTAGTTTTACAACTATCCGACTTTAATTACGAAAATGTATAAACATGTGTACATTTGAAAAAAAAAAAATAACGGGGGTTACGAAATAGTTTTTCATGGAAAGGGGGTCGTGCCATGAAAAAGATCGAAAAACACTGCTCTAGTTAGAGGGAGGAAAGTGTACCTTCTTGAAAAAATATTTTTTTCTTTCTCTCTGAAACAATATTTTGCTGTAGACATTGATGGTGCACTAAAAGAATTTGCTTTGAAAAATTAAAGATATAAATCTCCAATTAAACATGAAAGGTTTTGGTTGAAAAAAAATGCGCTTGCGCTTTCTTGACAATTTTATTTGAAACTTTTTATAGTCCTAGGAAAAAAACCGGGCTCGCTTCGTTCGACCCTTTTCAATTTCCAACTTCTTTTTTGTGTCTTTACTTTTTCAGTCTTCAATCTATAAAAAAAATCGCGTACCCTTCAAAAAAAGTAGTCCGAGGCTGATCTCGGATACTTTTTTCAGTGTTCACTTTTTCAGTCAGAAAACTGAAAAAAAAAACCTCGCTTTCTAGATTCACGATTTTGATCCCATCCTTAGTCCAACCCTCGCCTTGGCGATTGGGATTTCTTTTTTAACTGTATTTATTTTTAAACCTAATGTCATGGGCGGCAAAATTGTTTTCCGCCCCGGGCGGCGTATAGCCACGCTACGCCACTGTGCTGGACAAAGACTTCAACCCAAGGTTCACCATTTTACTCGATCTTCAGCAAGCCGCATCCACTGCTTCCCGGCTACATTGACTAGATCGTCCGTCGTCGATTTGGCTATTACTTCTCGTACCTAGATAAAAGTTTATATCCTTTCCCAGGGTCAAGACATGAGAGTCAGGAGTGAGAGAATGGCAAGGCACGGAACTATGGTCCTTCATTTAGGGATCGCACAAGATTTCGTCAATAAACGGTACCTAGATCTTGATCGGTATTAAGTTGGCCACCGCTGTTGTAGGCTATCTGTGTACTAAACACTTACCAATTCCAGTTGCAATTCAGATTTTTCGAAAATATATTTCTAAGTTTAAATGCAGTCAAAGCTTTCAAAAGCCTATCTTAAATTCACACTAACGTTATTATCAAAAACCGGCCAAGTGCGAGTCGGACTCGCGCACAAAGGGTTCCGTACCATTTTTTATGAAAACTGAACGCAACTATTACCTACAACTAGCCAAAATACAAACATTTTTCGGCAACAAGAAATTNGCAGTCTTTGAGAAATAGCAATTTTTTGGAAACCACAAATTATAACTTTGTTATTCATATAGTTGTAGGTAATAGATGCGTTCAGTTTTCATAGAAAATGGTACGGAACCCTTCGTGCGCGAGTCCGACTCGCACTTGGCCGGTTTTTTTTAACTTATAGCGCTCTTATTAAGTCTTGTGCAAGACTATGACGGCACAAACTTGTAGTGGTCTCAGCTAAGTATGTTACAAGATCGTTTTCTCTTATAAAATACTTGTATAAGATCAAAATATTATTCAGGATTGTAGTCTTATAAGTGTCTTAAAAGATAATCTTGTAGATATATATAAGACTGATATATAAGAACAATTACTCTTGAGCATATTTATGCTTGGGAAATACTGCTACAAGTAAAAGTGTTCTTATAAATGTCTTAGAGGTCAGTCTTATAGCGAACTATAAGACCGAGATATAAGATCTAATGCGCTTGAGTATGTTTAGGCTTGGCAAAGCATAATATAAGTATAAGAGCCTACCGCAATACCATAACAAGAACTATATAAGTAGAAATAGACTTATATTTTTTTTTATAAGATTACTTTGCTTGTTGGGTGCTGTCTGAACCACGTTCAAAATAATTTTCCTCGAAAGTTTATGTAGAGTTCTACTTTTGAGATTTTTTTCATATTTTCTAAACTTGCGGTTCAAAAGTTAGATGGGGGGGACGCCTATTTTTCGTTAGGGCTGAAATGAAAAAAAAAATCACGCCCCACTTTACGTGTAGGGGAGGCACCCTAATAAAACAATTTTTTCCACTTTTTATTTTTGCACTTTGTCGGCGTGGTTGATTCACATATTGGTACCAAATTTCATCTTTCTAACGCTAACAGTCCTTGAGATTATCCGCGGACGGACAGACGGACGGACAGACAGACATGGCGAAACTATAAGGGTTCCTAGTTTACTACGGAATCCTAAAAAGCGCGTTGCACTGCTCTAACTACTTAACTAATTGACAATCGCGTGACCAGAACCATAGCTGTTCATAAAATGGCGTGCTTTTTAACAGGAACTAGAACAGAATGGACGCTGCACCCTCAAAACATTCTTGGGAATGGGAGGAATGGTATCAAGTATTTATGCCAGTCTATTTCCCTATAATAACACGAACGAATCATTTATTTATCTGTAATTGTTGTCATATATTTAAAATGCTAAGTATCTGTTGGCAGAATGCCTTAGTGCCTATGTTAAGTTGAGATGAATGATTGATAGGTAAGTATAAGTATATCGAATAGCAATCGATTTATATTGACAAATAAAGTTGCAGTTTACATGAAATTGAAATAACATGAAACTTTACACAATTTTAAAATCAGAGCGCTTTCCAAAACCCTACCATATTTTCCCAAATCAATAGGTACTACTTTCAACATTTTTTATTCAAGCATTTTCCCAAAGCAATATCTTATAAGTACATATCTACAATTTATATAAGTAAGACTGCTACAGATTAAACTGTCCGGATGTATGTAAAGATATCGAGAAAGTTGTATTATAACATATAATGGATAATGTCGTGGGAAAAAGAGAAAATATATAACGCTACGTATAATGTAAGGCACGTTCACATTACCGGTGCAACCGCCAACTACTGAAGATGCGTTGATTAAATATTTCTGCTCACCGTGAACAATGAGCTTTATAATAATACTAGCTTCCGCCAGCGGTTTCACCTGCTTTCCCGTGGGAACTACTGCGCGCACCCGTATAAAAAGCCTATAACCTTCTTCGATAAATGGGCTATCTAACACTGAAAGAATTTTTCAAATCGGACCAGTAGTTCCTGAGATTAGCGCGTTCAAACAAACAAACAAACTCTTCAGCTTTATAATATTAGTATAAATACATATTATCATTCAAATCGTGCGTGTGAACTTTGATAAACTGTTAAATTATTCAATGTGTTCTCTGTTTCTCATTATTGTGTGTATGAGGCGGGGAAAGATTTTATCTAAACAAAAAAGATTTGGAGAATTGACATACATGTTTAAGTCTGTAACGGCCAGTTTCATCACCTCAGATTAAAGTACTGGTGTTAATTAAGTATTTACCAGATTAAAAAAATGTGCAAATAATAGGTACAGACGCCAGCACATTCAATAGATTTTCAACCTTATCACAATAGTGGAAAGTTAATGTTTGATTGGTTTGACAAATTCGGGTAGGTTGCCCCTGCTGGCCTATACCTATTTTGGTAGACAATTGCAGTCTCGGTGTCTCCAAACGCATGATTATAATTCTACAGAGTTTCTCAAAAAATAACCAAAATAAGCTCCAAAAATGTCCAAAAAACAAGATAATAAATCCCTGTCACATAAACTTAAGGAACCGACTACTCATACGTACGCCTCAGCGAATGCATTTGTATAAAACGCTCGTTTTGTCAATAAATCCCTAATGCAGTTGCGGTTACACACTTATCGGAATATTAACTTAAATAAGTAAATAAAAAACTTAAGTAGGTACAGACAGCAGCACATCAAGTTACCACAATCTGTCCAATTTTACCAATCAAATTAACTTACCGCTATTGTAATAAGGTTGAAAATCTATTGCAGAAATTTGTCAGATTGTGGTAACTTGATGTGCTGTCGTCTGTACATAACTCTGTACAGTTAACTTAAGTTTGCCTGTGCAGTGAAGGCATTATTTTTTTACTAAAAATATTTTTTCTTTGCGAATGGTAACGAGCAAAATGCACCATAGGTAAAAACCTATTCACTAAATTCTTATACAGGGATTTGCATGCGGTTATAAATATCAATTTGCATCAAAAGTTTCACAGATAAACTCCAACTTAACCAATCTAAAAATTCTAGAAACATTCACAATATTTAACATAAACCACACCTTTCCAAGACTCCATCTTATTTTTAGCGCACCTCATAAAAATGCGCAAAAATGGCGCAAAACAAACATTTGTATACGATGTGCGCATACGCACCGCGGACATTCGTATGCGGCGCACGACGCGTAATTGATACTGTCGCACTTTGCATTATGTCGTACTATTATGGGGGTTTATGGGAGTACACAATATTGAAAGGTCGAGGACGATCATTGGCTGGTGACATCAGAAATGCATATTGTTTTACTGCGGAAATCAATATTCTGTCTATCTCTGGATTTGCTTACTAGAGATAGGAATTTGACATTACTTGTATGGGGCTAATGTCAAAATTCTATCACTAGTAAGCAAATCCAGTGATAGATAGAATATTGATTTCCGCAGTTAGTCGTAAGTGTCTATTGTAGATGAAGAATAGTGCTGGTTTAGTACAGATAGTTTAGCTGTTGGATAAACAACGACAATATCATCATTATCTAACACTAGCTTCTGCCAGCGGTTTCACCCGCATCCCGTGGGGTACCTGGATAAAAAGTAGCCTATAGCCTTCCTCGATAAATGAACTAAAATATTTTTTCAAATCGGACCAGTAGTTCCTGAGATCAGCGCTTTCAACCAAACAAACAGTATGGAACATTACCTCATAAAATATAAGAAAAGCAGAAACCTCCTGATCTAATAAAATATTGCCAAGACGGAAGAAATTTTCTGTTCTTCCGTCTTCACTATCTTTTCTTTGAATTTACNTTTTAGAAACGGTATTTTGATTTTGATAAAATCATTATAATAAAATACATAGTGTATATGGCATTAGTTTCTGTTTGTTAGTAAAATAAAATAGCTTTAAAAATCTTTAATAAAACACAAAATATAAGTACGAAGCCAAGGGTTAATATTTAATACAGACAGACATGCAGGTGCCGAGTTTACCATAAAAAAAAGTATAAATAAATAAATATATCCAATAGTTATATAGTCGAGTTACTGGGGGTTTTAACCTCGGATCTCTAGGCAACTGAATCAATTTACATGAAACCAACGGGATCTTGTTCTGTAGACTCTAGAACGTATCTTCTACCAATATTATGTTGTGCAATTCTTTTTTTAATTATTTAAACAAAAAAATATGGAAAATTAATATTGAATATTTTTTATTTTAGTTTTACGTTAAATCTTACTTAAATAGGGAAAGACGAACATCTTTCCAACGTTTCATTCAATTTGAGGAGTCCAAGAGACCTTTAGCAGTTTGCCGGACGGGAAGGGAGAAACGACAGCTGCAACGTACTACGATTATTTTCGGGCTAGGTACTAGCGTTAACGGCATTAGCACCTACTGATCGAGAAATATTATTAATATTAATTTCCTAATACCATCCCGGGGCACAGTTAAATCCATATTATGTATCGGCAATACACTTTTGTTAAGCCACATCTTCTCAAATATTAAGACTTGGTAAGTAGTGTTAAGACAAAATGT
>NWSH02000605.1:3922455-3934540 GCA_002382865.2 Heliothis virescens | reverse complement strand
TTTTTTGTTTGGTTCAGCGGTTCCTTTGAGGTAAGCCGCCTTTGCAGCGGCGGCGGCTTACCACAAAGGACAAACATAATGTTTAGGTAAAATAAACTTATTTGTTATGACATAAAGTATATTATTAAATGCTGTCACAAATGGACGTCCCGTCCTTTGATAAGTGCCGCATTGCGTGTTGTATTGTTATAATTTTCCATTCGTTACAAAAATTGTGATCGAGTAACACGTATCTTCTGCTATCTTCCGTCACCTAGGAACGTATCCCCTATAACCCCATATAAATTACCATTCCATATTCACGGTTTCTGTATTCGCGGCATATTTACGGAACATAAACCCCGCGAATAAAGAGCTTTTACTGTAATCAAAATTGAAAACTTTTCTATTGCACTATATGTCAGATATTTAAACTTTATCTGAATACTGAAACTGGTTGTAACAATTTTAACACATACTAGGTATATAGAAAACACGAAAGAAATACGACTAGTTTTGCATGAGATGATATTTTAACTACGTAGAAGCATATTTAATGCACTTTATCGTTTAAGTTGCGTTAAAATTGTTCCATACATTTCCAAGTTTCCAAATCAAGTTTTATGACAAGCCAAATTATTTAAAAAGCTACTGACATTACACTTCCCCGATTTAGTAACATCTAGCGAACCAATTTACAACACAACCATTCAATTCATTAAATTACCATAATATTAGCTTTAAAATATATTTATTCAGAATTTTTATATTTATTACTGTCTATTTACATTAACACACCTTATCGCTCAAAGTTAAACTTTGTTAATACTTGTAACTAAAAGCATTTTTTGTACATTATTTGTGTTATTAGTTTGGCGAGGACAGAGTGACTAGTATATCTTGATACTTTGTGGTGGCGCCACTTTATAAGAACATGGTATGAGGAGTTTGGTACGCCAGCACATAAACTTACCACAATCTGTCAAATTTCTATAATAGATTTTCAACCTTATCACAATAGTGGAAGGTTAATGTTCAATTGGTTAAATTTGACAGATTCGGAAAGGTTGACCAGTTGACCTGTTGTCTGTACCTATATTTTATTCTAGTTCGTAATTCTGGCGTGTGTCAGGATATACTGGTCATTCGTTATAGTAATTGCACTAGAGGTGGGTATATTGTTGTGAACTGCTTGAGCTGCTCCGCTTGTATTATGGCTTCTGAAACAATGAATTACCAAATTTGTAAGATTAATACAAAGAAGGCTACAAGCTAATATTTTAAGTATGGACTTCATACTTGTGAAGAATGATACAGTTAAAAGTGAAGATAATATAGAATAAAAGTGGCCACTTTCACAAGTTCAAGATAATTGTCTGATAAATAATAACATAGAAAAGTAGTTAAAATTAAAAACATTTCTATGGTATAACCTGTATTGTAGAAATACTAACCAGGTAACAGGCGAACAATAATTTATCAATCGCTATGTGGTCCAACAGGAGCAGCTATGTGCTATGGTGGCGGCGCCAGCGGCACCAGTAGCGGCTCGCGAGCTCGGCGCGGCCGCCGGCCCCCGGCGCGCGGGCCCCCAGCTCGCGGGGCCCCGGCAGCTCGCAGGCGCGGCCGCCCCGGGCCCCGCCGACCGCGGGCTACCGCGCCCGCGCCTTCAGGCGGCGTTACCGATTCTATTATTTCTAGTGGGGCGTCTGATTCTAGGAGAGCGGCACCTGCATGAAATAAATAGTTACATTATTGTTTCTTTTACTAAAGAAATCTGTGCGAGCGTTTTAGATGAGCATAACTTAGCTTGCTTATGGCTGGATTCTGAGCACATTTTCTTTAAAAATGACCACCAATAAGGGTGCTTACACCTGACAGTTATCTACTTTACAGACTGTGTTTAAGGTGTAAGTGTAAGTATGGATTAACATTTACGTTAAAAAACTTAAAAAATTACGTCATTTTTTTGACAATAAATCTCAGGAAACTGCTGAAAAGTAGAAACAGATCCCAATATGAGGTAAAAATATCCTATTATCTAATACATACCAGCAGCGACAGCACTGGCGTTATCAGCAGGCGGTGGTTCGGGGCGGCGCGACAGTGCGTGTCGCGAGCCGCGCGGCCGTCCGCGCCGGGCCCCGCGGGTGCCGCGCGACACGCCCCACGCGCCCGCGCGGACTGCGCCTGAGTACGACGCTGGGGGAACATATATCATTGGTTATAAACAAGACAACAGATATAAACAATAATATTAAAAGAAAGAAAATACTTTCAGGCGCTTAAAAAGTGCCGCACATAAATATTAACAAAAAAAAAATCAAAATTATTAGACAATTTGTTTTGGGTAGCTATTTCGTACGAATTTTATTAAAAGAACGGGACGTAAAAAAATATTTTTACTGTGTTAAAAATAAAAAAAAACGTGTAGAATATTCTTAAACAAATAACAAACTTACTTTTGCGGCAATATTCCTTACCAGATTTAAAGTATCCAATACTTACTTACTTTAAAATTAAATGTGGTAAAGAAGGAATATTCACAAATTTTTTTTTACCTATATTGCCACCGGTTACCTAAGTTTTCCAAAAAGGTGGAGCTTTTCAATTCGATTTTTTACATATCTAATATATAAAAATGAATCGCTAAATGTGTTGGTAAGCGCATAACTCAAGAACGGCTGGACTGATCGGGCTTATTTTGGTCTTAAAATGTATGTACAGATCGAAAGAAGGTTTTAACGATGAGAAAATATGATTATAAAAAAATCAGGATCCGCGTACGAAGTTGCGGGCAGAAGCTAGTTTTTTATATATATTTGACACGGTACTCACGTATAGGCGCGGGGGATGGCGGTATATCCACGACGAGTTTGTCTCCGTCATCGTCCACTTGCAGCGGGCTGCCGGGTTCTGACGCCGAGTCTCGAGGCCGCTTCGCTTCCACTGTAGCTGGAGTTTGCTGGTAAATACAGTTCATTAGTTCAGATAAAAGGCATCAGTCCTATTGAATACTACTTCATCTTGAAAGCGTGTCAAAGCAACCTCAAATGTTAACTGTTTCGACAGCTAAGATGATTTAAAAATTGAGATACCATTTCATTTTGCAAATTTCAAAGTATTGTCTAAAAATTATAGCTTTTGTAGCTAAGCTCTACAAATAAAATACTTACAACTTGAGGCAATAATCCCAATTTTCTTTTCCGTTCTCTTTCTTCCATGAGTTTTTTCTCTTCAGACTTTTGGCGATCTGTAATACGAATAAAAACGTTATTTTTTAACCGACTTCTCAAATAGGAGGAGGTTCTTAATCCAGCTGTTTTTACGTACTGCAAAAATATTTACCGTCGTTAATTATATAAAAATCAATTGCCGTTCGTTAGTCTCACTAAAACTCGAGAACGGCTGGACCGATCGGGCTTATTTTGGTTTTAAAATGTTTGTACAGATCGAGGGAAGGTTTAAACGATGAGAAAACATAGGATAACAAAAATTAAAAAAAAGTTAAATAATACGAAGTTTACCTGGTCAACTATAATTATATATATCTCCACTTACATTTGAGTTCAATTTCTTCGTCATCTAAAAGTAATGACACGACTTCCTTAGGTTTCAACGTATCTGGTTTGAAATTACCGCCACTTATCACCATTCTTTGGATCTAGAAGAAATATAGTTTACTTCATGACATACTCATAACAGGGATAAGGTTACAATTTAGACCCAAGTTCTTCAACAGCATAAACAACATAAAACTTTCTTAAATGAAATGTTTACTTTGAAAATTAAACGTGAAAATTCATAGTAAACAGCTTTTTTTAAGAAACCTGACATTTATTTATGCTGTCGTTGAACTTAGGCCTAATCAATTACATTGAAATTCAAATAACTTTATTACTCCAACATTGGCTACCAGTGACTTCACGATAATCAAAACGCGACTGCGCATGCGTCACTGGCTCAACCACCAACGTAACACCGGCAAATTTATCTGACGAGCGTACAAAAGTCCCATGACCTACCTCACTCTTCTCCCTCGCCCTCTGCATGATCCTCTCCTCAATAGTCCCCTTGCATATCAAGCGGTACACGGTGACCTGTTTGGTCTGCCCCAGGCGGTGGGCTCGGTCCATGGCCTGCTGGTCTACCGTGGGGTTCCAGTCCGAATCGTAGAAGATCACCGTGTCGGCCGCTGTGAGGTTGATGCCCAGACCACCGGCTCGGGTTGATAGTAGGAACACGAATATGTCTGTACGGGCCTGTGGGTGGAGAAATATAGTGATTAGTATGTTTAGCAATAATGTATGACGGATTTTGACACTGTCTTGGATAGCTGGAGATGTGATCTTAGTGTCTTAGAGAAAATAATATAAAAAAAAGATACCTAAAGATACCGAAAGATACCCGCGGTTTCACCCGCGTTTGGGGTATTTTTTAAATCATAATGATCTTTCTCCTGACTAAAATGAACACGACAATAAAGAAACATCGGAATCGGTCTAGCCGTTCAGGCGTGATGTGATGACCAGCAAAATAGGGAGTGATTTTTATATTTTACATTATCGATATTCCAACTGAAAATGAAATATATTATGAGAACTTCTAGGTCAATCATAGTGACCTTATCAAAAGTGTAGAAGATTTTCTATTAAGAAACTTTATTGGCTTACCTGAAAATCTGCGACCATGTCTCGTCGAGCGGAAATCTTACTGGACCCATCTAACCGCATGTACTTGTGTTTTCTATGCCACATGTATTCCTATAAATAAAGTAATACAATTTAACCGAATTCGTTAGACAAGCAGCATTATGTATCTCTCAAATGTGTCTTCTTAGGCGACCGTTTCTCTACGAATATTTTCCACAAGATGCTTTTTTAAATTGGTCTCAATTTTGCTGTCCTCATAGTCAAAATTATTAATTTTAAGGTGATTGGTTTGTATTTTATCAAAGTTTGATGTTGTCATACCTCTAACAAGTCGATCATCTTGGTCATCTGGCTGTATATGAGCACCCTGTGGCCGCGCTCCTTCAGTCTCCTGAGCAGTGAATCCAACGCTGTCAATTTACCGGCGTCACTGACAAGCTGATTTTTATCTGCGGAATAATTAATTTTATAAGCACTTTTTCTCCTGCGACGCCATACCGATCGACCTTATGGCGCCATTATTATTCTTTTTACAGCGCCATTTGTATATTACCTGGCACTTGCAGCTCTGCCCAGCCCCAAGGCGGTCTCGCGGCAGCAGCGAGGCGCCACACGCAGCGCCACGCGGCGCCACACTCGGCCTGCTCGTGGCGCCGCATGTGGTACGCGAAGCTGCGCGACACTGCGAACGCTGAACGCGTACATGTGCACACCTATAGAAATAACATAGCATAAAAAACTGCAATATGTAGTCTCACCAAACTTAATGGCGGCTCGTCTGGTCACAACCTATCAGGACATACATCTCGCCACCTGCTAATACCCCTTTCTTCGGTGGGAAAAAAATAACCCCTGGCTAAAACCCAGCATGTTCCTTATTGAGCACTTTGTGTACCAGGCCCGCGGTAGCTCTTTCGATCAATCAGCAACTCGCTCTATATTCCTAGCCGCCATTAAGTTTGGCATGAACTATAAAGAACTATAGGTCCGAGAGAGCATCATTTCTATCTTACCTTCTGCTGAGCAAAGTACAGGAAGCTGGGCAGCGAAGTGGGCATCTCTGGGTAGGATATTGGTGGCCGTTCCACGAAGGGCACATCCGCTATCTCTAGCGGAGGCACTGGGATCACGCCACCCTCTTCAGTCTTAATCTCGCTTAGCATTTCCGTCTAAAAACAAAAAGATAGCAAGGATTAGAAATTTTCAATAAAATCGTAACTTCTCAACTCAAATACGGCTCAAAATCTGTGTGAAAAATTTGCGTCAAATTTTCTTTGAAGTCAAAGAGCCACCAAACCGAAATCTCTTCCCTACTTTCCATTTGTGTATTTGCTAGGAAGTAGTGGCGCACTCCACATCAACTTTATTTTTTTAAATCAAAGACAGGAAGACCTTAGAAAAATTCTGAAAGTGCCTAGTTCCAAAAACTGTCACCGGTGGTATTAATCCCGTGTATCTTTATCTCTTTTCAGCTGTCCCTGGTTAAACTAGATGTCGACCCTAACAGAAAAAGGCTAGGCAGATGATCTTTATCTCTTTTCAACCAAGAGTTAACTGCACATACCTGTCCCTCTCTCTCCCGTAAATTCCTTATCCTCAAAGCCTTGTGCTCGATGGTTTCAGGCGTGTAGTGTATTGTGTGTTCTGTGTGCGTGTAGAATGGACCACCTGGGGAAAAATATACACATCAATATATGCCGCATGTTTTTTGAGTTAACAAAGAAAATGAACGAATAACACTACTTTTTCCTATGTTTTTTTCTGAAAGTCGAAAGCACAGCGTGTGATCATTCCAAAAAAGATATTCAATTCAATGTATTTATTTGCGAGCATTCTTAGTTCATTCATTCTTTCAAAACGATTTTCTAGTATTTTTTGTTTGCTAGAGCAGTATCAAACAACATCAAAACGACAGCCAAAAAAACCTAGAAACACCAGTCACCTTGTATCCACAAAGCATCAGTGAACAGCAAATCGCTCCACATTAGACTATCCTGTTTCCTCTTCCTCAACACATCGCCATCAGGACAGATCAACAGCATATCCTTCTTGCTTACTCTATCGTAGTAGTTCCCACATAAGTCCGTCTCGCTCTCCTCCTGTTTGACGTCACTGGTTGTGTGTGATCGCCACCAATAGTGTCGGTGACGGAGTTTCTCGTATTTTTCTAAGCAACTTTCTATGTGTTGCATTCTGGAAGTTATAGCAATTTGAATTAAATTGAAATTGAGGGTTTATATTTTAGTTTTCTTGCCTTTACTTGGGTGTATTGTAATGTGACCATGAAATTTTGAAAAATGGAATGAAAATTATTTTTTTTATAGGAAAAAACCCAGCACTACACCACCCCATTTTACCAGCATGATAAACCAAAAATCATAATAAAAATTCGGCTAAGTGCGAGTCGGACTCGTGCAGAAAAAATGCCCTTCAGTATGGGAAACTTATACCTAAACTATTTTTTATTTTTATTCCATTTATCAGTTTTGCTTATTATAGCGGGAACAATAACACATCGTATGTGAAAATTTCAACTGTCAACACGATTTGTAATATGATAAAACAGAACAAAAAATACTCACGCACAAAACCAGCCACACAGCATAATCCTAAACAGCTCCATCGGCGACAAATCCATAAACCTCGTGAACGCGAAGCAACTATTATCAATACACCCCCCATTTTCATCCCCCCCATTCACACACCTCTGTACATATTCAGGGGTTAAAATAGATAATTTATTGTATAACAAATGACGTTTCGAAGGGGTTGAACGGATTAAAATGCATTCTTCGGCGACTATTTTTGGTATGTGATAGTCTTCGACTAGCATTGAAAATGGCGATCGTACGTCACGACGCTCGAATAATTCCGGGTGATTGCATACCTGAGGAGGAAATATATTACGTTATTTTTGATAATATTGCCTGTTTATTGGGGTGTCATCTGTGCTAAAATATAATAAAGAAAAAAAAATGTCTGTTTGTAAATAACCCGTAAGGCTCGGAAACTATTGAACCGAATTGAATAATCATTTCATTGTTGGAAACTACACTATTATTCCCGACTAAAATAGGCTATATTTTATCCGGGTAAGGAAAGAAGTTTTTCCGGGATGCGGTTGGACCGCAGGTAAATATATGGTCTTCTAAATGATCAACAAAAAAGTTTATTTAGTTTTGTTACGGTAAACTTAGGGTAAGAAAACTCAGAATAACCTTGATTTTAACATGCAAATTGGGGCACATTCTAACATAGCATAAAGAAGTGATAGAATGTATGCAGGCTTACCTTTCTAAACTGCATTACTAAATTCATAAGATTAGACGTAAAGTTCTTATCTACATTGTGACCCGACTCTGCTCCCACTGAGTAATGGAGCAGTTCTTCTATTTTTATTTTCTTTTTTAAAGCTGTAATAAAATAAAAAGATTTTAAACCTCTTTTATAAAACGGTAGATTTAAATTTATATTCTGGCAATACCAAAACCTAAATGAAGTGTTACCAGCTAAATGAATATGGGAGAATTAACTTTTGGAACAGTACTTACCTATATACAATAATTTCTGTCTTATAGTTAATGGACAATGCACCATAATCTCAATTTTGTCTGACAACTCATTTTCTACATCTTTTTTTATCCTTCTCAACATAAACGGCTTCAGAATCATGTGCAAACGCGAAAGATGTTCTGAAAACAAACATAAATTGTTAATTACTGTTCACATATATGAAAAAATACCGGTCAAGTGCGAGTCGGACTCGACCACGACGGGTTCCGTACCATTCTATAAAAAATCACATTTGTTGTATGGGAGCCCTCTAAAAGATGTATGTTATCCTAGTTTTCAGTACTCGTTACTATAGAGGAACAATAATACATCGTCATCTTCTGTGAAAATTTTAACTGTCTAGCAATCACGGTTCTTGCCAGCCAGGTGACAGACGCAATAGTTTATAAGGTATCTTTTTTTATAATTATGTTTCGTTAAAATACTTACTCTCATCAATAGTGCTTTTATTTTCAGCGTGACTTTCGATATCCTTAGAGAACCATTCGTTAAACTCCTCGTGCGAATCAAACAGCGTCGGCATAATAAAATGCAATAAAGCCCATAATTCTGCCATACTGTTTTGGATTGGAGTACCTAAAATAGAGGTCGATATAAATATGTGTGGGTATAGGAAAATAACTAAAAGAGGATTGGTAAAAACGACATGAGAATTGAGCTTGCACATGTCGATAGAAAACGTGTAGACCCTTTCACGATATCGATATTTTCGCGATAATATTTATGCTTTTATCGATATCGTGTTCATGTAGAACAGGACCTAAAAATCTGAACAAGAATGACCTACAAAAAATATCGATATTGTGTATACTATAAAAACATCGATATAAAATTAACAACTTACCAGACAACAACAATCGATTCCTACAGCTAAACCCTAGCAGTAACTTCCACCGCATACTAGCGGAACTCTTAATGGCCTGAGCTTCGTCCAGTATCATGTACTGCCAGGACACCCGGTTCAAGTACTTGAGGTCGGAGACTACGATCTGGTATGACGTCACGACCACGTGGAACGCTGCCTGACGCGTGTGCAAGTCTTTGCGTTCCCAGAATTGACGGAGGATTTTGCGCTCGCTTGGACTTCCCCAGTAAGGTACCTGGAAAGAGTTGATTTTATTTAGAAAAGAGAAGAATAAATGTTAGTGTTAGCGAGTAGAAATGCTTCTGCTATGAGCCCAGATCCCATAAAGCTGAGAAGTTAACAAAATCAATGAAATTTCGTGATTCAATCATCTCGTTTTGGTCCGCTCTGTAGTATTAACGCGCGGAGAAATTCTATTGGTTATATAAAAACTTCTCTGGTTCACTTCACTTTGGTGGAGTCTGAGCCTAAAAGTTCTATCTTTTTTGTGACTTTATTTTTATTTTTACTCTATCCTTGAATATTTTATCAGTAAATGCACCAACTTAAACTCACCACTTTAAAATCCGGCACAAATCTCTGCATCTCCTGCTGCCAGTTATGCAACGTAGACGCAGGCGACACCACTAGAAACGGCCCCCATACGCCGAGCCGTTCCGCCACGTGGCATAGAAACGCTATACATTGCACCGTCTTGCCGAGACCCATCTCGTCTGCTAGGATGCCGGAGATACCCTGAAGATGTGATTACTTGCTTAAAATAATTGTTGAGAAAGTGTCTGTCACGCAGCAGTCAGTCAGAATCAGTCAGTCGGATACAGTCAGTCAGAGTAAGTCAGCCATTCCGTCAGAGTCGGTCAGTCAGAGTCAGCCAGTCAGAGTCAGGTCAGCGTCAGTAAGTCAGAGCCAGTCAGTCGGTCAGAGTCAGTCAGTCGGTCAGAGTCAGTCAGAGTCAGCCAGTCAGTCAGAGTTAGTCAGTCTGAGTCAGTCAGAGTAAGTCAGTCAGTCAGTCAGAGTCAGTCAGTCAGTCAGTGTCAGTCAGTCAGAGTCAGTCAGTCAGAGTCAGTCAGTCAGAGTCAGTCAGTCAGAGACAGTCAGTCAGAGTCAGTCAGTCAGAGTCAGTCAGTCCGAGTCAGTCAGACTCAGTCAGTCAGAGTGAGTCAGTCAGTCAGAGTCAGTCAGTCAGAGTCAGTCAGTCAGAGTCAGTCAGTCAGAGTCAGTCAGTCAGTCAGAGTCAGTCAGTCAGTCAGAGTCAGTCAGTCAGAGTCAGTCAGTCAGTCAGAGTCAGTCGGTCAAAGTCAATCAGTCAGTCAGATCGGTAAAAGACCCATACCAGCTTCAACCAACCCACCTGATCATACAAATTAGCAAGCCAGTTCATGCCCTTGAGCTGGTACCCTTTCAGAGTCCCCCTAAATATGGACGGCTGCTCATGATCGCCGCCGCGTCGTTCATGCGCCTCCGTGACGTCAGCAGCGCCGTCGCCGTCGGTGACGTCACCGGCGCCGGCCGCCGAGTCGAACAGCTGTGTGCGAGCGCGCTCCGCTCTGAACGCTTCGCGGGCGTTGCGGGATGCACGGGCTTTCATTGCTTCGCTGTTGGAATGTAAATGGGATTATGTAGATTTGTGTGAAAAAAGGCACAAAGAGGTGGCCTTAGCTGAAGGGTAAATATTATGTTTTAAGAACTGGGCTAGTTTAGGGGAGTTTGAGGTCAAAAATCTCATCCGTGGGTGATAGTGCAGAAAATATTATGTTTTAGACAGTTACAAAGGTGAAGGTAGGCCTCGTGTCTAGATTTCAAAGGTTATTTTTGCGTACTTTGCTAATAAAGAGAAAACGTTTTTCAAACAAAACTCTGAAAAATGCTCCAAAACTACAGGACCGATTTGAAAAATTCTTTCACTGTTAGGAAGCTATTCTATCCCTGAATAACATAGACTACATTTTGTCCGAATATAATAAGTTCCCCCCGGGACGAGAGTACCAGCGGGAACCAGCTAATGTAACTAGCTTTGATCAAGCATTACTTACCTATCATAATGATCAATAGCAGCCAGTCTAGGATCTCTATCCTCATCCAACTGCCTCAGTATCCTGTCAGCACCACAGTCCCCATCATCACTAGAGTTCAATTTCTTCTGCATGAAGTGAGCATATAACTCGGTTTGCGTGATCAGGAAGTTCAGCTTGCGACGTTGCCGCTTCGCTTCCATGAGCTCTACATCCATCTGGGGCAAAGCTTTGGATTATCAATAAAGTATTGATGTATGGTAGAAGGTGAATAACATGTTCAAGAATATTATGCATCATAATTAAGAAATGTAAAAATGTACGGTTATCGGTAAAACGAGAAAAAAATGTGTCCCTTCGTCCAGCATACTCACCATGGAATCCTGATATTTCATGAATGTCAAAAAACTGTTCTGAAATAGTGCTAAATAGTGCCCAAAGGAAAAAAATAGTGCTCTTGTACTTGCGAAGTTATAGCCATAGTTCGATGAGTATGCTGGACGAAGGTTTCGCCCAGCATACTCACCTCCGTCCGGAGAATCTGTATACGCTTCAAACATAATTCATACTTCAAAAAATAGTTCCCAAATAGTGCCAAACGGTGCCCAAAAAGAAAAAACAGTGCTCGAATAACTTCGGAGTTATAGGCTTCGTTCAGTGAGTATGCTGGGCGTAGGTTCTACGCCCAGCATACTCACCTCAGTGCGCGAATATCGAACGAGCTATAGGTACAATTTACGTCTCAAAAAATTGTGCTTGAAATAGTGCCCAATATCAGTCCAATTTTTGCTTGACTTTTATGGTTTTCTCGTGTCCAAAATGTCAACTCTCATAAAAAATTGGACGCGTATATTATTGGGTAACACTAATTGTCTCAAGCGAATCTAATTTATTTGAGAAACGTTAAAATTTGTACCTAAAATTAATAGCTTCGTAATAATCGATAATTCGCGAACCATGCACGGTATAGAGGTGAGTATGTAAAATGTGGCGTGAGATAAAAA
>NWSH02000605.1:3895851-3909213 GCA_002382865.2 Heliothis virescens | reverse complement strand
TAATTTCTTGTAGATTATTTGATACTGAATCCAAAACATAAAGTTGCTCAAGCAGCTCAGGATATGGAGATATACCAAATTAAGGTGCTCAAAACCCGATTTTTAACGATATTCGATGTATTTTTTTAAGGACAGCAAAATTACCTGGTAATGTAGTGTAAAATTTTCTGGTAATTTTTAACTAAAGCATAATTAAATATAGTACTCTTCCCATTTTAATTTCTAATTCGACTAGTTTTATTTTATCCCTTTCAGTGTTTTTTTTTAATTATTTTATCTTTCTGATGTGATGAACCCTGGCAGGAACTGGATTTTATAATGAAAAAAAAAAAATAATTGTATGGTCCTTCTTGAGACTATTGTTAATCCATGGAACCTTAAACAAAATATGAAAGAAGAAATCTATATCCATATACATATAATAAAATAGTAAAAAAATCGTGTTTGTACACGTTAATCTCGGGAACCACTGGACGAATTTTTATGAAACTTTTTTGTTACATAGCTATTAGTCCTCGCTAACATATAGGCTATCTCTTTTTGGAAATTCGCTCTATATAGGGGTAAAAAGGGGAGGGGGTAAGTTTTTATGAAACTCCGTCAGTTTTCCGCGAAAGAAGTCGCTGGCAGAAGCTAGTTATAAATAAATTGGTATGCCTGATCCCTGAAACAAGAAAGGCATTTAGGTTAATTTGCCCGTTAATGACTTGTCTGTTGATGTTGATTTGTCTAATGATGGGCAAATGACTACAACAGCTGAATAAACCTGTTTAGCATTTATTTTCTTCTGTGTTTGACCTGATTTGAAAATTGATAAACGGATTTATTCAATTAATCATTATTTTATTCATATACCTTATAGAGTTACTAAAATTTTGTCTATGAGATAGCTAAGTTCCGTGCTCCATAAACCAGAACAAAACCTAGTAAATGCTCTTACTATGTTATAAAAGTAAATGGCTACATGAAATTCCTACTTCGCGTCAATTATCAAAGTTAGTAAGGGGTATAAAATATGTAATACACACAAATATTAAAATATAGATAGCACTATGTGTTCATTATTTAGTATATTGTACAACCAATAGCTTTTTTTCAACCTAACATAAATACTTTTGATAGGCTGACCTATTTTACGTTTTTGCGCTCCCCTGTAAAATTTTGCTAAAAGCCCTTACTAGGTTTTGAAATGGGGCAGCCGAATGGGCCACGATTTGGTGATGGTAGTTTTGTGCCTAAGTTTTATCGATATCGATCGGCTCTAAATATTTTTGTTCATTGCTATGGTAGGCTTCTTGTTCAGCATTAACATGCTTATTGTTTAGTTAAGGTTTCACGAGGCTTTCCAAATAATTATGAACAATGCTATTACAAAGCCAGTTAATACATTATTCTGTATCTTTGAACCGCGTCTAAACAAAGCTAAAGATTGATTTTTGTTCAAAGACTTTATATAAACATATGAAAATCTTTAGATATGAACAAAACATGATTATTTTATTTAATTTAAATATGGAATATTGATGATGTCATAGTTAAAACAAATGCTAAGTTGCTGCAGTGGGATTCCAAAAGAAGCACTAAACATAATAGCGATAAATACCATCATCCCATCACTAAAGTAAGCGTCACCTTGTACCAATATAACGATACAAAACATAATTATAGTTCAATTACTTATTACATTTTTTTGATGTTTTGTCGATTCTAATTTTAGGATCTAATATTAAAAAGCAACTTTTAATTAATAAGTTGGAATTATTGAAGAAATTGTATAACTGACGATGAGATATGTTATTAGGGCTCATTCTGACAGCTAATGCATTTCCGCAACAATTTGGCAGGGGTAAGTTGATTCCAAAATGGTGGCCGTTTGTTGTGCTTTTACGTGAATTGTGAACGATTTTTTAATAAGTAAGTCGTTTAAATTTATTCTATTGAATTATGTATATTTAAATATGATTCAATATTTTCTTGCCATTTATATGTTGTCTGTTTTGATTTACTAGCACTCGAATGACCTTTCATTTTTCTATACAAAGAAACTTCTCTGACAGCCTTGTTGTAGTGTTGAAGTGATATCAATTAATTTTACACATTTTACAATGTAACCGCAATAATGCTTACGTCTTTTCTTACATTTACTTTACACGTAGCTTATTCGTTTCAATAATGGTTATTCCCAATGTCCTGTATTCCAAGTCGAAATAAGCGCGGGACGTGTGGCTTGTCCTAATGATTGGCGTCATAAACCATGAATTACTGTTCTTGTCACGAGAGTAAATCTCTTAGAACAATATTTTGTTATAGCAGTGCATTTTGTGCTTGTTAATTACTTGGTAGAACATTTTACAATTATTTTGTCTGCTTGAGCTTGTCCCGTATAGCATCATAACCTAAAAACTATTCTGCCGGGTGCGGCGATTATTATTGAGAGAGAATTCTTGTTTGGTGTCCTCACAGTGCATTACGATTATTTCAGATGACCTTTGCGGGTTGATTTGACGACAAATTTCCAATTGGATTGGAAAAATGGATGAAAAAGAGAGTTTGCCAGAGAAACCAAGTGAAGACATAATCCAGGGCTCTGGCGATAATGCGGCAGCTGAAAAACCTGATGTTCCTGATGCTGGCGAGGTATCAGCAGGTGGAGACGCTGGTGCCGACGTTAGTGAACCGAAAGACTCAAGTAGTGATGTGAAAATTGACAGTGATGTAACCAAAAGTGTGACAGAACCAGTAGGGGGAGGTGACAGTGAATTACAGAATCATGTAGACCACGATGTGACTACTGAGGACAGTAGTAGTGTTAAAAGTGATATTGGTGATAGTAAGAAAGATGTGACAGATACTACAGATGCTGAGAGTCAAGAGGATGTAAAGGATGATGGTGAGTTGAAGTGCTTTCTTATCTATTTTATTCTTTTTTTTATGCAAAGTTTATGGCTCTTGGAGAGGGAATATTTTGTCCAGTAACTACTTTACTGTCTGTGTTTCTGATCCTTTTTTGTTTCTTACCAAAAGTTTACAATATTTAGACATTGTTTACATATTTATTATGTGTAGACTGTAATTCAGTAAAATAACATATTAATGTTACATTCATGATGCATTTTACCTTATTTCTCACCAAGGTGTGAATGTGTGATTAGGGTTGCCAACTTTTTTACAAGAAATAAAGTATATTCAAGTCTAAAAAGAATCTTAAACAGTATTTTAGAAAAAATGGACAGTATTTGATTTACATAAGTAAATGTTTGAAACACATTTTTTCGAGCTCTTTTGACTAAATAAAAACAAAGTGTGAGCTGTGTTTGTATCCTGATGCAGAAACAGTATTTGTGGTCTTTATTTTTGTTCAACAGTATAAAGTATAATTTGGTGAAAAACAATACTGTTTAAAACAGTATGTAGTAGTAGTAGTAAACCTATGTGTGATACACCTATTTAATTAATAGGCATGACGAAAGATTTGTAACTATTTATCAAAAAAATATTATTTTGGTAAACAATTGGTATTTATCGAAGTTTTAAGCGATTTTTTCTACCATTTTTTAAATAGCGCGCGAAAAAGCTCGCTGGTGTCATGGCGTCCGCTGTGACGTCACGCCTAGGCATAGAACAATCAATGTATATCAATGTATATGAAGTAAAGAAAATAAACGAAATTCGTGTTAAAAATGAATTCTAAAGTGTATAAGTGGTGTGCAGTGCCTCTATGTAAAAACACGTCAAAAACAACACCCAACAAGGTTTTTGTATATGTTCCCAACAAGAAATTAATAAGAGATAAGTGGTTAAAGCTCGCACGGCGAAACCCGAGCGATGTAGTCACGAATTCACCTCTCTACTTCTGTGAAGACCACTTTGATGTGAGTATATATAATGTTTTTATAGATTTTAAATACTAAATGTTTATTTGACGTGAAACCGTTAAAATATTGCTACGAAATAACTAATTTATTGAGGTTATGTTTGTTATCTTTCTTAATACCTATCAATGTTGATTGAATGAGTATGTCACCGGAAAATAACAAGATCCGTTAGTTTATTAATTTACTAGGAAGTTTATTAACTTTCGTAGGATTCTAAATGGGAGATAAATTGTATTATTTTACGTCCACATTTTCGTAAATTTATCAATTTTCGACATCACACGGTTCGACCAATCACAGAAGCTCTTTTAAATATACGCATCTTTGAAATACGTAAAATAACACACTGCTCTCTGATTGGTCAATGTTCAAAGTGGCAATGCTTGTTTCCATAGACTTCAACCAATCAGATCGCGCGTGGCGTTTGGTCATTGCTTACTTATTATTTTACGAGTGAGTTCAGTAAGTTTATCAATTTACGAAGATGTAGGCGTAAAAATATAGTTAATCTCCCATTTTAAATCCCACGAAAATTTATAAACTTCCTAGTAAATTGATAAACTTACAGATCTTGTTACTTTCCTGTGACAAATACTTTTTTTTTCAGTTGCCAAACGACATGGAAAATTATATGGAGTATCATATAATGGGGTCGGTATCACAAGTACGTATGAAACCAGGATGTATGCCCAAAAAATTCATGTGCCAACCAGATAGGGCAAAACTAACGCCTGACACAGCAGAGCAACCCTATATTGTTAAGAAACGAAAGATCATGGCTCTTCAAGAGTGTGAAAATGATTTTGAAGAGAAATATAATATAGTTACCGAACAATCAATTTCTGTGGAAATTGCGTCTGGTAGTTCAGGTATATTATGTATGTAGGTATCTTATTTATTAGAAAATATTGTTGATAGTATTGATTAACATACAACATTCTCTTATTTAATATAAATAAAACACAGATGAAATTTTTGTCTTTTTATTTCCTATTCTACACTTTTAAGCCTGACTTCATGAATATCTATATGTGATTATGTATATATATTTTTATGTGTATGTAAAGGATATACATAAAATCTTTTTACATTCAGGATGATATATATCTTCCTCAAATCTGTGTACTGCGAAAATCCTTGGCTAAAAAAACATACTGTCGGGAACTTTTTTCATGTTAATAATCTCTCCTCTGCCTTCCTCGGCATTCTATTTCTTGCAAAAAAGATTCTGTATTCTTTGTTATCAAGGCAAAACAGTAGTACGGTCATACTAAACTCAGAAATATTTTTTAGTACCTAGGCGTGACGTCATGCGCTGTGATAGGCGCTTTAATCTTTTATTTTATTGAAAATCTTGTTAATCTTAGAATATTTAATAAAATTAAATCAGACTGAAACCCTTTTCATCTTTATTTTTCCTAAAGATAATTGAATCCTTGATTGTTTGATAATGTCGTCATGCCTATTACAAAACATAACTATTGATATAAAAAAAACTGCTTCTTGCACCAAAATATCAAGCAGGAAATAGATTTTTAAAAGTCCTTGATCAAAATCCGAATATTTTTTAGATATTCAAACATAGCACCAGTCTAAACAGGTTTTATTATTACAACTTACCAAATAACAATGAATTGATTATTTTTAATGTAGTTATTTTGTTCATCTGTCTTGTCTTTCTCCAACTATGTAGAAGCTAGGTTCCAGTCTAACCAGATGCAGCAAAGTACCAGTGCTTTATATGGAAGCATCTAGCTGCCCATCTGACCTTGTAGATTTCAGCAGATATTTGATTACACTTAAAAATGCATTGTTTGATGATATCTTGTGACTTCCCCCAGTAAGCTTTGTAAAAAAACTTTAATAGTAGGTACACTTGTAAAATTATAATTCATATCAAGATAGTCTGCATAGTTAGTTATGATCAAAATACAATTGATTTTCATAATTTGCAATACAAAAAAATTTATGTTGATATTGACTAAATGTCAAGCCTCTACAGGAAGAACGTCGTAACCGCCAAAAATATCCAAAAATGCAGTTTTAATATTAATCGCAAAAACAACTGATTTTACACCTTATTATAAGGTACAACAGTTTTTGGAAATTTTGCCAGTTACCACGTTCTTCCTGAAAAAGCTCGACATTATCATTGATAATCTACTAAATCTCTAACATATAAATACTGTATGTGTTTCCCAGTTTTATACCTTCCCATTCATTTAAACACACATCATTTTTATTACAGCAGATACATCTTATAAAATAGAAGAATCACAAGACAGCGAAACAAACACAGAAGATGATAAAATAAAAGATGAGTTACCACCAGATTCAACCTCTCCAGACATACCCAGTCAGGAGTCTACCAGTCAAGATATCAGTGAGGCAGAAGTCAACCAAGATAAAACAGAAAATAGCCAAGAAACTGAAATTAGCCAAGAAACAACTGAAGTTAGCCAAGAAACAACAGAAGTTAGTCAAGAAAGTCAAGAGGCAGATATTGACAATGATGCCGTAAAAGTTGATGATGATATTGTAAAAGCTGATGAAGGCACTGTGAAAGTTGACGAGGGTACTGAGAAAGCAGATACAGTGAATATTGATGATGATAGTGCCAAAGGTGAGGTTTTAGACAAGGAACAAAAATTAGAAAAGGTTGATGATGACGATAAAGTGGAGATTATTGATAGTGAAGATAAGAAGGACAATGATGAGGTGGGGAAGCCTGAGTTTGAGACTGCGCCTCATATTTCAGTTGATGAAAATCAAGAGGATCATACACAGGTAATAA
The DNA here is from genome assembly GCA_002382865.2 of Heliothis virescens. Taxonomy (NCBI): domain Eukaryota; kingdom Metazoa; phylum Arthropoda; class Insecta; order Lepidoptera; family Noctuidae; genus Heliothis; species Heliothis virescens. The sequence goes on along the minus strand of NWSH02000605.1, from coordinate 3,902,544 downwards.
TGATATTTGTAACCTTGAATTCAGTAATTATTACAGAAATAGAAGGATGAGTAATCTAAATAGCATATTATCTATGCCTAGAGAGTTAATGAATAAATATGAAACTTACACTTTATAATTATAAGATTCAAAATAATATAAAAAATTGGATTCTTATCAAATTTATTTAATTTCCAGGCTTTGGATCCTTTCGATGCCCTGATAAAAGATGTGACGGACTCTAGTCAAGTGAATGAAACAGGGGAGAAGTCGGATATGTCTGTTACGGTCAACTTGGATGATGATGATGATGATCACCATGCTGACGGTGATGTGCATGATGGCCATGATGATGATGAGGAACATCATGCAGGTAATATTTGACATTTTACTTTTATTCCAATTACTTGTATGCTGATTCTGTATATTTCATATGCATATCACAAACTTGTTGTTAAATCCCTCTTGTGTTTGATGCACTTTTATTGTAAAACAACTCAACTGACTTGATATGGAACAGATTGTACCCTAAAATGATATGAAGTTCCCCCAATTTAGTGGTTGAACAGCAGGGATGGCCAAGTTAATAAGACCCAAGATGTACTGTGTAATGATGAATCCTTGTATGATCTACCAGTAACGTAACTCTTGAAATCTACTAGACTAATGCGACAATTGACTGGACTAATTATCGCCATTGATCAGCTGGCCAATCCCGATCTATACGGACTGTTTAGAAAATGAGTTTAAAAACTGTAACATTCCTAATTCCTTAATTACATACATTACAGATCACCCTATAGACGACAGTGGAGTAACAGAACTGGAGGATGAGCCTGGTGCTGATGAGGAGGTGTGTCTCCTGCCGGACATTGAGAGGGAAATATCTGAGGCTGACAAGGCTGAAGCTGAAAAGGCTTTGGCTGAGAAGAGGAAACTGGCTGAAGGTAGTTTATACTTTTACTAATAGGTCAGGCTAGGCTGTGGGATAATTCTAGTTCTATATCTTTAATTTTTTTTGCTATGGCAGGATAAATATAAAAAACTGCAACAACAATTTAAATAGAATATTTTTGTTTAGAAATTTCGAGTTTGTGGACTCAAAGACAGCTCAATCAATGGATTTGTAAGATGTTCAGTGTCATAATAAATATTAACATTATAAAATTAGATACTTAAAAATCCTATTCATGACCAATGCAGTAGATAAATGAATTGATGATAATGAAGACTGACTTCATTCTTTTCAATGATTTTTTTTTCAGAAGCGGCATCGGCAGCTGAGGCAGCTATACCTAAAGAGGAGAAGGAACCCGATGCAGAAGTCAGCACCGAGGAGCATCCTAATTGTGAGGTGGCTGAGGAAGAGCATACAGAGACTGATGTCACTCATGAGGACGCCTCACAGGAGAACGGTGGAGGTAAGTGTAGTAACCAGTTGGCTAACTAGCTATATGTTATTCATTAAAATATGAAAAATAAAACGTGAAATACGATAGTCAAATCGTTGAATCAATTTGCGTTACATCTCTAGGAGCTAGGAGACATATCGAAGCCCATACAATATGATTTTGAGAGTTTATTTCCATTTAATATATTATTTTTTGAATTTGCAGACAAAGAAAACGAAAATGAACACGACGATTCGGTTGAAGCCGACGAAAATGTAACCCACATTATACAAGAGATCAGTCCCTTTGATAGCACGTGTGCTCAATGCAAACTGGCCGATCAGCCGTGCACCTACCGCGTCTCCATGAAGGAAAACGAAACTTCTTACATCTGCAGCGAGACCTGCGTCCAGGATTTCCAAAAAGCACACCCGGGACAGTACACAATCACGCACAAGAAATATTTGATAGAAGAAATTTCACCCAAAACTCTCACATGCTCAGAGTGTGAAGAAAAAAAAACTTGCTACTTCTACTACAATTACGATGGAGAAGATACCAACTACTGCTCCCTGACCTGCCTCAACAGCATGATGGCCGATGAAGCCGAAAAGTACGTCTTCAAAAGACGAAAAATAATCGTCGAGGAATTGGCTAATGCTAAGGAAGGAGATTGTTTCGTATGTGACGCCAACAAAAAATGCATGTTCTCATTAGTCAGGTATGGCGAGACACATTTAGTTTGCGAACACGTGTGTATAAAGGATTTAAATAACCGAGAAAATGGTAGGTATATTATCAAAAAGAAACGAACGCCTAGAAAACAACAGCCAGCACAAGCACAAAATCCTCCATTATTAAAATTAAAAGTAATTAGCAATGCAACAGATAAATATTTAGATGAAGCTTACAAAATACAGGCGAAGACTCCCGCTATGGTGCAAGCCGCAAGGGAAGAGAGAGAACGGACTTTTATACGGAAATGTAACCAATGTACGCTTATACTTGCCGCAGACGAAAAAATACTGACTTGGGAAACTATGGACTTCTGTGATGGAATGTGTTTAGGGAGGTATCAGAACAAAATCGGAGCGAGATGTGCAAATTGTAAGAATGCTGTACAACACACTAGTTTAGGAAAATATTGTGTCCGATTCGGGTTCGATATCCGTCAGTTTTGCAATTGGGCGTGTTTAGAGGAATTTAAGAAAGGCTTGAAGATATGTTGTTATTGTCAGAGGGATATTTCGGTTGGGCATCAAGGTTTTCTCGCTCCTGTTGGTGATAAAGGACAGTTTAAAGACTTTTGTTCTCAAGCTTGTATGGAGAAGTTTGACCAGATGAGTAAAAATCCGATACCTCAGCCGGTATGGGCGAAGTGTGCAGTTTGTTCCTTAGAAAAGGCGACGGCTATCGAGGTAGAAGTCAGTGAGGAAGTGTCGCAGAGGTTGTGTTCCGATCCGTGCTTTGCGGCGTTCAAATTCGTCAACAATATTTTTCCTGGTGAGTTGCACTTTTGATTAAGCTTTTAGTTCTTCTCTTACTTTTTGCTTATGATGGCATAATTTCACAAAATTATCCACTGAAATATTAATCTTGTACCGTGCACTAATAAGGTACAGCTCGTACAAGCTGTAATTACGCGCCTCACTATCGCATTTACGCACACAATATGAACGCAAAATGCAGAAAGGTGCGTCATTTTAGCTTCCTCTATCTGTCCATTACAAGCAAGTATTTCTAAAACTATGTTAGCAACAACAAAACTCAATAATATTTTTTCATCCACAGACCAATGCCGCTGGTGTAAAAAATACTTCGAACGCAAGCAAAGCAAGTGCTTCACAATCTACGAAGGTGCAAACGCTCACTGTTTCTGTTCTAAGTCCTGTATGAATGTGTACATAAGCAACTCCAGGCATATAGTGCCGTGTAATTGGTGCAAAGTGAAGAAGTATAACTTTGATATGATAAGGAAAGTGCAGCCGAATGGACAGGCTATCATGATGTGCTCGCTCAACTGCTTGAATCTCTACCAGGTTTCTGTTAATGCTGTGTCTTCCAGAAGGTTCGTTGAAGTTTGCGTTTATTTTTATAGTTGCCTAAAATAAGTAGAACCATCATCACTAAAACTTATAATGATTTCGTTAAAAGTAATTGACCCACCTATCTTGATATCGCCAGATTTTGCTGACAGCTAATTTAGCTATAAAATTTTGTCACTCTCAAAACTATACTTACATTTCAAACTTTACTTTTTAATATTTTTTTAAAAGAAAGAAAAACTGTCTATTTGCACTATGAAGAGATGTAAATGTAGACAAAATCAAGATCTAAAGGAAATTCGCATAATTTCAGAACAAAATGTGATATGTGCAAACGGTCGTCGTTGGCGCAATACCATTTGACGATGTCAGATGCAACAGTAAGGAATTTCTGTTCCTACCAGTGCGTCATGACATTCCAGGTGAGATTACTAATTACTTTAAAAAGCATGTTAAAATAAAAGAAAAATAGGGCAAAAAAAAGGAATACTTGTTCATGTATCGTATTCTTTGTTTTGCCCTGCCTGGCATTCCATCAGTTTCCAGCGATTTCAACCACGTTTTAAGGAAACTACTTCACACTACTCAATAAAATTATAATATTTCATCGAAATTAACTCAGTCGTTTTTGCTTGAAAAGGTAACAAACACAGTCGTTTATGTTTGTCTTTTTAACCGACTTCCAAAAAAAGGAGGAGGTTCTCAATTCGACCGTATACTTGTTTCTTCTAATTATCTGTTTACTGCAATACAGGGTCAATACTCCAAACACGCACCTCCACTAATGCCGGGCGAGTCGATCGACCAGCAGAAGGCAGTTCCTACTGGTGCGCCACGGCGGACATACCCTGGTGCAGCTAAAAATAATGGTATGGAGCCTTTTGTTTTTATGTATATTCTGAAATACTAGCTGTTGTGAGGCAACTACTGTCAATACTCGGATAAAAAGAGACCTGTTACTTCTTACAACATCAGCTTTTAATGTGAATTTCTCGTCAAAATATATCCAGGCGTTTAAGAGAAGACAAACAGTTACTTCTATTGTAATTATGTAGGTTAATTTAGTATCTGTTGGCTAGATATTTCATTTTTATAGGTTAAAAAATGTTTCCTGTTTTTCAGCAGTGAAAGGTCAGCAGCAACGGGCAGGCGGCATGCCAGTCATATCAAGCGTACAATCCTTAGCCGCACCGCCGCCTCTCATGCCTTCCATGACGCGGCAGAAATCCAAGCGCTTACAAGTACAACAGCCCACACCCGAGCCCGAACCCCCAGCGGCCCCCAAAACACCCCCTCCACCCCCCAAACCCCCAACACCTCCTCCTCCACCTCCCCCCAAAATATACAATCACGTTATCGTGAAAACTTTACCTCCAAGAGAGGTAGCCAACAAGGCGACCATGTCGAAACCTATGATGGTTTCCAAAGGCGTGTCCTGCCGACCTCACCCCTGCACAAAGGAGTGCCAAACAGACCCTAGCTTAGAACGACGCGTACTTATCCCTGTCCCCGTCCCTATTTATGTTCCTGTACCCTGTGCGATGTGGTCGTTACCCTTCCCAGTGCCCGTACCCATACCCATACCTATACCTACGCCAGTGTTCATACCTACGACCAGGAATTCGGCTAAAGGCATCATGAAGGAGATCAATAAGATTCATGATAAAATGCCGACGGATCCGTTCGAAGCTGAGTTGCTGATGATGGCGGAAATGGTAGCCGGAGATAAGAAGAAGGATCAGAGTGATTCTGATACGGATGAGGAGAATGGTATGTAAATAAACTATCAAATTATACGTAAATTTTAATAAATTTGTAACAGAATTTGTCTAGAAGTCTTCAAAGGAGCTCAGCTTATTTATAGTTGCACGTGTCAATCGATTAACTGGTAAACATTTTACATAATATGATATAGTTGGATTGAAAATCAGTCGTATATCACTAGAATTTATTTACTCGCCTTGGCGGTAATGACACCGCACGGTTGCCGCACCGTTCACTGTTTTCATACAAAACGCGACACGCCGCAAACGTACAGCTTTTCGAGCGGTTGCGGTAACGACGTTGCATGGTTGCCGCACCGCTGCCGCACTGATACGAACGCTCACTAGTTAGAAAATACCCTAAATAACACAAGCTAAGTCAAATTGAAAGAACACTCAGTATCGTGATAAAAATCCATGTTAGATAGAAGGGTGTCGACACGCGATGTTGAAGTGTCTCGCCAATACTTTCGTTTCGAGTACACACATAAAAAACGTTGTTAATACAACTTCGTGTCTTCTATAAAAGTAAGCGTGTCGCCCTTTAGAAAGTCAATTTATGGACACGAGACATGATTCGGCCGCACATTTGCATTTGTTACTTTTGAAGTCAGTCTTGCGCTAGACAGACAAGTTAAACGATCTTAGCTAGGAGTATAAGTTCAGAGTTTTAACTTAAAGTATAGTGAAGGTATTAAGGTAGGCTCTGGTACTGTAATTTATAAGCAGCTACCTAAGATAAATCCACATTCACATGTCAAAAGTTCAACCAACGTAATTTAGTAGCACAGTATGAACATTAAATCCATACTTGAGCAAACCTACACAAAATTATACCTGTAACAATTTTTATACAAAGTGACTGATTTTTAACCACCTTCAAAAAAGGACAGCAGGCTCAAATTCATAAAAAGAAATCTTAATTTTATTTTCACAGAGGAAACCTTCAGTCCCGTGGCCGGTATAGATGGCAACAATGCCTTCGGGGAGGACATGTTACAGATGGCATTAAAGATGGCCACGGAATACGAAGATCAGCCAGTAGACCTGGAATCAGCCATGACGGCGAATACTATCACTCCTAGTTCGCATCCCGGTATGCCTGGTGAGTAACTGTGAATTCACCTGCGTCGCCGGGAAACTACTCTCTCTAAGCACTCTGCATCTCTCCTAGATAAATTATACAGGGTGAACTTTCATTAAACGCAAATATCGAAATGAGGGAAACTATGCTTCATTTTACCCACGAAAAAAATAGAAAAAAAATTTTTGGTGATAAAAATTTTTTTTTCCTCATTATTTTTTTTTCTCAAAATTTTCTTTTTCTTTTGACAGCTAGGTAAAGCCCTCAGCGTGTTATATATTTTTTTTATTGTTTACGAAAGTTATATGGTGATGTTTTGTAGGGCTGGAGGGCGAGAATCTGCACCACCACCACATGATGGTGCTGGAGCAGCAGCGCGCCGTGGCGGCGCTCCGCGCGTCCGCCGCGCCCCGCAAGCGCGCCCCCGCGCC
>NWSH02000605.1:3852404-3885097 GCA_002382865.2 Heliothis virescens | reverse complement strand
CATTACGCTGTGGAGTTAAGGTTGAATTTATTATGTTCAGTTTTGGATAGACGCTTCGATTCGCTTTCGATTCTGCGCTACGTATAAATCGACCCTTATAGTAGGGTATGTGCTAGCGTCTGTGCACACAAAATAGATGCAGCATTTTCACTACAGGCAGGGCCGCGCCGAAACCCCGAAGCCCTGTGTGCGAAACTTATGAAGCGCTCTTTTTTACCCGACTGCGCAATGCTAAGGAGGGTAATATTTTTTTATCGGCTCATGTATGTATGTGGCCTATGGGTTTGTAATTTAAACCTTACTTTTGTAAATTAATTTCGATAAATCAGTGGCATAGCGTGGCTGTCCAACCGGGGCGGGAGACAGTGGCGGCGCTAGACCAAATATGTACGTCGGCGACTCCAACTTTAGTGCCGAGAGGGGGAGGTCATAGAGTTGTGGTCATGTACCAATCTATAATTTTATTTAAATACTTTATGAAGCAAAGAAATATGTAGGGAAAATAGGAATGCCGCGAGCGAAGCGAGCGCGAAATTTTTTTCAGGTCGACTAGTAGTCATCTCAAAGAAAAGGCGCGAGCGGAGCGGAGCGCGATTTCTTTTGACAGTTTAAGATCAAGTCACAAAAATGTATAATTTTGAAAATGTCTCATACCTACTAATATTGTAAAGCTGAAGTTGCCGCCATTTGTTTTAGTTAATTTTTGGAGGTTTAAAGCAAGGAAAAACACAGGCAATATGTAATGTGAATGCGCGAGCGAAGCGGGCGCGAAATTTTTATCCCAGCGTCGCCACTGGCGGGAGACAATTTTGCCGCCGTCGAATTTAGGTTTCATAAAATAATCAAGAAAAAATTGATAAGGCGCGATCTATTCAGTTGGATTTAGGATCGAAACCGTCATTATAGAAAATGTGCGTGCGAAGTGAGGGCGCATTTTTTTTCAGTTTTGATACTGAAAGTGAACCCAATAAAAAGTAGCCGAGGGTAGATCCCGACTTCTTTTTTCTGCAGGCGCGAACGTACCAAGTGCGAATTTTGTTTTATGGTTTGAAGACTGAAAGAGTACACATGGAAAAAACCGGCCAAGTGCGATTTGGACTCGCACGTGAAGGGTTCCGTACCATTATCTATGAAAAGTGAACGCATCTATTACCTTCAACTAGCCAAAATACAAATATTTTTGGGCAACAGAAAATAACTTTGTTTTTCATTAAAATATACGAATAACAAAGTTCTAATTTGCGGTTTCCAAAAAAGTTGCTCAACAACACCAAAAACGGTTACAGTTACAGACTCTAAATTGTCTTTAACGCCACCTATTCGCTCAACGATGGAGATGAAGAGGCAATCGTAGAGGGAATAGATTATGGAGTTAATAACAGTTCAAAGCTTAGGAAGTAGCAGTGTCGCCACTTAGGGTCGCGACGCTTCTTTCGCCTTGGCGGCGGAGTGGCCGCGTATCCGCGCGGCGCGGGCGCTGTCATTTTCGCCGCAGATGAGAGCGCTGTGCTGCCGTGCGGCGCCCCTAGTGCCTTGGCGCCTGTGTGCGCCGCACACATCGCACACAGGGGCGGCGCGGCCCTGACTACAGGAAAGAAAAGGAATTATGAAGGCGGACAGCAGGTAAATTAAAGCAAGTCAAATGCAAATCCTCAAAGCGTACCCTACCATTTGATGTAACCAACTCTGCAAAGATCGGGTGGAGCGCAAGCGGTAACGAGAGCGACAGCATGAGTGAAAGCTTGTGCTGAGCGAAAGCAGGTGTAATCGATTCTTCTGAAAATACAAAATTAATCCAACCAAAAACGGATTAAAACTTATTATTATAGTAATACATTTTTAAAAGTAAAAGTAAAATAGGTAGGGGGCTATCTTTTAAACGGGTTGTCTATAATAGGCGTGTTGCGGCATTGCTGTCAGCCTACTAAGGGCTCCAGGGGCCTAGTCCAGCAGAATGCCGTTTATACTATGTGGTCTCATTTTCTGGGACAACGCCATAGAAAGGGGCACTGTGTTTAGGTATAGTACGGTAAGTTAAGGTGTGTACCTGCCAAAAAAGAGATACAGGTATGTTTTTGTTTAAAATTAAGTAGGTACCTACTGATGTAAGTATCTCAAAATTAAATTATTATAAAAATCTGCATTTATCTACTGCTATTTTGCATGCTGATTAGTAAAATCAGCAACCCTACCTAGGTACTTCGTTATTGTACTCATATTTGAGAAATATATATTCTCAAAATCAAACTTATGTAGACAAAATATCCCACAATCCTAACACCATAACCCTCCAATCTTTATGTCTCTACGAGTCGCGCCGGCCTATGCTGCCGGAAGTTTTAACATCACCACAAAATAATTAAATAGGTACGCAAGTACCTACTCATTTGGACATTATATCTACCTACTTATACTGATGATACATCTACTTATTTGGACATTAAATCTAATCTAATTATAAATAAGACTTTACATCAGTATTCGACCGTAATGGCGACCCGCAACGAACTTCACAAGTTCGCCAGCTGCGCGCAGGTACAGTCAAGTTGAAAAGTTTTACAACATTCAATACTCTTCTAAAAGGAAAGATGCCCTTGTTATTGAGGAACAACGAAAAGATGTGAGTTAATACTGATTACTTTATTACTTAATTTAGAATAATTATATTATGGTACAGCCTTCAATTCCTCGATAAAAATATAGTCACTTGTAGAAGGAACGTCTTCACTGCTAACACCAAAATATTCCTCTTCACTTGACTCAGAATCGTCCTCAGAATTTGTATCCGAGTAATTATCACTATTATCAGAGCTATTATTAACCTGAGTGACAAATTCTTCTGTCAAATTGTCAATGACAACGTCACTTTTTCTGTAATCATCTTCTATTTTCATTGCTTTGGCACAAAATTCGCTCCATTCATTCTCTCCCATTTGACTCGCTTTTTCTTCTATCAGTTCCATAACAGTATTCACGTTCCAATTTACAACTTTATCGGCAACATGTTTCTTTATGGCTGCCCATGCCATCTCGATGGGGTTCAGATCAGGGTGGTGAGGTGGCAGTCGTAACACATCGTGGCTATGGTGTTTAAGAATTTTATCTAAATTGTACTTCTTGCATTTGTCCTTAGTTTGAACAATTAACTTATACAGCTGTGGCTTCAGCATGTTATCATCATAATGTATTTGTTTTTTATGAAGCCAGGATTGCATTTCAGCTTTTCGTGCATTTGAAGATGGCGCAGGATCTTCTTCTTTATTGTGGTAGGATGTATTGTCCACCACAACAACAGAGTTATCTGGCAAACCTGGTAGTAGTTGAGTTCTAACCCATCTTTCATAAATGTCATGGTTCAAATTATCATGGTAATCAGTGCTTTTTGGATTCCCCTTCAGCATTAAAAGGCCGTCAGATACAAAGCCCGCTTCGGAACCCGCATGAACGATTACTACTCCTTGACCCTTACTTTGGGAAGAATCGACATATGATTCCCCGGCGTATACAATGGGTCTACCTTCCGAGCGGTACTTAAAGATATTTTCCAAGTATTCGATACGCTGTAATCGAATACTGGTTTGTTCTATCATAACTCTTTTCTCGTATTGCGTTTTCTTCCACTGAAAACCCAATTCTTTAAGAATTCGGCTTAAACTGCTCATAGAGCCCTGATAATTTATTTCAGCTTTCAACTTTTTTTGGAGTGCTTGGACTGTTGGCAATTTTTTTTCAGTTAAATGAAAATTGTGCACGCACCTTTTGATTACACCTTGATTGAACCCGTCAATGCCTGTCACTCTCTTGACTCCCCTACGCTTTTTGCCAGGTGTGCGGAAGACTGGTTTCTTATCAGCTTCACTTGCCGTTGCAGCTATTCTTTGTACAGTCCTTGTAGATATACCTGTGGCAGCCGCCGTCCGCTTCTGAACTAAATTCAACGGTATCTGTAAGCCTTCTTCATGCTCTTTTTGCATAAATTGGAGGACAGCATGCACCATTTTCCGGGCTTGACCACCTAAAACGCTATAACGTCCGCGAGGCATTATTCAGAACAGGGAACAAGTAAAAAGTTGTCAAACAACAAATTAAGCAAAAACTACTTGACCAATAAATAACGAAGGCCACCAAACTATTGTGAACTTGACTGTACTTCAGAAAAAAATGAGAGCACGAGTATGCTGTGGCGATGCTCTTCCNAGAGTGTGATGATGATACGGATTCGTATAAACTGAAAGCGAAAAAATTATACATGAAATGTTTTAAAAGAAAAAAATAAAAAAATATTAAACGTTATCACTGTTTTATTTATTGAAAAACATACAAATATTAAAAAAAAGAAAAAAGCAACCTCGATCCAGTAACCACTGCTGTATGTAGGTATAACTATATATATTGAGAAATAGTTCCCAAAACCCGTGTCCAGAAGGCGCCACTTGTCTTACTCAATTTGGTCGTCGAGTTGGACCTCTATTTCATATTATAAAAAGTACTCTGTGCTCTTCCCACACTGAGGAAGAGAGCAAGTGCAGTGTTGCCAATGTCCATTATCCGGATTCCACGAAAAACGACAATAAAATCAATATTCCCACATCTTTGCCATCACAGCAATAAACGTTCATAATGTTTATTACCGTCCTGATAGAGCCGGAATGTCATTAAATTAGCTTATATATATCAAAAACTGAATTCATTCACAGCGAAACTGCGATAATTCTTAACTGAGCTCTATCCCACATTCTCATGAGTGTGTTGTCACTCAGAAATGTGTAGAGAGATGTGTGGTCTTATTTTCTTCAGCTTCAGAACATAATTACATATTTAAGTTAGCACCATTCTTATAGATAGAACAACCTGATTTAATATTATTATGACTGTGATGATAAATTCTGAATAAGTTTGTGAGATGGTTGCTAATTCTTATGTTAATCCATGATTTGATCATGACCAGATTAAAATATAAATTTGAAATCCTACGTAAATAAATTTCTAAAAAGGATGAAAAAGTGAAAACCATTTTAGAGTAAAGCGATTTACACAGAGTGTTTCGAGTTTACATCTTTGTTTATTTTACCTCAGAGTTCTAAAACGATGTAGGTTTTTTGTAGTACTTTAAACCAGTGAGGCAGTAATTTCCATGAAATTCAGAAAACTACTCTTAATTGGTAACATTTACAATGACCTTCCGTTGAAAACCGCAATTCAAGATGGTCGCCTCCGTTAGTTCACATTTTAGCCACCATGACGTCCTGAATTTTAGCAGTTGATAAATTAAATTATCTTTTTTTATTCCAAAGCAAGATTTATTTATTAAAGGTATTATTTGTTTGAGCTAGATGTACTAGTCTAAATCAAATCGCTGAATGTCTCGATCTATAATTTTCCATGTCCTATTGTTTGTAGATCGCGTTTCATTCAAGAACTTAATACTATTGAAATCTTTTAAATGAAAAAAATCATGTAAACGGGAAAATCATGATCAAATACTTGTTCAAAAAATATTTCATGTATTTTCGAAGCTGCTGCTTATTACTTTGTACCTAAAATAAGATAACTATCAAATAAATAAATATTGGATCCATGCGCATCAATCCCCAAAATCTTCAATGAAATCTCGTATTTACCAACCAAACAAATTTAAAATACTTGTGGCAGTACAATGAACTAATAGGTTCTCTCTTTCACTCTCATTGAACAAACGTTTGACAAGAAAGTGACAATATGAATTCGACGTTCGACGAGCAACCATATTTTATAGTAAAGCTATAATTTTGTGTACAGAGAGAAAGAAGTAAATTATCAAGAGTTTTAAATTTCTTTTCAATATCCCCTTCTACAGATCGATATACAGGCGAGTCGTATCACAATATTCGTATCACAAGTAATGAATTTAACAAGCCACTTCAAACTGGTCTATAACGCTTTTGTTTATCGAAATAGGTAAACAACAACTGAAAAAACTAGATGATTTGAGCGTACCACGATCGCCATTACTATGGGCCTTATTAAATTAACGGTGCAAAGTGTGTGTCTATGTCAATGAGTAATTCGTGTAGGAGTATCCTATCTTGAAGGTTTGCTAATTTATTTGTAAAAAGAACATAATTTTCTTTCAATTTTGGCGGGAGTCCTGGCACGTTGTATCACGGTTGTCGAATGGTGGCGATCTGTCACCTGTCGCCCCCTGGCCTCGTCGACGCCGATATAAGTTCATGTTTCAGTGGTTCTCAGTAAAATTAGCAGTGCAATAGTGAAATTCCTGGTGCGCAATCCATGTGGACATTCGACGATGCGTCGCGATTAGGCGGGTCGGATATGGATAGTAGGCGAGCGTGCCCAAGCTACGAAGCCGGGTTCGACGTATGCGATCCCTTGGGGACGGTGCTGGATTGGTCTGGTAGGGAGCCAGCGCGCATACTGCGTCGTCGCTGTCGCAGCGAAGGCGTAGACCGCTCGCCGTACGAGGATGTGAGTCGCGAGGCGAACCGCTCTGCGGATGGTAACTGTCGATATCACCGTGCCCTGCCCAACAAAAGCCACTTCACGTTGAATACCAGCGAGCCGCATTACACGGCCGCGAGGTTTCGCCACGAGTGCCTACTGCCCGCCGCCGAGAACGGCGACTACGTCATGGCCCACGAGCAGGACAGGTACCATAGGTGAGCTCATAAACATAACCTCTATGCTTGTGTGCCTGGACACTGCTCAGTTATCTAACCTATTGTGACTAGTAGGTCGGTGAGTGGGAAATAACCATGCTATTTATATCTCATCCTTGTCTTAAGAATAGAGATACTATTATACAGACCAAAATTTTACTCATTTATCAATAATAACATTAGTAAAAATGTTTTGTTTATCCCCAGTTACCAGCCAGGAAGATCAAAATTATACCGGAAAAGCCCCACTAGACCTCTATTAGTTACAACATTGTCCAACACTAAAGTGGATGACCGTTTGCCAAAAGTTGAGGAACTACTAGAAAAAGTTGACCATGAAATGATGGAGGTGCAAGCAACAAAACAACCTCTGAAATCAATACTCAATAACCCTTTACCAAGTTCACCTCTGCATGGAATACTCAAAAAGCCGAAGAACAAATCACAGCTGGACTCTAAATCTAGTCTAGAGGGCCGCAGAAGACAAAGAGCAGCCAGCGAGTCTGACAACTTATACTGCAACTTTAGTTTTGGTAATCCAATACCGGGATATGACAAGTAAGTTGTTTATTATCTGTTATCATGTAATCAGCTCGAATAGCTATTGGTTAATTCAATAACTTGTATTTTGCATGTAATACTTGACAATAGAATTGAATTAATTGATTTGTTTTACACAATTCTGTGCATGTTAGAATGCTATTTATTTTATGATTAATAATTCAAGTGGTGTATTGGTTGTGGAACTAGAGGAATTTTGGTAAATATTTACTGCAGGTTTTATTTTAATGGTTATTAGATAATGGAATGTTAGAATGAGGAAGTGTGTGTGTTTATTTGGCAGTGTGAATTGTTTTTTAGGTTATACACATGCTCATATGACTTCAAACATTACTCATTATAGAATTTATTTTATTGAATTAGGTTATTTATCAGTATTTTATTATGTTATGTAATGTAATCCCATGATTCTCTGTTCTAATAGTTGGTTTTATAATGCCCAAGAAGTAGAGAACATATTGAAAAACATTCTTCTAGTTTTTTAATTGTTCTAATGTTATGTAGGATTAATATCAAAATCTTTGTCCATATAAGAAGGTCACACATTTTATAAACAGTTCTTATCAAAGCGGGATGACTGATTTCTGGGATATCAACTTATCTATGTAGGAAGTTTATAATAAAATAGTTCTTTTTCTCAATTTATTTAGAGTGTGATCTTTATGTAGTCACCTAATTCTACATAATAATGTGCTATAGTAATAGACAATGTATTTTAAGAAAAATCCACCCACATAGGTCAAAGGCTATTAATAGCAGTAAAGTAGGTCAGTGTGCTAAAGGATTATCATAGATGTTTGTTCTATATTGTATGATTAAGTACTCTTGAAAAATAATGCAGTATTCAGTTTTAAATTACATGCATTACAATCACGAATAATATTCTTGGTAAAGATTTGTAAAATATGCTAAGCAAAATTAAATCAATTTATATGTTAATTTATGCACGCCAACGGCTGAAGGGATATTGAAATAACATAAAAGGTTTTTATCCGGGAGTGGGAAGTAGTTATCTCTAGGAAGCGGATGAAACTATTTGTGGAAGCTAGTGTTGTATAATTGATTGTATTAATATATTTTATTAGCTTCTGCCAGTATTTAAAGTAGTTAGCTGCAACATCCATGCAAACATTTTCCATTTAAATATATAAGCTGGGGGGATCGAGCTGACATTTGGCATGCAGTTAGATGGTATGATATAGGTATCCGCTAAGAAGGGATTTCCCGAAATTCCCACGGGAACGGAAAAATACGGGCGTTAAAGTTTTGTGTGGCGAAGACGCTGGCAGAAGCTTTCCATAATACTTTCAGTACAGATAAATCATGTTTCAGTTATTTGCATGTTGAGGTATGCGCATATGAGCCAATCAATCATAGGTTTTCCACAGGATTTACCTAATTATGTACCTATAAATAACATACTGATGTCACCATTTACATGCACTTACTCCCACTCTACTGTGATATTTTCATATTATGACATTTTGTACCTACATACATACAGTCAAAATATATCTGCAATTCCTGCATTAAAGTGTAATTGTTACATCTATTTTAAACGATTATACAATTGTATAAATAACTAGCTGTTTTTCCCGCGGTTTCGCCCGCGTCGGGGGGGAACTTCTTCCCTTACCCGGATAAAGTAACTCGGAAACAGTGTAGCTTTACAACTTTGACAGTTTTCAAATCGGGTTAGTAGTTTGGGAGGCATTAGGGTAAAGGGCAAACCAAAAAAAAAAATCTTTAATATTTTAGTGATAGAAGCCGTAACATAACCACCTAATTTAATGATTAATTCATACATTCATTAACTTCTAGCCGTCTCTCCTACCTATCGACGACCACCAAACGTGCCAAAGACAACTCCGGCATCGGATACTCCTACGGCTCGGCGATCGCAAGCCTGGGCAGCACAGCTACATGCAAGAGCCCCACCAAGAGCTGTTCCAGTGCCGGCTCTAAGCAGTCGAGGGCGCGGAAAGATCTACTCGTGATAAAGGACAATAATGAACATGATATGCATCTGTTGAGGACCACGGCCATCAATGAGACTGTTCATGTTGAGCCTATGATGGATTTGGTGAGTTAATCTGTATTTATTTTGGCAATTAAATAGTCTTCTGCGATTTTACGCAAGGTTCCCCAGGTAGGCCTTGGTTGGGGTTGCAATTGCATTTTCTTCGCCTTTTTCTCAACAATATGCATTCAATTAAGAAGAAAATAGGTAGACATATTGATTTTCCTAACCACTGCGTGACTTGCTAGCAAAATTGGTATCGATTTAACGCATGATTAGAAAAAACAAAAAAATTGTCAGGAAAAATGGTCAGATGACTTATTCTAACTTACTTCTATTTATTCTTCTTATTCTAACACTATAGTTACATTGTTTACATCCGTTTCGAGAGGCAAAAACTACCAAAAATGTTCGACCAAAAGTGAATTTAACAAAAACAGTTCGGGTGGGATGCCACAGTCATTAGCTAGTCAAAATATATTAATACTCTATGATGATCTACTACGTGTACGGCGTCATATGATACAGCAGTAAGCGTCGGCGCCGCGGCGTCCGCTATGCGTGACCGAAGTGCATCATGCATCTTACTAAGTACTGCCACAGTAGAAAGACAACAAGTAGGTTATCTTCAAACAAACACACCGTGCGGGGCTTGTATGTGGGTCGCCGCAAGCACACAAACAGCAGTCCCGGCTAGCGCACTGTGAAATGGTCATATAAGCTTCACTTGCAGTGTATAACTTTCTCAGGGATAATTTTTAGAGTAACAAAACTATTGTTAACACTTGTGTCCATGGAGTTCCTTTTCTGTTTTTCTCAATGAGACCCCCCCTTCTTGGAACCGTGCAATGAACTTGAGTTTCGACAGAGCTTTTATAGGCCTGTTTGAATAAAAAGTTGAGTTGAGTTTGAATTTGATCAGAGATATTGTTTATGAGTGCGTGCGGCGACCCGTAGATACTATAGCGCACAAATACAAGCCGCTGGCGGTGTGTTTGTATGAAGATAGCCTACTTGTTCTCTTTCTACTATGACTATAGTCGGACACAAAAATATGTTATGAGTGGATGAAGCGTCTGCTTTTGTGCCAGTTTAAATACTGATTGAATATTGTATGCTGTTATTAATAGAATAATTAGTTTGAAAAAGGTTGTGAAATGTAGGGATGAGTAATTGATGGCTGCTTATGATCTAAATCTTTTTGTGGATGATTGTAAATGTATCTATAGAGGAAATGTTATGAAAGTTTTTTCACCTTGATTTTAACGTGGGATTAAAAAGTAGCAGCTTTAGTACCCAGTTTAAGCCAACATCTTGAAGCAATTTAATGGACTAAACCTAGCACTACAACTGGTACTTTTGAGACCATGTTTTATAATAAAGTTAAAAAGTTCTGTAACTATCTATCTGGTTTTTCTGAGCCTTGATAGTACGGGCATTAGTTCATCATGATCACTTAAATGATAAATACATTCACGACTCGCATTTAAAAATAATGAAACAAAAATATTTGTTTCCCTTGATTTCTTTTTTACACAACGATTATTTTCAGTTTCTAACAAAATTAACTAGCAACATTAGAAAGCGAGTCTATCATAATCATAGTTATCATGTAAATAAATTGCGTGCGATTATCGCATGATGTCGTTATGTTATTTTAGTCGCAAACACGTCTTAATTTAAACAAGAAAGCGCTGAAATCATTTACGTTCAAACATTAACCTGAAACATGGAATATTTTCCAGCGCTTTCGGTTATCCACGTCATTTATTTATTTTTGACGTCATACAAAGATTGTTTCCTCGTCTATTTATCTGTCAGCACCATTCGAAATCTATTCATATTTGTCTGAAGTGATTATTCAGGTTTCACGAGATTGTTTATTTCACTTCAAATGAGTCATGTCAAATTCCACCATGTTATAAATGTATAGAAGAATTCTTGCGTTCTACCTGAACGTTTCATACTGTGTTAAATCTGAAATTGACTTGGAAATGTGTCAAAGGAGTGCTTTCCGCGGTTGATTGCAGAGTTCGGGGTTTTTGTTACGACCGGTAGCACGCGAGCCGGTACAGTCGCATATTAAATTGATTATTGTGGAGTGTATTTAAAAGAAATTGTGAAAATATTACGCCAATTGGGACATGTGTAAATTTTGTGATCATTTTGTTATGCTGAGCTTTAAAGTCTTCCGATCTATCTTTCAGTGAAACTTCACAAAAACACTTTTACAATTTAATAACACATAACATAAACCAAACTTCACACACACTAATATACTACCAAAACTATAACTCTGTCACCCTTTATCACTCGTGTCATGTTGAACATTGAATAAAATCAAATATCATAATTATAACGTGACGACAATAAAATTGCTTTACGGCCAAATCGCTCAAGTAAAAACGATTGTTTACATTCGTCGGTCTTCGCGGAAGTGGCGGAATTTTTCTGAAGATATTTTCGGTTAAACGACGAAGTTTTTCTTGTATTAATGTGACGTGTACTGGTCGGGGTTATGCAAGAGGTGACCAAGCTTGCATGCAAGTACGGGAACAGGCTAGTCGGTGACGTAGTCTTGTTGTAGACGCGCGTGCATCTGGCAGTCTAGCATGGGTTTCATAGGAAAAGTTTTCAAGAAATTTTCACACAATGTAAGTGCTTTTGTAGATATAACGTGAATTTGACTAGATTTTTTCTAAACTAGAAATTCATCATTCGTTAAATCGACGATAAATCGTCTAGCAGTAAAGGTGGAGAACACCCCCTGAAACATAATTGTTATGTTCCACACAAATTACCAAACAACACGAACGTTAATAAAAAAGTTTTCATTCACGAAATGCTAATCTTTTGAAGTTTTCAATCGGCTATTGATCTTCATGGCTTGAAGGTGGCGCCCGGGCGTCTGTTGCTTTTGGCGCGATTTTTATCAAAACTTGGCTGACGTTCGGAGAAAAATGATTATTAGAAGTTTTCATGTAAGGATGATAAAAATACTAGTAATAAATACGATAGTTTTAAGATGTGTTAATAAAGTGACTTAAAATGTAATAATTAATATTAACACCGGTCAAAGTGGTCGCGCGTCCGCGTAGGTGTGGTGTGAACCGTTTCATTACGACTGGTTACATCTCGACTAGTCTTGTTTTATTGTCTGTTTAATTCTGTACACTTTAGATTTTATTGTGGCATCGGTTCACGCGACCTGGCCGCACGCCAAAAGTGTACAAAATGTCAATACGATGCATTATCGCTGTTACTACCGTGCCGATTCCACCTCCTGTCAATTTTCTACATGCTAATTAGCCAATTAATTGTTCATTACGAAATAAAGAGTGCGAGTTTTAATTGGGGTTCGGAAAATGTGAATAGTTGACCAGTTTTCAGTTAGAAATTGACCTTTGTATTGTCAACCTTGACATGTTTCGTGCAGTTATATTTGAATGCGATTTTCTTTAGAACGAAGAAGAAATTACAATAAGTGTGGGCTTGTAAGATACCAGTGATGCTTGCCAAAACGATTTGCGAAAGTACTGGAGAGTGGTGCCGGTAAATCTATGAATTCCTCTATATTTCTGTCGACCTATTTCTTGATAATGCTTATTTATTACTAATATTTATTATAAACCAGATAATACTCTCGTAATACTGACATGTAACTACAATTTTCCCTCCTGCACATTTAATTTTCTGTTCAATAAAACGTAACACGGTAAAATAAAGCACGCTGGTTTGTTTCCCGAAACTTTGGTCGTTTCCATGCAATTTCCTGAAGTGTTATTTCGAATGCAATTTATAATGAAACGATCTAAAAACTATTTTAAATCTTACCACAAAATTTTTCAGTATAGCTATTACAGGTATAAACAAATACTAAAGCTCAACTTTAACGTTTTATTGGCGTATGATCCTTGCATTTTCACGCTGAACCCTATGAAGTAATTTAAGAGAAAATATAACTACACTAATAGTATAGTCTTAAACTTGAGAAAAGACAGAGGCTACTATTTACCCAGTTGCGGGAACTGCTTCTCCTGGAATGTGGGTAAAACCGCAGGAAACATCTACTTATATCTCACAGACATATTATATATTATGTCCCAAAGTTCATCCGTAGCTACAGACATTTGTATAGCTCCCAGACACAATGTTACTTCTAGTGAAAGAATTTCTGGAATCGGTCCAGTGGTTCTAGAGATAAACTGTTATAACATACAAAGGCTACCTCTTTACAATGTCATAATAGATTTAGAAAAATACTGACCAAGACCTGTCCAGGATAGTATTATAAGTATTGTGTGCCACTTTGGCATTAATTATTATTCAATCGATATTTGAAATTAACTTATTATATGTATTAGGGTTCTTACAAATTGGAAGTTTCGCGTCGCTGCGGCTCCGGTGCGACAACGGCGCGGTTGTCGTCCGGCGCACGGACGTGCCGCGTCAGTAGCGCACCCGCTCAACATGCCGAATCGACCCGAAACGTCCAAATTGTAAGAACCCTTAATTTTTTTAGGATTGCTACACACATAAGAGGACCGGCAGTATACGACGAACAACAATCCGACCCCGAAGCGATTACTACTATATTCGATTTAGTCGCGCAGATGTACCATATAATGTCGGCCCGCTTGTGTGTATAGCAACCCAGTAACACTATTCGAAGTTCCCTTGCACAGCAAAAACCTCGCTAACACGGTGAAGACTTAGCTATTCTTAAATCCACTTATCCGCGCCATGTTGCGTCTATATGTGTTCTAAATCTAAAATATTTCTTGCTTCTTACATCCTTGACCTACTGGTCGTGTTTTGTTTTTCTTAAGCCGTGGTTAAGGCATCCCCAGTTCAGCTATTCTTCGTAACCGAAATATTTAACACATTTCCGTATACTACCTAATAGAATATTCAATATTATAGCCGAATTACACAATGTAATCTCGTTGTAAAACTGTATTGTGTTTATCTCTAAATATTTGAAAACACAGCCATCTGGAATTCTTAAGTTGTTGAATGTACGTTATATTCAAAGCATGGGGCCATTTGGCTCATTAGCATACGAATTTCTTTGTAGGAGTCAGATTTTTTTATGAGGCGTAAATCTGTATTTTTCATTGTTTTATTTACAATGTGAAATTACTACATATCTTCTAGCTATAAAACTTCTTAGGAATGGGATGAATCGGCATTAACTGCTGATAGTCTATACGTAGTATACGTCCACTGAAAAAGTCAAGTTCAAACACCTAATACGCTCTTAAAGCCGTTCTCTTCCTTAAAAAAAACCAGTAATTTCAGGAAGTATTTAACCACACCTAACCCATAAACAAATCACCTACAAAAAATGTAAAGTGCGTTCTTATTTCCGTGTAGCCACGCCAAGACACGCTCACGCCCACATGCCCGGCGGTGAGTCCCGCCCTACCAGTCAGTTCAGGGACCACGATACCCTTGCCCAAGAAAGCTGTGAAGATCAAGAAAAAACTCAAAACGACGAAGACAAAAGCCAAGATGAAGTCTGGGAGCAAGACTGACTGCTGTGGTGTTGAGTTGGAGACTGAGGAGTAAGTTTGTTTGTTTATATCTATGCTAATACTAGCTTCCGCCAGCAGTTTCACCCGCTTTCCCGTGGGAACTACTGCGCGCACCAAAAGTAGCCTATAACCATTCTCGATAAATGGGCTATCTAACACTGAAAGAATTTCNCTAATAGTATAGTCTTAAACTTGAGAAAAGACAGAGGCTACTATTTACCCAGTTGCGGGAACTGCTTCTCCTGGAATGTGGGTAAAACCGCAGGAAACATCTACTTATATCTCACAGACATATTATATATTATGTCCCAAAGTTCATCCGTAGCTACAGACATTTGTATAGCTCCCAGACACAATGTTACTTCTAGTGAAAGAATTTCTGGAATCGGTCCAGTGGTTCTAGAGATAAACTGTTATAACATACAAAGGCTACCTCTTTACAATGTCATAATAGATTTAGAAAAATACTGACCAAGACCTGTCCAGGATAGTATTATAAGTATTGTGTGCCACTTTGGCATTAATTATTATTCAATCGATATTTGAAATTAACTTATTATATGTATTAGGGTTCTTACAAATTGGAAGTTTCGCGTCGCTGCGGCTCCGGTGCGACAACGGCGCGGTTGTCGTCCGGCGCACGGACGTGCCGCGTCAGTAGCGCACCCGCTCAACATGCCGAATCGACCCGAAACGTCCAAATTGTAAGAACCCTTAATTTTTTTAGGATTGCTACACACATAAGAGGACCGGCAGTATACGACGAACAACAATCCGACCCCGAAGCGATTACTACTATATTCGATTTAGTCGCGCAGATGTACCATATAATGTCGGCCCGCTTGTGTGTATAGCAACCCAGTAACACTATTCGAAGTTCCCTTGCACAGCAAAAACCTCGCTAACACGGTGAAGACTTAGCTATTCTTAAATCCACTTATCCGCGCCATGTTGCGTCTATATGTGTTCTAAATCTAAAATATTTCTTGCTTCTTACATCCTTGACCTACTGGTCGTGTTTTGTTTTTCTTAAGCCGTGGTTAAGGCATCCCCAGTTCAGCTATTCTTCGTAACCGAAATATTTAACACATTTCCGTATACTACCTAATAGAATATTCAATATTATAGCCGAATTACACAATGTAATCTCGTTGTAAAACTGTATTGTGTTTATCTCTAAATATTTGAAAACACAGCCATCTGGAATTCTTAAGTTGTTGAATGTACGTTATATTCAAAGCATGGGGCCATTTGGCTCATTAGCATACGAATTTCTTTGTAGGAGTCAGATTTTTTTATGAGGCGTAAATCTGTATTTTTCATTGTTTTATTTACAATGTGAAATTACTACATATCTTCTAGCTATAAAACTTCTTAGGAATGGGATGAATCGGCATTAACTGCTGATAGTCTATACGTAGTATACGTCCACTGAAAAAGTCAAGTTCAAACACCTAATACGCTCTTAAAGCCGTTCTCTTCCTTAAAAAAAACCAGTAATTTCAGGAAGTATTTAACCACACCTAACCCATAAACAAATCACCTACAAAAAATGTAAAGTGCGTTCTTATTTCCGTGTAGCCACGCCAAGACACGCTCACGCCCACATGCCCGGCGGTGAGTCCCGCCCTACCAGTCAGTTCAGGGACCACGATACCCTTGCCCAAGAAAGCTGTGAAGATCAAGAAAAAACTCAAAACGACGAAGACAAAAGCCAAGATGAAGTCTGGGAGCAAGACTGACTGCTGTGGTGTTGAGTTGGAGACTGAGGAGTAAGTTTGTTTGTTTATATCTATGCTAATACTAGCTTCCGCCAGCAGTTTCACCCGCTTTCCCGTGGGAACTACTGCGCGCACCAAAAGTAGCCTATAACCATTCTCGATAAATGGGCTATCTAACACTGAAAGAATTTCTCAAATCGGACCAGTAGTTCTTGAGATTAGCGCGTTCAAACAAACAAACTCTTCAGCTTTATAATATTAGTATAGATTATAAAGTTTAAGTTTGGTTGTCTGTTTGCGTGAACGTACCAATCTCCGGAGCTCTATCCGTGTTAGATAGCTCTTTAACTGGGGAAGGCTTTAGGCTTCTTTTTATCTCGGGTAATTATTTCCTACCAGTTTCTTACAATAGGTTTCCCTAAAAATAAATTCAAGCAACCGGTTCTAAAGATATATACAAGGGCTTTCACTAATAAAAACACCCTCAAACATTGTCTGATGTAGGAGGACTAACCGATTACAATCCAAAAGAAATTTTAAGTAGGTGAGCCATGCAAGAATATTAGTTTTTTTTTTATTATCTTGCAAAAACAACACGTGTGTGATCAATTTATAATATTCTATCAAGTTTTTCACCAGGCTGACCTGCTTTCCTGCGCCACATCCTTGAATTAAAAATCAGTTTTGAATTGCGAACACTTATATTTACATTTATCAGGAACATCGCAAAACACAAAAAAGGAAACAAAACGATTTATACTGATTCGAAATTCAAAACTTGTCACGATGACGTCACGTTTTAGGATTAATCACGAACGCAATAAAATCGTTCAGACGTCAGTAGAATAAAATTGTACCAACAAACTTCATGTATGAACGAAACAGTTTCAAATAAATCAACTAAAACTTCCACATGTTGTCTAGAACTAACGAGTAACAAACTAAAGAACAGTAATTACAGTTTAAATCTTTGTGTAGGTACATTTATTATTGATAGTTGGTAGTTTTGTTCCATATTTATTCGCCTAGTTCCCCGCATTGCGGATTGCGACATCCTTCCAGCGGGTTAATGGCTTGCTTTCTGGATATTTTACGTTTTGAAGACTATTTCGACCGTTGATTCACCTGCTACCTGTTTTAACGTAAAATTTCCTTCAAAACTATTGCATATACTTGTCATCTACATCTTTAGTCGATCTAATTAATTTTTTTTTTGTTAATTTTGTTTCCCAGCGCCCACAGCAGATCTCCATCGCCAGACGCTCTCACAGACTACTGGCAAATGGAAACAGATGCAGCATTAGCCGAAATGGAGAAACAAGAGAAGCCGGCCCTCCCCTCCACTATAGTAGCGAAAGAGGAGGAAAATCACGTGCTGGTCACTAAACTGCCCAACAAACTCAATGGGACAGCCGTTACTGCTAAGAAAACAGATTCGAAAGGTACGTTCTAATTCAACAAGTAGTTTAGTAACTGTTTCAAACTTTTTGGATGCGGGACTTAATAATGTTGATTGTCTATTGTGGAAAATAGGTGACGTCTATAATATGTCTGTATTACGCTGGATATTTCTTTTTACAAATGGCAACACTAGTATTTTCCTTTGAACTTTATAATTGACTTCTGTTACAGCAAAGTTGTAATTAATGTTTGTCGTGCAATGCGAAACTTTTAAACCATTGTAGGCTTAACGGTAACTTACCATTCAAGTTTAATGAACCTGCAAAGTTAGGTATGCAATTTGGTCTGCATTATTCATTGGCAAGCATATATTGTGCAATGTATTATCATAAATGCACTAAGTAGCTGAAAATAACTTCACCAACATATGACATCTACTAACTCGCCCTTAGTTTGGTACAGAGAGAAACATGTTAATTAATAACTGTCAATTGAATTACATTGCTACTTGATTCACCACTGACAAATTCTTTTAGTTGATATTTTTGTATTTAGAAGTGGGAAAACACGCACCAAAAATACTTTTTGCCACCATAGAAAAACTAGCAAAAACCGAAAGTGTCGTAAGTCAAATCCATCTTTCGTCGTTTCAGCCGAAAGACGTCAACTGCTTTTCGAAGACCACCCCCACTTTCGTCACTTTGCTCGTTCTTACAAACACGTACAATTGTTTGCAGAGAAAGTAACGAAGGAGCAAATGTTTCTGACGGCTTTGCACACGACCAACCCGTTCAAATCTATGCCGACACGCAAAGGCAAGCCTTCTTGTGTACACGTCATTACCTCCATAGAGTTACGAACATCTAGACACGCCATCTAGCAATAACTCCTATTATAGTAACGTAACTTTAATTTTAGT
The DNA here is from genome assembly GCA_002382865.2 of Heliothis virescens. Lineage (NCBI taxonomy): Eukaryota > Metazoa > Arthropoda > Insecta > Lepidoptera > Noctuidae > Heliothis > Heliothis virescens. The sequence continues at coordinate 3,866,282 of NWSH02000605.1, read as the reverse complement.
TTTTGGAAACTTTTAATACACTATTCACGTTTTACAATAGATATTTTGTTTGATATATTTAGACGTTTTATTTTGGTTTTGTAACGTCGTTGTAGTTTTGTATTCGATATAAACAATATACGCAGTATGCGGATATTTTTTTGTACTAAATCTTTGGCACTGATTCAGTTTTAGCACGTCAGTATTATTGCACATTTGTTTTATCTCACTTTTATTTCGTACGTTTTATTAAGCACTTTTTGTTGACACTTACGTAGGATCCTACGAAATTTATATTTTTACCTTATATTATTCTCCAGTCAATAGCTTATTTACTCTAAGAAATAAACTTTATCATTCTTCAGTAATAAAAAATATAGTTACAGCTGTGGTCTACCTGCATACCTGTATATTGAGTTTTTACTACCAATTTTTTATTTACCAACACTCCAAACATCTTCAACTAACTAACTAATCACCAAAATCTCAATTCCAGAATCACCAGTCCACCTCCCCGAGTCAGTGACGAACTGTCTCCGAGCATCCCTGTTCCCTCGCGTGCCTCCATACCTGAAGTTCATAGGACACGACGAGAGCCCCTGCCTCAAGATACCGCTGCCGATACAGAAACACCTCAAGTGGAAACTGACGGCCATCACGCCGATAGTCGTCAAGAAAACCCTGACCAACTCCGGGTTTCGGCTGGTGAAGAGCGAGTGTGATACGGCTGAATGTCCTCAGGAAGGTTTGTAATTTTTTAGTTACTTATTGTACTAGCTGTTTCACATACCCATGAATATTATATATAGCCTGTCAGTTGGGGATAGTGTTGCTTTCCAACGGTGAAAGAATTTCCAAAGTGATTTTTGGAGCATTTTGATGAATCTCTACAAAAAAGACAGATATTGTAAAGCGTAACCTACATAAATTATTAAAATCAGTGAATGAATTCAGAACTCAGGCAAAATCTTATTTATATTTGATAAAAGAAAAGGTTTTATCTCAATGTTACATTATGTTATTGTAATTAATACTGCAGTTCTTATAAAATAGCGTATTTTGAGACAGTAAAAATAATTCGCCTTAATGGATCTATATCATCTAATTACAGAAACAATAGAATGGATTGGCATATGGGGCAAGCATATGAAGTCAATAATGTTCAGAGCGATCAAAGACGGACAGAAAATGAACCACTTCCCGGGCACGTTTCAAATCGGTAGAAAAGACCGGTTATGGAGGAATCTACAGAAATTGGTATCGAAGTATGGTATCAACGAGTTTGGCATAATGCCCAAGACGTATGTTTTGCCTCATGATCTGAAGCTGCTTAAACACGACTGGGAGAAGTATGCAGCTAATAACGAGCGGTGGATTATTAAACCGGTATGTATTACTGAATTCTGATATTTCGTATATGGAAGACATTGCAGAGGAGTTTGACTTGATCACTTCACTGTCCATAAAGTAGATATAATAGTTAAAAAATTGGTGTGTATGATATAAGACTCGTGGGACAGGGAAGTTATTAATAAGAACCCCGCGATTCGATCGATCATAAGGTGAAGTAACGCTTGGCGTTGTTGGTCCGTGGATAGGGGACATCTTGTCATGACGAGGTCCTCCGTGTTTCGGAGGGCACGTTGACTTGGTGGGTCCCGGCTGTCCTGTATAACATATTGGGCATTCGTTACAGGTAGTCAGAAGCCTGAAAGTCTGATAACCAGTCTTACCAAGAAAATTGAGAATCTTGACAAGTCGATCTCATACAAAAAACATACCCAAAAAAGCTCGACATCGGTATTGCATCTAATATCCAATACTTACCGACGTTGTCAATATTTACGCCGGCTTTACGAGTATCTTCGAATGTCAATGTCGCATTTTTATTTACGTACGTCTAGACTACATAAAAGAGGGGTGCATAAATACATTGTTTTAAATAATTGACCCTCCTCGTATCAAGGACATTACTCAATGATACGATTTACTGCATTTTTGTTGATTGAGATAGTTTCTAAGTAACTACGTAGTTATTTCAATAGGAGTTTAAGAATGTGCTTATGTATGGCATAATAATAATCTTAAAAGTAGTATCTTTAACCAAATCGATACTTAGATTTCTTATCACTTTGGCATGGTCCTGCGGTTTGTTGTAGAAAATACAATAAACTCCATTCCTTATGAGATGATTATTTTGTCGCAAAATGCATTGGTAGATATACCTCTCTAAAGATAAATGCAGGCAATTCTCTTCTTTCAGACTTAGGACACAGCCATAAAGACAAATAGAAGATAGATAATCTATTTTATATATTCCTTAATAGTTTTAGTAAAAAAAAAAATATGTAGGTCAATATTAATAATTAATAAGATGTATAACCGTATTCCAGCCAGCCTCAGCCCGCGGCACCGGCATAAAGGTAGTCTCCAAATGGACACAGATACCCAAGAAGCGGCCGGTCGTAGTACAACGATATGTGTCCAAGCCGTATCTCATAAACGGCAACAAGTTCGATCTCAGGTTGTACGTGCTCGTCACGTCCGTACACCCGCTCAGGATATATTTGTATAAGGATGGACTGGCCAGATTTGCTTCAGGTAATTTTATTATATTTAATTTGGTAGTTATTTGTGATATTTAGTTTTGTTTTTGTGTATGGGATGGCAATATTTTTTAAAGGTACGAAATATTGTATTTATATAGTCTTTTGTTGTAAACGAATCACACAGAAGGATAATTGCAATTTTAAAACCTATTAATAAATTTTACAACGAAAGATTTATAAGAAATCATAGTAAACTGCATCGTTAAATACGTAAGCTTGATATTGGTAAAGCAATTGAATTTCATCAAAAAATAATTTTGCGCAGATTTTGCGCTAATAACTTTTCTTTGCGCAACTTTTGCGCCACAAAACTTAATTGTTAATATTTAATTTCAGTGAAGTACAACGACGAGTTAGCATATTTAAACGATAGGTATATGCACTTGACAAACTACTCAATCAATAGATTATCTAAGAACTACACGCCAAATGAAGACTTCGCAGCCTGCGAGGGACACAAATGGTAAGGATGAAATACCTGTTACAAATATGAATTACTAGCTTCCGCCAGCGGTTTCACCCGCTTTCCCGTGGGAACTTCTGCGCGTACCCGGATAAAAAGTAGCATATAGCATTCCTCGATAAATGGGCTATCTAACACTGAAATATTGTTTCAAATCGGACCAGTAGTTTCTGAGATTAGCGCGTTCAAACAAACAAACTCTTCAGCTTTATTATATTAGTATAGATCATGTTATTATTGATGCCGCTAATGCTGACTTAATAGAACAGATAAAGTCTAAAAGTCGAAATATTTTGAAGAGTAGACCTTTTGTGTTCATGATCAGTCTTTTTCACACAGAAAATTGACAAATTCTGTGTTAATTAGAAAAAAAAAATCATATATCATCATCCTTTTTCGGACTTATTATCTATTTTTGTATTGTTTTTCAGTTAGGACTTATTTTATGCGACATTTTTTAAAATTAATAATTAAAAAAAATGTCGCATAAAATAAGACACGTTTACTCTTTGATTCTTCAAAAAAACTATAGTATCTAATTTAAACTTTATTGTTTCCAGGACACTCCAAACCCTATTACAATACCTAAAATCAGAGAAGCGCGTCGACATAGACAATCTATGGGAGGCCATGAAGGACCTCGTCATCAAGACCATCATCTCCGGAGAGGCCAGCATCAGTTCGTTAACCAAGGCGAATATAACCTCGCGGTATAACTGCTATGAGCTGTTCGGGATCGATGTCTTACTGGATGAAGATCTGAAGCCTTGGTTGTTGGAGGTAAGGTTCGAGTTTGAATATTTTTAAACAACCTCCAAAACAGAAGTATGTTTTAAATATGAATTGATGTTGAATTTAAAGGGGTTGAATTATATAGTAGTTCTTTTTGTCAATTTGTAACCTATGCTTCATCAAGAAGCATAATCAAAATTAACTGTCATGAATTCAGTTTCTTTTAAAAATTTCTAGTTCTCAATATTCTCCTGTTATTTTGGAAATATACGTTATATTTTTTATCTATAAATATTTACAATAACTTAATTTTCAATCATATTATCATAAAAAAATGTCGATACGTGAGAACGACGTCGCCTTCATTTTGATTATTGTATAGAAATCAATATAAAAAGATCCTGGATTGCGTAATTTGACATCAAGACCACAAAAAATGCAATAAGTTTCTCTTAAGGCCAAGCTTCGGGAATGCTCGGCGCGAAATTTGGGTTTTTTGACGTTACCCTAACAACGTTGTGTGCGTGTGCATACATGTCCGCACGCACAGTGGGTCGTTGGACTTCGACACGCTTACATAATTATAACTTTGTATAGTGTTACTAAATATAAAAATTGAAGTATTAGCATATAATTGAATAAATTGAGGCATTAATTAATTCCCAATTTTATTTATATTTGCATGCTAATAATGCAGAATGTATTATTATTATGTATTATGTAATTTTCCATCCTATTTCATGCATCTACATTCAAAGCAAATAAAGACCTATTCTATTTTATTCCCCCATTGAAAATTCTCGTCAACAGGAATAATAAAAGCCCAAATACGAAGTTGTTAACGGTTACCGTTGCAGTGTTCACTCGACTCTCTCTCTCTATTGTCTCCATCATCAGGCCAACAGTTTTATGAAGCATCTGAATATCAAGTTTTATCCCATGTGTGCCCTAAATTTTTCAAGTTTTCCATCTTCAGATCTTGGACTCGATAACAATGGGACCATTTGGGAAGGAAGGAAGGAAACAATAAATACTTTTTTCAAATCGGTTGGTAAACGAAAGAGATTAGTGAGAACAAACATAAGAAAAATAAATAAACATCTAAATTGAGAACCCTCTCCTCGTAAAGTAGTTTAAAAACTGTAATACCCACACTCTGTCTAGTTCGTTCAACACTAGCCATAAGATCAACCATCATGACCATCAACTTCCACGAATATATATTAGAAAATATTAGAAAATAAAAAAATAATAATTTCGAGTCGACAACGTGTATTGGGAAAATTCGGATTGTCGAGCATATTGTTAAATATAAATGGGGCTGACAGACAAATCGCAGTAGCCATATATGTCAATGTAGGCAAACGCCACTGAAATCAAATGACATCACTATAATAACATCCATCTTCTTCTATCTATACTTATAATAAATCTGTAGAGAGGTCAATTCTGTACATTAAATATATTTACAAAATAACTACCGGGGTGTGATTAGGGATCGATACTGATGCCAAAAATGCAATCAGTAAAATTTTTGTCTGTCTGTCCGTCTGTCTGTCTGTATAACCGTTATAGAAACAAAAACTACTCGATGGATTTTAACGAAACTTGGTACAATTATTATTCATACTCCTGAGCGGGTTATAGGATACTTTTCATCACGCTACAATCAATAGGAGCAGACCAGTGAAGGGAAATGTTGGGAAACGGGAGAAGTTACTCCATTTTTTGAGCTTCGGTCGCGTGTGCAACCTTAATGGTTAAAGCTACATAGAAATAATGTATCACGGAAATGTTCTCCTTAAAATTATATAAAAAATATCCAAGGACAGCATATGTCCATCTTTTATGGTTGACTCACAATAATACGTGCAACTCCCGATAGCTTAGCAATTCGACGTTTCAGATCTTTGATTATGACGACTCGTGGTCGCTGGCATAAGCGACTTGATCCGCGAACGAAGTCGCTGGCAGAAGCTAGTAAAGAATAAAAAACCAGTGTACAAACTTTTTGGTGCCCCTTCTATGGCCAGAAAAAAATAATTACTGACTGTTCCTTCTAAGGTTCCTTCAATTCAAAAGAGGTCGTCTATACTAATACAATAAAATTCTCCGTTGAGAAGCTAGACTATTTTCAACAAACCTTTTTTAGTAACATATTATGCTGTTTGTTCCACAAGGTTTGACCCGCGTTCTTATTTACTTCATATATTTTATACTGTCCTGGTACATGGTGAGAAGTTGCATGGACATCCCACTGGTTTGACCGCATTCTGTTGGTTGGTTTTTACTCATGGTTATCACCCACGTCCCGGTAAATTTTTCTCCCGTACCACTATGACGCATAACCCGTATTTCAGAGCAGATAGTATCGCTTCCTAACAGTAGAAGAATTATTTCTATCAGCTAACTAGATCCGGAGCCTATTCGATGCAAACAAACACAATCAATTTTTTCCCCGTTATTATTAAATCTTTCCCCGTTATATATTAGAATAGAAGTATAGATAAAGAGGAAATATTTCATTATTTGCATGCCGCCTGAAAAAGATTTCTCTTTCGCATTATTTTACCAATCTATTGAAATTTATTTTATCTTTAACTTTTTAGTACAGACGACAGCAGGTCAACCTACCCGAATATTTCAAATTTTACCAACCGAACATTAATCTTCCGTTATTGTGGTAAGGTTGAAAATAAACTGAAGAAATTTGACAGATTGTGGTAACTTGATGTGCTGTCGTCTGTACATCGTTTTGATGTGGGATTTTCCTCATCATGATATTGCATAGGGATAGATAGTTTGTAGGTTTACCCATGTAGTGATCATCGAATCAAACAAACCCAAACACGACAGGATTGTATCATTTTATTGCTGGTTTCTGGTATGGTTTCCTCCCAGCTCCAGCAGCAGGCCCTGGTTAAAAATGATAAAAGTACCCATCGATGCGAATCTAACAAGCTCTCACTCGATGCGTTTGTGGTGTTTATTGCGGGGTTCTTATGAACACTTTACAGCTCCAACAGCAGACCATAGTCACCAAAAAAGATCACCCAACAAGATCAAACTCAATAGAGTTGTATCATTTTATTGCGGAGTTCCTATATGTGCCTTCCAGCTGTAGCATCAGATAAGCTTCATGTCAGCATGATAATGCATAGTCACGCAGTACACATGTGCATGCAAATTTTCAGCTCCATCGCAAACCGAGAGTGGGTCTTTCAAAGATTTGATTTGAAAATTTGATTTATGAAAGTACTTAAATAAAACATTGAAACAAGATTTTGGAACGAGAACACTGTGCATGGATTTTGTGTCCGTACACAGTTCGATCGCGATCTGTCAACGCGGCGCAAAGCGACGTGCTCTCACTCTGGGGGCGCGCGGCCGACTGAACTGACAGAATGCGATCCGCACGCCCTCGCGGATCCATTTTGTTCCATAGAAATTTGTATGGAGATTTTGAGAGAAAAAATTGGTCAACTTTGTGATCGTTTTACTAGAAAATCAAAATGTATTTAAAAAAAATAAAGGTTTCATGGACTGGTCTATACTTTTAACTTTATTATTTGATAACTTTCATATAATAATTCGTGATACTTACGTCACACTTATGACAATGCGGGAGTGCGATTTACGCGTTTTTAGTCATTTTTGGAATTTTTTTTAGACTTATTCTTAAGCATGACCAAAAAGTCGAAAGTTTCATGGACTAGTAGCATTCTTTGGCTAGCTGTGTGATTTTTTTCAAGGTTGTGGAACATCGTTTACTATATAAACTTATGGAAATGCCGACCCTCGTTCCGTCATATAATACCCTTAACTTATATATTGCAAATAAATGAAATTGAAATTGAACTTAAGGATGATATTAATAATATCCGTAACTAATTCCCAGGTGAACATATCCCCGAGCCTGCACAGCGCGTCGCCGCTGGACATCCACGTGAAGGGGCCGCTGGTCAGCACCGTGCTCAACATCGCGCAGTTCCAGGTGCCCGTCAAGACCAACCTCGAGATGCTCTCCAAGGATAAGCCGCATAAACTGGTCAGTTTTTACATTATTTTTCTGTGTTAAAATTGTGGTGAACAATTTTGAATAATTTATGAAAAGAATTACATCATGTTAGTAAAAAATGTAGTGGTAGTGACGACGATGAATCCTAATCTACTTTAATAATCTAATAGATATTTTTCTACACTGCATCACAAACTACTATCCTTCAATCCTTCCCTTATATATTAACCTTCTTGGGACATAGCTCTGTTTAGTCTCTTGCTAGGTGGTTTTTAAAAATTTCTCAGTGGGCCCAACACATTGACAAAAACTGTTCCAGTACGTGTAGAGTTGTGAATAAACTAATCCCCTCTTTTTTATATCGATGGGAAATCATCAGTATGACCCCTCCCTGCTGTGGGTGACAGCGGAAGGGAGTGTCAGACTTTTACTGACTAAAACCCACCATGTTCCTTCGTTAGCCCTTTGTGTGCCAGGGCCGCGGTAACTCGCGCGAACAACCCGCAGCCCCGACGGGCTCTGGCCCTAGTGGGCCCCGCAGGGATAAACTAATCCCCTCAAGTAGAAAAACAAAGCTGTATAGATAGCTACTTTTACGGTGCATTGCAATAACCTGTTTCTCAATCTGTTGTTAAGAATTTCATATAACTTGTGGGGGCTCACATCAAAATTCTATCTCTAGTAAATCCACAGATAGTTTATTGAAGTGAGCAGATAGTTGGACCGATATAGTGGGTAGCTTAGTACAGTAGTTAGTGTCAAATAGGTCCATTGGTGCTCAACCTAGCTCACAGTTCCAGGTGCCAGGCCACACCGATATGGACTCGCTTATCAAGCAGAATCCTAAGAAACTGGTGATTTTACTGTCTTTATTAATTTAGTTTATGTTATGCGTATGTATTGGGCGGATGATGTCATATGAATGAGTAGGTGGTCCCCGCAGTTTAGTATCGTATTAGTACCTATAAATTATAGATAATGACTATTATTTAGCCGCTAATATTAAATGACATCGTTCGTTTATTTAGTAAGTATTATTTGTTTGAAATACTGTACTCGTATTTTAAAGTGCCCTTGTTTTAATTACTTTGTTTTCCTTTCAGGCCGGGTTGCCATATGACAGCCGGTTATATACTGTGTACCTGTCTAAAGAAGAAAGGGATAAACATATCATTTATACTAATATGGAAGAACGGGAAATGGTGAGTTTATTTTGTTTGTAAAAGTATTCATTCCTCTTCAAAACATAATTTTAAGTCATATTAATGGCATATTACACTCACAAATAAACGATTCTGATTCTGATTCTGATACTGCCTGATGGTCATCTTGCTGGTAAAAGTCATAGATTCTCTATTTTTAATTAGTCACATTACGAATCACGGGTATGACCTTCGATTCCGGCGTATTCCACAAAATATGATCTAAATATCATTAATAACATCACAAGTTTACAGTTAGTCTCTGAGAATATCTCCATTACAAATTTTCGAGGACTATTATGCCTAATTTTAACACCTTATGGGCCCTCCCCTATCAGGTTTGGGGGACCGTTAGAAGACGGTTTCGTTTTCACCAACCGTTAAGGGTTAGAATGTCGGTGAATCTACATTCTATTTAGGGGCTGGGTAAGGAGATCTTTTTAGTAAAGGATCTTAGGATACTTGGGTGGCAGTATAGGGAATTCTTGGTGAAATTTGGCATAAGTCTCCTTTATCAGTCAATTGAATAATTCCACAAACAACATGGCAGTACCTGCGCGACATCCTGTCGACGCTGACGCCGGACGACGTGCGGCACCTGGTGCAGGCGGAGGACGAGCTGACGCAGGCGGCCGACATGGAGCGCATCTTCCCCGCGCCGCACACGCACCGCTACCTCGCCTTCCTGGCCGGGCCCCGCTACTACAACCGCCTGTTCGACGCCTGGGAGACCAGATACGGGAAGAATAGGGAGCCTGGTGAGTTTTGGATTATTTTACTTATTTTTTATTACTACCTACTTTTATTCCACGAAAAACTTCTCAAAATTTGGTCGTTTGTCAAATTAATTTGCCGCTCCAAAGTTGTTCGTTTGACAAATTAATTTGCCGCTCCAAAGTTGTTCGTTTGACAAATTAATTTGCCGCTCCAAAGTTGGTCGTTTGTCAAATTAATTTTCCAAAATTGATTGTTTGTCAAATTAATTTGCCGCTCCAAAGTTGGCGACAGATCTTAAAAGTTTCGGTTACGTCCCACGTTAAAACACTAATGTTACATTATTAAAAATGAATTCGATTTAATCTCGCTGTTTTCCATGGTTTCACCCACGTTCCGAGTATACTTCATAACAGAATATAACCTAAATGTTACTCAGGGATAATCTAGCTTCCCAGCAGTGAGAGAATTTTCAAATTATCAAATCGGTTGAATAGCTTCGAAGAATTTTGGGTGCAAATAAACAACAAGATGTTTCTTCTATATTCTATTGGTGTAGATAAAGATTTCTGTCTGTTTTCCAGGCCTAGAGCTGCTGCGCAACCTGTGTGACATCGGCTACCACCTGGAGGTGCCGCCGGTGCCGCTGAAGGTAACTCGGCCGAGCCTGCTGCACTACATACTCGCTTTCACTTCGCTCATACTCACTCTATTTACACTCTGGTGACTTGTGGCCTTACTGTGATGTTCACATCTTGTTAAATTAGAAGCTTTAGTAAAGATTTGGGGTCGAAAAATGTGTGAATTTTAGGTAATTTGGGGTATAAGATTTTTTTTGTTATAATCATTAATTGCCTATTGTCCTTCATTGCTGAACGTAGGCCTTCCCCGATAAACACCAACCATCCCGATATTCAGGCCAAAGTTGTTTTAAATGTTATCTCGACACTGGCATTGTCCAAACTACGCTCACCTAAAAGCTGTACCTGTGATGAAATAAGTCACAAATGATAGAGCTAGTCGTGCTTTCAATATGACAGTATATTTTGCGCAAATATTATGTAAACATTTGCGTAGTTTGCGCAATATATTGTTGAGTTTGCGCAAATTAATAATGAGTCTTCCAACTGAAAGTATTGGTGCTATTCTCGATTAGTAACGTTCAATTGACATGAAAGTAAAATAAAATTTATATTTATAGAAAATTCTAACAACATGTGAACATCACCACAATTATTTTATTATTTGTTTGTATATATTTTGTGTTTGTCTTCCATATTTTATTTGAGCATACCTATTTATATTATTATTTACTGATAACTATTTATTATACTAGTTATAAGTTACGATAAGTCGGATTTCCACTGCCAATATGTGAATAGGGTAAATATAATAGGAAATAATATTATTAGGTTGTTAGTCAACGCGTGTTGTTATTGCAGGCAAAGCCTGGGATAAGCGTGGTGAGAATATTTTGTGCTAAGCATGACATTTCTTCTCTAGTCACTAAGATTCTATCATTTACAATCTAATTCGTAACCATTTTAAGATTTTTTCTCATACAAAAATTATCTCATTAATCTTTTTATATAATCTTTTGAGCTTCTGTAATTTTCTTACTGATCTCTCGGCAATTTAAATCGTTCTGCTGATCAAACATCTGATTTAATCGCAATTTCGAAATTAGTTTTGAGTGGCTATTTATATGACTGTGCTGTCCAATTGATATTTTTGTTGAAAAACTTATTGCATTTTATATTCTAGTTGAAGGAAGCATTTATTTTTGTCAAAGTCGGTGTTGCCTTATATTAAAATGTCGGATTGTGGCTGATTGTCAGGGCAAAGTGACAAGTGCGCTCAGGAGAGCATACTTGGGTTGTAAGAGCGTCGCCCACAGTAAGTGCGTAGAGATACCGAGACAGACCAACTGTACGAACTAGTGTGGCTACCACCGACTGGCCCGATAGTACGGACCTCCTTGGTCATAGTGTTCCGACCTCCACGATGCTATAGACATTATAGATGGAACAATAGCCGTTTAAAAAAGTTGACAAGCTAGAAGGTTTTATGTGCTACCAGTATGTATGTGCAATGAATATAGCGCTAGATTTTTGTACTGTGGGGATACCAAGGGAATAGTTTTTTTTATGTATGTGTCAAGTCCTCGTTATTTACTCTAGAGTAGAGTTGTAAGGAAAGTAATACCTTTATGTGAAACTAAATGTAAATATTTAAAGAAAATCGCATGAAGCCGATGTTAATGCTAGATTTTTATAAATTGAAAATTATTTTCGTACTAAAAAGTTGGTACTTTTGTATCGTTAAAATTTATACGAATAGGTATAAATAAATGTTGTATTGTATTGTTATTAAATTATTAAGTAGGTAGATTTTTATATTTAATGGCGTGCTAATAAGGATGATAGTGAAATCACTACATTTGATATGAATTTTATTATCTAGGTTTCGTCTTCGAACCACAGGTATTTGTAAGTTTTATATGTACGAATTATTATGTGCTAGAATGTTATTTATGTAGAAGTATTATTATATAGACCCGTATATAAAAATCCGCAGTAAGAAAAAGTAAAGCTATGAAATTGTTATCATTGTAAAAATCATGTATTATTAGAGGTGTAGTCGTTACCAAATATATCGATAAAATCCCTAGGTATTTTTTATCGATTTCTTAGATTATTATTTTTTGATTTCGTTGATTGATTGTCACATTTTATAGATTACAATCGATACCTACATCTGTTATTCACAGTATATCGCTAGAATAATGTTGGTTACAGAAATTATAATTAGGTAATTTTAGGAAATTATGTACTTTCTTTTATTTATGTATTGTAATGATTTTGTATTTAGATTTATGTATATTTCATATATTTATTTTACTGCTATTTGCTATTTTATCTATCATTACAATTAACCGCCATATTATTCGCATGTTTAACAAATATTTCAGTCTATTTTCATATCTGATTATGCTTACTGCTTTCTAACACGAGTATTTCAAGTAACAAGGTAACACAATCATATATAGAATAATATCATCATTTTATTAATATTCTAGTCATTCATCGCCACAAGTCGTGTTGTATGATTTTTCAATATATTTTTATAAAAAAATCATAAAGAAACTGCTACTAGTGTAACGAATCCTTGCTTAATTCCTGTTTGGCACGCTTTGTCATACTACGGTGGGTCACCTATTCACCCCAGTCACTCACTACGTGTGCTGTCCTTCCCATTTACCCATGTATTTTAAATCCATTATTTCCTATTTCAAATTCGACGAAAAAAATACTCTTCGAAAATTGTCTTGCTTTTTGCTGATGAACATTTTAAATTTCAATACTGCAAGATTCTAAACAAAATTAAAAATATTTTCATGGATTTAGAATATTATCCATCATCTAACGTCATTAATCAAGCGCTTATACGCTGTTTCAATATTCAAACTCGGATCAATACTTGATCCAATTTAGTGACGAACATTAACTAAAGAATATCACACCACAAGCTTTGCAACTAAAATCCAAGTACTATAAGTTTTAGCAGTAATTCTAGTCCATTGTCATAATGTAAAGCAGTTTGTTCAAAATATATTTGTTGACACGACTTCTTGTTTCCATATTATCATAGTATAGTTCATCAGTACCACCAGCAGCACAGTAATTTAGTGACGCGTGATGCTTCTCAGATGTCTGTCGACTGTCTGCAGGGACGGCCACGGATCAGTAAGCAAATCGAGTAAATATTTTAATCGAGATCAATATTATTTTTGAACTAGATCTGGTAGTAGTAGGTACTTGAAATTTTGATATGTATGGTTGTGGATACTCTTTTTGCTTACTTGTGCGTGGCGATAAGACGCGAGTGTGAGACAGTGGACCGGCAGCTGCGGCGTCACGGTATGCGAGTGAGTAACGCTCCCCCTGCCCTCCCCTCCCCACCCTCTCCCCGCTCCCCCCCTGCCGGCGCAGCAGCTGAGCGCGTTGGATGGTTGCAGAATGACGTGGACGCGCCGTCGCCGGCCGCGTCGGAGCGCGCGTCCGTGCCGTCCGTGGTGTCGCTGGAGCTGGGCGCCGCCTCCGCCACCAGCGTGCGCGCCTGCACCCCGGCGGGCCCCGCGCTGGCGGGCCCCGCGCCCGG
>NWSH02000605.1:3822052-3851257 GCA_002382865.2 Heliothis virescens | reverse complement strand
CTGGCGGGCCCCGCGCCCGGGCCCCCCGCGCTCGAGCCGCGCGCCTAGCGCCGGCCCGCGCTGCTGATCGTGTGCCGCCCGCGCTAGCCGCCGCATGCCGAACGTTGTCGTCTTGATGGTTGCCGTCTTGATGGTTGCCGTTTAGAGTGTATCCGGTGTGTCTCGACAACTTTGATGCTGTCGCTTTTGTGTAGATGACGTTGGTGCTCGACCGTTTGTCGTAGTGAAGATTATATTGCATGTTCGACGGACGCGCGATGACCAGCCGGCCGGGGACCGACGGCCCGCTCAGAGTTGTCGACCGATATGTGTTAGTTCTCCAGTCTTTGTCGTCGTATTCTTGACTCAATATTACTCAAATCACATTCCTGCTCATGACCTTTTCACTACTTACGGTATATACTTACCTTATTAAAAAAAAAGTTGCAAGTTCATAAATCTGAAAAATATAGAAAAACTTGTTGTAAAATTTTGGACAGCAGTGTTAATGATATCGGTGTTCAAATTACAAGCCCGTGAACTGTAGGCATTTATAGTTGGCTAATATTTACGTAATTGTAGTTTTAAGAAATATTGAAGTCTGCGAAAGACGGGCTCAATTTGAATGTCTACATTAATGGGTGAAAATTTTAAGTATTTATAAGGAAATGTAGCCTTATCTACCTATTTGTTTTAGGATGATTGAAATAAAATTTCTGATATGCTCATTCAGTACAAGTTGTAACGTTACATGCAATGAAATGGGCGGTATATATCACGAATAACATTTATTCGTATCGCCAAACTGACTTCTGAATATTGGGGATTTACATGATAACCAAAGCATTCAGAAACTATATTTTAGTCAGTATTCCGAGACTGATAGAAATCTTTAGTGTAATTCATATTATAATTTTGTTTTAATGATCTATTTAACTTTGTACGTTCTATCAGTCTTACAGCTGTGTACGCCCAGGTAAACTTGTAAACCATATTGATTTAAAAAAATTGCATTGTATAAAATTAAATAAAAAATAAATTCTCAATGGCTTGAATGGTCTGCTTAATCAGTTTATCCTGCGTGTATATAGCCGAACGTTCCTCCTAAGGTTAACGAGAATAACGTTAATAGAGGATTCTTAGTGTAGGTGATTCCCTGATTACAATGTGTTCATTGTATACCTAGAGTTTGCTAGATTAGCGCGTATAAGCTCGTACCGTCGTCGAGTCGTGTTCAAAGTAATAAAGAATCGATGAAATTTGATGTATATAATCTTTTAATGTAATCGATTTGTGAGTAGTCACGATGATATTTCCATTCCTTTTTAAGAAAAGTTTATATTATTCCCATTGACGATTATGAAACTTAACCAGTGTATTTTTTGGAATTCTTAAATTAGTTGTTTCTACATTACAAATACAATTTTATTGTAATTACTAAATTATTTTCAGTGTAACAATAAATCGGTTGACACGTCTCATTTATTTAATTGCGATATCCCTTCGTTGAGTTTTTATTATTTTATACGTGTGATGACGATGTCTTTTTTAAAACTATTGATTTGATTTTTTACTCTATTGTACTACTCGGACAAATACATCAAAATGTGACATGTTATTAAATTTGGTTTTCTTATTTTTGAGCTAGTTTACAATCAACACTGATTTCTTAAAAATTACACGGATTTACGAATTACACGTTACATTTAGAAAAAGAAAAACCGCTTCAGCGCCTTATATATAACTAATTTCAGCGAATGACATTTTGAATTCACAAAGTTAAAAAATAGTAAAGCTAACTGTTATCAGGTAACGACGTGAAAAATAAAAAAGATTATTTGGAGATGCCGGGGATCGAACCCGGGGCCTTTCACATGCAAAGCGAACGCTCTACCACTGAGCTACATCCCCGTGTGACAACATGCGCCAAATACATAACAACAGTAAGCGAACCCATTCGATATAGTATGCAAAATGTGTTTGTATGCTGAGGCGTACTTTCCACATAATTTCTTAATCGTTGGTGACGTCATTCAAATGTTTGTACACCTTGCATCAAAGTGGTACCTAGTACACGTTGTAAGTATAGCCTGATGGTATAGCTATGGAATTGAAGTTTGTGTATGTAAGCATTAGGTAAACAAATGACGAGCAACAATTTTCTCTCGAATTCCAAGGATTTTTATAGCTATTGGTCGTTCTANGGGCCCCCCGCGCTCGAGCCGCGCGCCTAGCGCCGGCCCGCGCTGCTGATCGTGTGCCGCCCGCGCTAGCCGCCGCATGCCGAACGTTGTCGTCTTGATGGTTGCCGTCTTGATGGTTGCCGTTTAGAGTGTATCCGGTGTGTCTCGACAACTTTGATGCTGTCGCTTTTGTGTAGATGACGTTGGTGCTCGACCGTTTGTCGTAGTGAAGATTATATTGCATGTTCGACGGACGCGCGATGACCAGCCGGCCGGGGACCGACGGCCCGCTCAGAGTTGTCGACCGATATGTGTTAGTTCTCCAGTCTTTGTCGTCGTATTCTTGACTCAATATTACTCAAATCACATTCCTGCTCATGACCTTTTCACTACTTACGGTATATACTTACCTTATTAAAAAAAAAGTTGCAAGTTCATAAATCTGAAAAATATAGAAAAACTTGTTGTAAAATTTTGGACAGCAGTGTTAATGATATCGGTGTTCAAATTACAAGCCCGTGAACTGTAGGCATTTATAGTTGGCTAATATTTACGTAATTGTAGTTTTAAGAAATATTGAAGTCTGCGAAAGACGGGCTCAATTTGAATGTCTACATTAATGGGTGAAAATTTTAAGTATTTATAAGGAAATGTAGCCTTATCTACCTATTTGTTTTAGGATGATTGAAATAAAATTTCTGATATGCTCATTCAGTACAAGTTGTAACGTTACATGCAATGAAATGGGCGGTATATATCACGAATAACATTTATTCGTATCGCCAAACTGACTTCTGAATATTGGGGATTTACATGATAACCAAAGCATTCAGAAACTATATTTTAGTCAGTATTCCGAGACTGATAGAAATCTTTAGTGTAATTCATATTATAATTTTGTTTTAATGATCTATTTAACTTTGTACGTTCTATCAGTCTTACAGCTGTGTACGCCCAGGTAAACTTGTAAACCATATTGATTTAAAAAAATTGCATTGTATAAAATTAAATAAAAAATAAATTCTCAATGGCTTGAATGGTCTGCTTAATCAGTTTATCCTGCGTGTATATAGCCGAACGTTCCTCCTAAGGTTAACGAGAATAACGTTAATAGAGGATTCTTAGTGTAGGTGATTCCCTGATTACAATGTGTTCATTGTATACCTAGAGTTTGCTAGATTAGCGCGTATAAGCTCGTACCGTCGTCGAGTCGTGTTCAAAGTAATAAAGAATCGATGAAATTTGATGTATATAATCTTTTAATGTAATCGATTTGTGAGTAGTCACGATGATATTTCCATTCCTTTTTAAGAAAAGTTTATATTATTCCCATTGACGATTATGAAACTTAACCAGTGTATTTTTTGGAATTCTTAAATTAGTTGTTTCTACATTACAAATACAATTTTATTGTAATTACTAAATTATTTTCAGTGTAACAATAAATCGGTTGACACGTCTCATTTATTTAATTGCGATATCCCTTCGTTGAGTTTTTATTATTTTATACGTGTGATGACGATGTCTTTTTTAAAACTATTGATTTGATTTTTTACTCTATTGTACTACTCGGACAAATACATCAAAATGTGACATGTTATTAAATTTGGTTTTCTTATTTTTGAGCTAGTTTACAATCAACACTGATTTCTTAAAAATTACACGGATTTACGAATTACACGTTACATTTAGAAAAAGAAAAACCGCTTCAGCGCCTTATATATAACTAATTTCAGCGAATGACATTTTGAATTCACAAAGTTAAAAAATAGTAAAGCTAACTGTTATCAGGTAACGACGTGAAAAATAAAAAAGATTATTTGGAGATGCCGGGGATCGAACCCGGGGCCTTTCACATGCAAAGCGAACGCTCTACCACTGAGCTACATCCCCGTGTGACAACATGCGCCAAATACATAACAACAGTAAGCGAACCCATTCGATATAGTATGCAAAATGTGTTTGTATGCTGAGGCGTACTTTCCACATAATTTCTTAATCGTTGGTGACGTCATTCAAATGTTTGTACACCTTGCATCAAAGTGGTACCTAGTACACGTTGTAAGTATAGCCTGATGGTATAGCTATGGAATTGAAGTTTGTGTATGTAAGCATTAGGTAAACAAATGACGAGCAACAATTTTCTCTCGAATTCCAAGGATTTTTATAGCTATTGGTCGTTCTAGTCGTTGTTACCCACGCTGGTTACAACGAGTATGCTTGCAAATATTCGCATTTTCTCCGGCGATCACGTAACTATCGCCGCATCTCAAACATTCATTCAAATACATATTTATCTAAGTACAGCAAAAACCATGTAGTCTTGTCTTAAGATGCGCTTAGGCTTTTTATGACCAGTGCCATTACAAAATATGTTGTTGCTATGTAAACACGACAGAAAAAACAAACTTTTCTCAAGAATCTAAAGTGAGGAGATGTTATAAGGAAAGTTATAATCAGACTTGCAGATGACACGACCATTTACTAACAAATGACTTGTGTCGTAAATTCCGACATTGATGTCTACTTACGTACTACTTACGCGAGGAATTGAATTACAAAACACATTTATGCGGTTGGCTCGTAACTAGAATTAGCTTAGACTGGTTCCAATAAAGATAGGCATTGTTGAATAGGAAAAACAATAAGCCTTATTTGGTGTTTTCAGAATACAGATAACTGGTCTCAGTTGATAGTTTTACAAGTCTGCTACGATTGGTTCTCATTTGTTTCTCGCTTTTAGTTTTCGAGGAGTTCAAGTGACTTTCGCAGAAATACTTTATTAGTACAGTAGACTTTTCTATGGATAATCTTACAAGTATTTGGAGTTAAATCTGATGTATTTGTTTAAAACAGTGTTTGTTGTTTTCATTTTATAATGAGGCTTTAGCACTCTAAAACAATGAATCCTAATCCAAGTCGAGGTAAGCAGCAGTAACCGTCGATGTAAACAACAAATGGTAGGGGCCATATCAAAGCATGTTTTTGCTTCCCTGCAGGGTCCCTATCTGAAATCTCTCCCAAGATCCTGAGTTTTAAACTAGGTAATAGCACGTGCCATTTTGGTCAGGCCACTTAATCTTACCTGCTGATCGGATTGACGAGAAAATCATACTGGTTTACGTCCTACTGAATATTACATGTATCGGGAAAAACATTTCCGATCGCAAATGTAGATATTCCCGTGTACCTACAGCAAAAAGGTTCTTATATTCATTTATTTATTTTTAATTTATTCAGGATGCTGGCTAACTTGGTTGAGGTACTTAAATAAAAGTTATATTAGGTGCGTTATAATTATTTTATATCATTTCCAAAAATACATTTTTTGTATAAGAATAATAAAACAATAAGTATTTACTATCTATAAATAATACTTTGAAAAGCATTGACTAGGTTACACATAACTTTCATCAAGAGTTAACGTTAAATTAACAATACGATTATATTTTAAAGTATTTCATAACATGGCAACAAGATTGATCAGTAGGTACCTAGTACACTTTCTATTATTTACATGCTTATTAAACTATTTATTTATTTCCTTTACAGTGGTAGGATTTTTTACGATTTAATTGAGATAAACAATTATGGTATTATATGTAATGTTAAGGTATAATTATGTTATAATAAAGATAGATCTCACAAATTAGATGTTATTAATTAATTTGAAACTTATTTCAATAAACTACCGCCATCTATGACATAGGTTGACCCAGTAATACTTTTTGCTTTATCACTGGCCAGAAATGCAATCAACGCTGCAACCTCATCACCTTCCACCGCTTTCTTCATAGGCATATTACCAACAACATTAGTCACAAATAATGCCAGCTGATCTTCGCTCAAACCTATATTTTTCAACAGATTCGTTTTCACAAAACCTGGGTTTACAGAATTCACTCTTACGCCATCAGGCGCTAATTCTAACGCCACGCATTTTGTGAAATGATCTAATGCCGCTTTTGATATGTTGTACGCTAAAGCCATTGTGCTAGGCTTAGTCCCGGCTATCGAAGAAATATTCACAATACAACCTTTACTCTGTATAAGATGGGGAGTAGCAAGCATCGTTAACTGGTAAACAGCTCTCATGTTTGTATTCATAACAGTGTCGTAAGTTTCCATAGACGAGTTCTTGATCCCGCCCATGCCAATAACGCCGGCATTGTTCACTAAAACGTCCAGTTTTCCATAGTGATCGACTGTCTCTTTAATTATTCTTTCAGCATCAAGGTCCTCTGTGACGTCAGCGGTAATTGAAAGAGGTTTTATACCTTTACTTTTCTCGCAGTATAGGGCTATTCTTTTGAGGTTGGCCTCTTTGCGGCCAACTAGCGCGAGTTTGGCTGATAGTTTTGACAAGTAGATGGCTGTTGCAGCCCCGAGGCCGGAACTGGCGCCAGTTATTAGAACCACTTTGTCGTTGAAGTCCATGATTATAGTTTGTTTAGGTTGTGTTCGTTAACTCAAGGCCGAACAGCTGTTTAACTCCGGAGCGTCTAGTTGACGCGTCTGCGCTAACCTACTAACAATTTGGGGGAATGTTGCCAGTAGGTATTTGTAAAGTTATACCTAAAACAAGTTTCTATTTATTAGATTTTTGGAAATGCAGAATGAAACACGAATCGTGTTAAGTACTTATTTTAATTTTGTTATGCTTTGGTAGATTTGTGAGATGCTTATTATTTCAAAGGAAGTAGATCGCTACTATTAGTGATAACCTGATACATTACTTAATATTAATCTTGCTATGGTGTTATAATGTAATAAACTCATAATTTAAACTATTAACTAGGTAAATGCTTTTTATATGAATCGACAGTTGATGTTGCTCGATGAATGCGAAATTGTAAGGTTAACTACAATCCTTTTCTGTGTAGTCAGAGTGTAATCTGTTAAACCCTGATATTTAATTAAGTCCTTTTGTGACAGTTACTTAAGCATTTTTTGTATATAAGTAATTTTTGTTTTTTTAATTTCCATAACAAAACGTTAACTTTAGCTGCTTCTCAGAATCTACCAAAGTAGTAGTTAATTTGTAACTTGACAACACAACCCCGGCTAATCTACCGCAGACTTAACTCCGCGTCCACGGCACGTGATCTTACGATATGTAAATATATCGCGGTTTGTTCCTGTCCATGTTTGTATGTGCACATGATGAGGCGCAATTTTTTCTATTACAGCTACATTACAGCAAAATTTTTGATTGCGGTCATGCCGCAGTTGTTTGTAAAGTGTTATTTGGCTGCCTTGTTGGTCTATTAATTGCATAGTGCGACTGTTGAGCTTAGGGTCTCGGGTTCGATTCCCAGGTCGGGCTAAGTTTGAGGGCTTTAAAAACCTTTCACAAAGCAGACCGTGCTCTGAATGTTTTTGCTTCAGAAAGCACGTAAATTTCGGTCCTGCTCCTAATCTCTTTTCCTGTTGTGTCGGATTGCCGTACTTGGACGGGCTATGATAGTGAGGAAATAGGGAGTTCAGCTGTGTCTGTGCACTTCTAAGACAGAATATCAGCCTGGAAGCCGTTATTTGGCGGAGGATCAGTCACCATGACCACCTAACTAGATAATATTCTTGTCTGTATGTTTTATTCTGATCTGTTGTAGCATTTTTGTAGCTAGTATGACGATAGGAACTATTGTAATTATCATTTAAATCATTTAAATAAAATGACTTCATTCTATGATCAGTTACAAATATTTCGGTTAGAATTACCAACGTTGATAGGTGCTCATTTATTAGAAAACCTTCGAAACCCCGGATTAGTGATGTGCCGTTGCCGGCAATATTGATAAAAAGTGGGAATATTGGTAGCTCTACCCCGGATTATAGAACTCAGAGCTATTTAGCAATTTTACTCCAGGTACTTACTTGGTAGACAACCAAAACACGATTTAACTTCCTACATATCTCACAGGACCTCCAACGAGGATATTTCCACAACTAATCCAGGTTCGTATTGATACATAAATTCATCTTGTCATTATCGTGAATAACGGATTGGGCCGTGCCCCACGAGGTTGACCTCCGCTGACATAATGATTTACAGAAACAAAACTATCGGCCGCAAACGTGAGCGCCGCTGCTATGCAAATTTAAATGTACTATTGTTTTTTTATTGTTATTCCGGTATTAGGATATGGAGCAAGGACCTTACTTACTACAATGTAGAAATTGACCGTCTTTGTTGTCTGTAATGGAAACATTTAAGATTGTTGAAAGAAGGCAGTGGATTTGCGGATAACAGAAAGACAGGCTTAGAGCAGATTTATATAAAAAATACGTTTATACTTACAGTGAAATTGGTTAATTATGATCTGAGAAATTTAAAATTTGCACATCACTTCCTTGTTTGTGTGTTATTTTTATGTAATGAATCAGTATTGTCTGCATTTATTTTAATTTCTTCTATATAATAGGTAAACAGTTGTAACCTGCATTACAGTTACAATCTAAATCATGCAATACCCGTTTCTGGGCCAAGCCATTCGTCTTAGGTCCACATTTACATATAAAACATTCCAATATATCAATTCGGCCTCGAAATGCAATTTGTGAATGGAGGCCATAAATAACTATTTTCTATTTGACACATGGCGACCCTTCGTTTAAGCTGGCAATGCCGTGGTCTGTTTTCCCGCCATTATTTGACAGATGCGTTTCCTTTGGATGGTAACTGTAAAGGATTTTTCAAGCGGCTTCGGAATCAAATCAAGCGTGAAATTCAATTGGACGCCCATAAATATTGTTGCTTTGAAAAATGTTACGGTAGCGGGGCTTTTAGTTTCTTTATTGTGACATATTTTCGGGTTTCAGGAATATTTTTTTTTGTTGCATTGCCACAGAGAAGAGGCACTTTTTACCAGTAGTGGGCCTAATTATGTAGCCTACGCCAAATTAAATCTTTAAATGAAATCTAATCGACTTTCCTCACGTAGAAATATTTAGTTTTCATTTTTGTTAATCTACCTACATTTTATCCCTTATTGCTACCTAAACGTAACATTACGAAAAAACTACCCACCATAAACAACACAACCACACAGGTAACTTAAAAACATTGCGCTTTTTTCATCAAAATGGCGGCAATCTTTCACGGGATTGACAGCGATAGATCGTCGCAGCAAGACTTTATATCCAGTGGCTGCGTTAGTATAAAACATTCAGCTTAATGTGGGCCCGCGAAACATGGCACACTTAGCGGGATCTATAGCCAGGTGCAACTGATCTATCGACTAATCAGAGAATTGCCCGCCAATGTGCTGTAAATACGGTACAACTGCCAAATGGTGGTTAGAGATTGTAATTGTTATAGATAAGTGCTGTGATTTGGTTTATTGTTGTGTTGTAGTATGTTTCTATAATACTTGTGTGATTGTAACTAAATGAAGGCCTAAACTTATTTATTACTAGCTTCTGCCAGCGGCTTCGCCCGCGTAACACTCAAAATCTCGTTTTTTCCCGTTCCGTGAGATTTCGGGAAATTCTTATCTCACGTGAGAGTCTGTGCAAAACATCAGCTTTATAAGTTCACGGTTTTAGGCCCTGCGTTGATGTGCTGGAACTTCGATTTTATATCTATGCATTGAAAATAGATAATACCTAAGTACCTACCTGTCAGATTCAGATTTAATACTTATTTTCCATTAAGTAAGTACGTACGTAACTTAGGTCGTTATTTAATCTAGGCAGTACCAACCTAAAATACATTAGGCAACAGGGAGTCTAAATTACCAGTTGTTGAAGCATACTAAGGCCGGGTTGCTCGATTTAACTTTAACTATAACCTAACCTTAACCGGCTGTCAAATGGCCGCCTATTGGTCAATTTTTTGACGTGACAGCTGTGTAACCAATGAGCGGCCATTTGACGGCCGATTAAGGTTAGGTTATAGTTAAAGTTAAATCGAACAACCCGGCCTAAATTAAATGTAAATAATATACAATTTGTAATTAAAACGGAGCGCGAGAGAATTTTTCTCAATTCCGCCGCGATCCAATAAAGAAATGCAAATTAGGTGCGGCCAAGAGTTACTGCTTTATAGGGATGTTGCTTACGATAATGTCTTTGTCGATATTCTACTTCGTATAATGTAATTTGCAATAACATGTAGGAGTATGTTCACGAAAAATAAGTAAAAGTATAAAATATAAAAACATAGGTTTCAAAATACCAACCAACCTAATATTTTAAATTGAGAATTAAAGAAATATATTTAAACAAAATTAAGCATAAAGTACAGACGCACATCAAGTTACCACAATCTATCAAACTACAATGGATTTTCAACCTATTATCAAAACAGCAGAAGGTTCATGTGCGATTGGTAAAACATGACAGATTGGGGTAGGTTGACCTGCTATCGCCTGTACCTAACAAAGAACTTGTAATTCCTAATACTTTCTACGCATTAAGAAATTGTAAATACTATAAACAATAAAACAAACAACTCAGGTAAGTATCGATGTCCAAGAACATCACTACCCGAAGCCCCTAGTGTCGATTGTAAAAAAGTTTTTACAGCTAATTCGGGGTGCTTCCAACACTAATTCCGCGCTTTACGGCCACGCACAACATTGTCAATCTATCCGCAAACGAACAGCCATCTTTGTTTTACTCTCAAACTGTTTATAGCTTTTGATTAGCCTTTTATTTCCTTACAAGATTTGTTTTAAAGTTAATCGTGGAACGATGCTGTGTTGTTATTTTTTTCTTATTTTAAAGATAAGATAAAAATAAAGATAATTTATTTTGCTTTAAGATATAGGTTACGAAGTATATACGGTAAAGTTACAAGAAGAAAATAGTAAAAAAATATGGTTATTTTTTTATATTGTCGACAAAAATTGGAGATGCCGGGGATCGAACCCGGGGCCTTTCACATGCAAAGCGAACGCTCTACCACTGAGCTACATCCCCTGTTATGATAAGTAAAAATAATGCCTATTGCTAGACATGAATTAAGTAAATAAGTATGTGCAAGTGTACATACCTACCTTATCTATGTTCTATATAAAAATAGACCGTGCCGAATTACCTAGGTATTTGTGCTGATTGATTCATCAAAGCATGGTAAACTGTTGTGGCGGCAAACACGAAATTGTGCGTCTTGATGCATTTTATGCCCTACATGCATCTACTTAGAAAGTCCTGTCTTCCCAGCCTATTTATTTAAATATGGTTTTAAAACGTATAATAGATGGATGTTAGGTTTTTTGTTATAATCATACAATTTCAGTACTCACTCGTGATTTCCAGTTTATATAACTGTTTATTGCATATGCGTAGAGGGTAAAGTGCGTGTTTAATGAAATCTTCACGTTAATCATCCCTTATTTTCACTAACCTGCAGCTAATTAATCTTAAAATAGTTGCAATAAATTGATTTGGAGATGCCGGGGATCGAACCCGGGGCCTTTCACATGCAAAGCGAACGCTCTACCACTGAGCTACATCCCCTTGTGCTTACACTATAAAATGCTACAATAACATTCATAGGAGTGTCACTAGGTTAAACAAAAGCAAACATTTTAATTATTATCATTGTTCTAAGTTCGTTAATGAACTTATTCATGAAAAGTGGTTCGATACTAAAACACTTGTTTCTTATGGATTACATAATTTATTTCTATTGATTATGGCCTTTAAGAATTGAATCAGGTTTTTACTGTCTAATTCGTAATTAATGCGATAGCACGTCGTGTCTATAAACTTAATGTAACAATATTGTGCATTATACCTACTTACTCATGTTTACACTGCTCATACGTAGGTATATGATGCGAAAGGGATTTTTAAAGTTCATTAAAACTTAAATGAAAATATTTTATTAATCACGATATATTTTTTTGACTTTGTTCGTCGCATTCCGTTTAAGGGTTTGGGGTATTTACCCGAAAAGGTACACTTAAACAAAACCTACTTCTATTCTTTCCTCCAGTCATTGACCTCACACAAAATGGCGCCTATTTAATACGCGAACCACATTTAATATAAGAAAATTTCCATAAAATCGTTGAGCTATCTAGTGCAGGGTTAAGTCCCTCATTGTGCCGTGTAGATATTTTTATGGCGTAGCAAGAATGCCAAGAGCTCTCACCCTTGACGGGTGTATGATTTACTATGGTTTTGCCCGATAATTATGGCTTAATATAAGTTGTTATATAGAACTTATAGAACTGTAGTTATGGGTGTTAAGGGTAGGTGTGAAGAATGTTAGTGGTAACTATTTATCTGGGTGTTAAAAGGGGTTATACTTAGATTATCGTAGCTGGAATGGTTATGTCAAAGTCAAAAGGAAATCTCAGAAACTGTCGTTGAAACCTGAATGATTCAACCATGAGCTATCCTAAGTACAGACGACAGCACATCAAGTTACCACAGTCGGTCAAATTTCTGCAATAGATTTTCAATCTTATTACAATGGTGGTAGGTTAATGTTTAAAGCTGTTGTCTGTACCTTGTTTTCAGTGTGTTTTCCAATTTGGACGAATCGCAACGTGGTCAATTTGCGATTTAGTCATTCGGATACCAACCCTATAAGAGGTTCAGTAACAGTTACAAGATACTGGGTAAAAGTTAAGTTTCACTTCTTTCGTTTTTGGATGGGATGACCATTAATGTAAAACATCCTTTCAATCTCCTACCTCATAAAGTAGCATAACACAAGGTATTTCAGACCTTAATCTAGCAAAACTTCATAACCAGCAAGTTAATATTTCCCAATATCCCAAAAATAATATCAAAGACGCTTCTAAATCTCACTCCTACATATACCAGCTATAGTACACCCTGTAATTCAGCGCGAGCCGCGCACGTAGGCGCACGTGACCAGCATACTGCACAACTTGCGTTGATCACTGTACCCTCTACATATTGAGCGGAAGCTAAGGTTTTCGGAGCTGATCTTAATATTGTGATGTGGAAGAATATTAATGTTGATCCTGTGAGGAGATTAGGTGACAGGAAATGTGAATGTCGCTGGATTCTTGGAGAAATCAGCTTACAGACTTTATAAATACGTATCTTAGTAATTAAAAACATCAAACTCATGTATGGACAGACAGTTATGTATCGTTTGTCTGTTTCGATTTCGACTAGAAGTGTTACTGGGTTTTTCAAAAAGGAGTTTCTCAATACTAAATCAATATCTGAATTTATGCCTGAATTACTTATCGCATCAGATTGACGCCCTGTCTCTTAAGTGATTTTTACATATTTATACCTATACTAGCTGCCCGCCCTCGCTTCGCTTCCTGGAAAGCTCCCGATCGGCGTTGGTTTGTACAAAATATAAACTTACTATACCTACACTAAAACCTTCCTCAAGAATTGTTCTATCTATTGTTGAAAACCGAATGAAAATCCGTTCAGTACTTTTCGAGTAAGTAAATCGCGAACAGACAGACAGACGCGGCGGGGGACTTTGTTTTATAATAAGTATAGATGCATACTAACTACACTTCTAGGAAGGTACTTACATCTCTGCGAACTTAAGGGTAACTAAGGTTCGTAAGTATACCTACCGGTTAAGTATTTGAATACATCAGAAAATGTTTTAACATCTACAAAGTATCAGACTGCCACTAGTTCTGAAACATCAGCAATTGATTCACCCATTTTAGACAGCAGCAAAGCAAAATTTCCTCAGAAAAACTCCGAAATAGGCAAAAACATATTATTTTCGTGTAAAGTGAACGCGTAGGGCTGTATAGATGGCGCCACGTACCGCCTACGTGACCCGAATGTCGGCAGCAGGCGCGGTGATTAGTAATGAAAAACTTTCTGACGAAGGAAGCTGGCTTTTATATCCTATTTATTATAAAATTGCTATTTTTATAACAGTATTAATGTGGTATTAGAAGTTGTTAAAAAGAGTATGGTAATAACCTTGGTACCTCATTATTGAAAGAAAAGATTTGAAACATTTTTCCGACTTAACTTTAATTTACAGACGACAGCAGGTCAACCTACCCGAATCTGTCAAATGTTACCAATCAAACATAAACCTTGTGATAAGAACACTAAGAAACACTATTGTGATAAGATTGAAAATCTATTACAGAAATTTGACAGATTGTGGTAACTTGATGTGCCTGGTCTGTACATACCTTGTATTAAATACTGGTTATTTTTATCTGGTAGATACAATCAACAAATACATAGTCCTACCTTCCAACATTGCTTCAGCAGTAAATAAGGAAAAACAGAACTGTTGGGAAAAAATATCCCTGCATTTATAAGAATATTTCTTATGCTCAAAATTTTGTATTTTGAGCAAAAGGGGTTTTGGTTGGCCTTATCTGTCCCACCTACGGGCTATGGCCACTTCTCACGGAGAAGATGAGCGTTAATCACCACGCTTGCTCAATGCGGGTTGGTGATTTCAGACGTAAGTCCAGGTTTCCTCAACGATGTTTTCCTTCACCGTCAGTCCGTGGTGTCTAAGATAACCTTAGAAAGTACGTGTGATATGGAGCATGTCACATTGGTACTTGCGCAGACTCGATCCCGGGACTCACGCCTCGGGAATCGGACTTTATAAGAAACGAGCCACCACGACTATGATTGAAGTCTACAAATAAGGGTTCCTTTGAAATGGGGACCTCTGTTATAGGGGTTAAGATTGAACAATGAAGGTAAAAAAAAGACAGGTATTTTACAAGTCTTTTGTATGAATCTAAAGACACATTGAATAGGTGACTACGTTATGCAAGACAATATGAACAGATATTTTTATAGAAATGAGATAGTTTTCAGTAAAAGGTCATAAGATACATGAAAGAATGTTCCAAAGTCATAAAACAACCGTACGGTCGTATTATATTATTTGCTTACGATTAAAGACAACTCCCGTAGAGTGGCTTTCCTTCCCCTATAGATTTTCTTACTAAGTCTAGAATGCAGCAAAAATATTCAGAAAGCCATTAATTTCCCATAAACGAACTGTATCCAGCATAAACAAGTAGTAGGTCGGTTTTGTATGCTCACACAACTTTATGGGGTCTACGCGATACTTAAGCGGACATAAACCGTCCGCCGGCGTCCGGGCACGCTCCGGGATCGATCCGGCTACGTGACGGGACGGAGACGTGGTCCTACGGTTTTAAACGTACTTATGTAGTTAGCCTTATTTCGGTTGTGTGGATTTTTGAAGTGATGACTATATGTAATCTAATGAGACAGTTTGAGTCATTTAAAACTGATTGCATTGCTTTTAACCGACTTTCCAAAAAAGAAGGAGATTCCTAAAACAGCGAACTTTGCCGTGTGCTTAATCATGCAGCCTCATGGTTTATGTTAATAGAGGTATATATAGTCCCAAAATAAAACATAGTAAATGCTACCTTAGCTTTTAAAATTTGGGGGCACGGCAGTGCCCCCGCCAAGTCGAGCGCAACGCAAACACTGCCGTACCATCCTTTACTGGAACCATTTCGACGCATTTTCAGGCCTCTGTTTGAGAACCTCTGGATAATACCAGAACGCCGAAATTTTCATCATCCAGAAAGCTATAATCACATACGTAAAACCCAGAATTTCAAGTCTGTAGGTCATTTAATTTCGAAGTTAAGCGAAAGCAAAGTTTCGTATTTTCGACACTCACTCACTCATGATCATCAAAATAGAACTAGTACTTCCAATAAAGTCAGAGAGCTGAAATTTGGAACGGAGTTAGGATTTAATGACCACATATAAGGAAAACTATAAAAACTAGGATAATCGAAGATCTGGATTACTTGGTGACCCTGATTAGAAAAGACAAAAAAAAGCCCAACCAAACTATTAGAGGAATCAACATAACGCCTTAGGTAGATATCAATAAGCTCACGTTTCTACAAAAAGAAGTGAAATCCCACCAAAAATCCCACCGTTTTTGGTGGGATACAACTTACAAAACACATTTTCCACTGAAAGCTTATATCAGATAAGTGATCTACTAACTGTAAGAAAATTGTATATTATCCAAACCACACTTAAAAAACATAAAGCTTTACCCTATAACAAAACCAAAAAAAATAGAAGGAGAAAAGATATAGTTGCTCAAATTCCCCAAACAAAAACTAGATTCGCATGCATGCAATTTAATAAACGCTCTTCCCAACTTTATAATAGAATTAATAAACATGTTTATATATATAATAAAAATTATCGCGACTGTAAAAAAAGCATAATAAACTGGATAAAACCACTTACTTATGAGGAAACTGAGGCGCTCCTGGAACACGTTGAGTAGCCTAATTAATCACATTACAATATGCCAAAACCTGAAACACCACAACACACCACACCACACACACCATACCACACCACACACACCATACTACACAACACACACCATACTACACAATACACACCACACAACACAACATTCTACACATCACACATACATACCATCGCATTACTGTTATTTTTAATGTTTAACTTAACTTAAAAACAAATGGATTATTGTACTTAGTTTTGTATCTGTTTAAAACACGTTCTGTATTACTAACATTGCATATTCTAGACCCCTAAGTTACATTATACACACGGCTAGTATGTCTACAAGTGTTAACCTATTTGAAAGAGCGGAGCCTACTAATACAGGCATTGTTTGTCTAAAAGTAGGCTCTAAACACGTCACCATGTAATGTGTAACTTATTGAGACAATAAACTATTTGTATTTGTATTTGAAAACACATAAAAATTACAAAATGTTCGCATAAAATTAAAACTCGTAAAACTAAGCTAAATAGTCAAAAACTTCAGCAAGTCGACTAGCAGGTTAAAGCCCCATAATGCAGGCGTTACTATGCGCCCCGCGTGCCCAGGTAACCCCCCAGGTTAGGGGAGTGGGGAGAGGGGAGACGCGCCTATTTTTTATTTCATTACCACCCCCCGTAAGTAGGTGATAGTGTATTTTGTATAGATCTTGTATAGTTGAAGAATGTTTTGTGTGAAAATTAGATGTTTAATTATTTTTTTGTATGTTGGTAATATCTATGTTTAATCAAAGCGGCTGACAGAAAGAGAATCGACGCCTTTGAAATGTGGTGTTGGCGCCGCATGCTGAGAATACCATGGACAGCCCACCGTACAAACGTCTCGATACTGAAACAGCTGAAGCTGGAGAAGACACAGCGTCTGTCTGCGACCTGCCTGCGACGCATAATGCAATACTTTGGCCACGTTGCACGCAGGGATAGTAACAACCTAGAGCGTCTGGTAGTAACAGGGAAGGTGGAGGGAAAAAGACCTAGAGGAAGAAGCCCCAATCGGTGGTCAGACCAAATCTCCAAACAGCTTGAGATGCCTATCAGCGCTGCTCTTCACCAAGCAACGGAACGCAACCGATGGAGGCAGCTGGTCGGAAAATCAAACGGAGTCACGATCCTCAGTAGTGAGGGAATCGACTAGAGAGAGAGAATATCTATGTTGTTAATAAGTTAGGCAGCATTTTCGCTAGTGGTAATACTGTGGGTTGGTGGTTTTTAGGTTGCTTCTATTTCTATTTTAAAATTTATATTGTTAACTCAGTATAAAACAAAAAGGATACTAACAATGAGAAAAATAGTGTTAAAAAAAGTATAGGTATCTTAAGTTTACACCGATTAGGAGTCCAGCTCAGCATGTGTCAGGTAGAATACCTGACGCTGGTATTCTGCTGGATCCCTGCAATGACGTACGGACGTCTGGTAGAGAATCACAACAGCTACCCGCTAACCCTATGTATTATAATAATAGAATAGATCTAAAACCCTTATGATCACAGTGCGTCAGCCTTACGTAATTTCGAAAAACACACTTCGCAACAAGAATTCATTTTACCAACAAAACAAAGAAGATACATTCTTTGTTACATTGCAATCGCATTTTACCATACAATATGTATAGCAAAAAGCAGCGTGACTAAGGTCCGAACAAATTGTTTTTGCCCAAAAGTGGGCAGTTTTTGTGGGAGTGATATTAAAAAAGCGACGGAGTAAGTGCCATACGATTGAGGTGACATGTGTGTGGACAATGCGTGGTGGCCACGAAGTTAGCGGGCTGGGAGCGATTTTGTGGCCTTGGATAATGTAGCTGTATTATTTCCATAAATTACTACCTATGGGTCAATTTGGATAAAAGGACTTTTAAGTTAGGAATCATGTTATCTATACTAATATTATAAAGCTGAAGAATTTGTTTGTTTGCTCGCTTAAACGCGCTAATCTCAGGTACTGCGAGGCCGATTTGAAAAAAATATTTCAATGTTAGATATGGGCTACAGGCTACCTTTTATCCGGGTGTGCGGAGCAGTACGGATCGCCGGTGAAACCGCTTGCGGAAGTTAATATCAGATATAAGGAAAAAAAAATACAACATTGATATTTTGTGGGGTGTGTCGAGAAAAAGTCACGACACATAGTAACATATAAGCTGCGTTCAAAATTCTAATAACAATTACTCATATATTGTCATGAAAACCGAATAAAATAGAGTATAGGTAATGTAGCCAGCAAACAATACGTATCCGTCATTATAATCGTTCAATT
The DNA here is from genome assembly GCA_002382865.2 of Heliothis virescens. Taxonomy (NCBI): domain Eukaryota; kingdom Metazoa; phylum Arthropoda; class Insecta; order Lepidoptera; family Noctuidae; genus Heliothis; species Heliothis virescens. The sequence continues at coordinate 3,832,571 of NWSH02000605.1, read as the reverse complement.
CTTATTTCTGTTTGCAAATATTTTTAAGACAATTACGAGTTAACCCAACAATCACTATGTTTTTTTAATGATCTTGAATTATACCTAATTTTGAAAAAAACGTGTAAGTTACTAAAAATATTTCTCAGTATAACTACTACTGTTACTAGCTACTCTAAATATAACCAACATTATAAGCGAGCGATTTCAAACCCGCTGTTTTCGCAGCCCTTACTAATGGCCGCACAAAGCAGGGAGGTGAGTTGCCCGGACGGACTTAAGAGAGTTGCATCGTAAATCATAAGGCTAATCCAACCCGTGGCCTATGATAAATAGCTTATATTGATTCGGGGATAGCTGTTATTAGACGACATATTTTATTGTTGCTTTTGTTGTTTTGTATGTGCTAAATTAGTTGGGAATGAAAAGGTTTCAATTCACTTCACACAAGCAGAGCTCGTGTTTTCCATGTGGCAACTTAGGAATAAAAAATTACTTATATTTTACAGCGTTTTAACACTAGAGGATTTTTCGCAGGGTTTATTCCGTGCGACAACTCTTGGTTCTTAGGTTTTTTTGTTGATCCTATTTCACCTGAAACTGAGGGATAAGTTTTTCTGCCGCGCGAAATGCATACTGGCAGATTTTATCCCGCGTATACGTTTGGATTTTAGGCTTGGGCCTGATGAAATACGGTAGTGTGAAAACGTCGCAAACAAAGCTGAGTATCAGTTTTCATGCCTGTTTGTCTGAGCTCCGCTCCCAGTTACCTGTCAACCCTTCGTAATTATGGTGGATTGCACCATTTCACTATAACGATAACCAAACTATACTTAGCCAGCCGTAAAATTGGTTTGATTATCGTGTTAGTTAAATGGTGGCAAGTTGCAACTGCTATTGTAATATTGCTTACACCAAAAAGAGTGGTAGATTTACTGTTGTTCATTGTTGTTGTTCATTCAATTAATACAACCAATAAAAATTGGAGATGCCGGGGATCGAACCCGGGGCCTTTCACATGCAAAGCGAACGCTCTACCACTGAGCTACATCCCCTGATATTAGTATTTTCTAATAAAATATACTGGTTCATGAACTATCCATTCTATGCAGCTGTTTAAACAAACTGAAAAGTAGGTCTATACTTACAGAGACAATTCTTAGATCATAGAAATGTTTCTGTAATATATACAGGATCCTTCAACGAGTAGAAAGATGTTTATCTTATATCATGCATTCAGGGATCTCCAAGTATTCTTCTAGTTATCCGCTTTGAACCGAGCAAACCATTGTTTTTCAAATTTTAACCGATTAAGGACCCTTTTACAAAACAGCGACGTACTATTTTTGCAAAATATGTCTAACCATAGAGTGGCCGTTTACTTTTAGAACCGGTAGTAACACAGTTGCAGTGACCAGTAGGGGGTGGTATTGCCTACGTAGAAAGCAAATAGTTTACATAATGTAGACTACAATTAATTAGAGAAACATGAAGGTATATTGAAAACCCAAGGAAGTAGTAGAATACTCATCACCTGACTGTAGTCCAAGCTTTATTCAAGCTAATTAAGTATGTACATTGTGAAGTAATAAATAAGTTGGAGATGCCGGGGATCGAACCCGGGGCCTTTCACATGCAAAGCGAACGCTCTACCACTGAGCTACATCCCCTATGACTGAAAAATCCAATAAAACAAGTTGATGAATATTTGCTACAGCTGTGCAAATAAAGGATTTGTCCATATAATCATTATTGATTTAATATGAATCTATGGCCTTATTATGGCATATTCAAAATATATTTGCTACCTGTTAGAGTGAAGGTGGAGGAAGGGAAGATTTTTCAGGGTCAGTGGAGAGAAATTCTTTTTTCAAGTAACGTAGGTTTTGCAAATTAAACATAAAGTAATTTATGAATATTCATGTATTTATAATGGAAATGAAATAGGTGTGCAATTACAATTAATAAATAGCTTTTTATATTAAGAAGTCTCGTAAAAAAACTATATTATTTTATACAAAGAAAACAAATACAATTACAATGAAAAACACTTTTAGGGAGTCAAACAAGTCCTCCTTATCGCAGTCAACTTATTATAGACTTGACTGGATAGCCTCAATGGTAGTGTATAATTGTTTAATTAGTGGCAAAATACAATGACAACTCTATAATATTAAATAACAATCATAATGAAGAATGTATAACATAACATTACAATGACCGATGTATTACATTTAAATAAACCTCTTCCATTACATTAAAATAGATATACAATACAAAAATTTGGGATTATTGGAATAAACGTCGCAAGACCTTCTGTTAAGTCCTTCTTTGTGTCGTAGTTCCTCAAATCCGACTGACGACCTGTGACGAAGTGGTGGAGTGATTTCGGTATTCAATCTTCGTCGTCATAGATTCATTAAGTTTCATACAAGTCCTCATCAAACATGACTCGATCCTCCTCAGGCTATCCAAAGACATTTTTGTGGAAGCTGTAGTACAAAACTTCAAACTGGTTTAGATTCAGCATCATGCAGATCTTCAAAAAATCTTCGCTTCTCGTGTTCAGAAGATTGGAGGAGTGACGCTATTCTCTATAGAGGAAGTATTTTAGTGCATGCTTCTGTGTTGGTATGAAAAGGCCACTATTTTGTTGTTCAAGACGGAGGTATCAATATTCTGGTCTAATGGCTTAGACTTCTTCATTTTAACTGATAACGTTGCTGAAAAGGTCACAGGTTATTGCAGACTTGATTCAAAAGGTATATCTCCCAAATAGCACTCTCTGAAGTGTCAGGTATCAGAAGGTCTTGCAAACGCTAGTTCTTGATGTGAAGAAGATTGCATTTGATCAGATTTTTTCTTTGAAGACTTTGTTCTTTAGTAGCCAGGTGTATGGTATGGGAGGGCGGTTGTATGGATAAGGGAAATAGGGTGTTGGGTGGGTAGTTACGAACTCGTGGCTGTGGAATTGTTCATTACTGTTACCATAGGCCAGGTAAATAAAGGGCTCCAGAAGGAACAAGGTAGGATCAATCAGTAAAGAAGATTATTTTCGGACTAAGGAAATTCTACCAGATTCTTAGCTCAGTATCTAATTGTATTCAAATTATTATTTTTTTAATCCATTAGTTGTTGACAGTCAGGCTAGGATAGCTTTTGGAAGTCAGGCAGAGATATTGTATCTGTTAGGTTGTGTGTCACACATTTTTAATAAATAGTAACTAAGTGGCTCAAACAGGTCCTTTACGTATATAATAAAAGTGATATAAAAAAATACTAATTCCCAAATCTCCTAAAAAGAAAACGTGAAAAATAATGCATATTCGCGGAAAAAAAACTATAGATTCGTTTCAATCCATAAATCTTAGAGCTACAAAGTTCTGCATTTCATTGCTAAACTTGTATCTGATCTCAAATAAAATAATATTTTATTTTTAAAGTCGTTTTCGCCATTACCACATAACGGCACAGTCGGTAAGATCGCATGTGCACAAGATGAAATCAAACTTGTAAATTGAAATAAAAATTGTCAAAATCACCTCGTGGAGAAGTAGGTACGGTAGCTGAAGGCTTTTAAACAACTTCGCCAGACCTTCAAGTTATGAAGCTCTGCAGCGCGACCAGTATTTCAACATAGTGGAAAGAGAAGTAGATTATCTTCATACAAACGCACGTTAAACGTGGAAATTCCAAAAAGTCCAAACCACCTCATGAAGAAGGCAGCTGAAGGCTTTTAATAACTTCGACGGACCTTCAAACTATGAAGCTCTGCAGCGCGACCAGTAAGTGTACTACTGTTACGGGCAACCAAGGCAATTGTTGAAAATCTAACTCAAATACTGCCTACACAAGTCAGACAATTCATAGAGAAGAAGACTCGTGAAATGGAATGCAACACTAGAAACGTCCTTTTTCTAAAATTAAAAACGTAAATTACAAAATTCTAAATCCCCTCCTGAAGAAGTATAGTAGCTGAAGGCTTTTAAATAACTCCGCCGGACCTTCAAACTATGAAGCCCTGCAGCACGATCAGTATTTCACCATAGTGGAAAGAGAACAAGTAAATTATCTTCATAAAAACGCACATTAAACGTGGAAATTCCAAAAAGTCAAAACCACCTCGTGGAGAATGTAGCTGAAGGCTTTTAAGCAACTTCCACGGACCTTCAGACTATGAAACTCAGCAGCGCGACCTGTATTTTATTGTTATGGTAAGTGGTCCAAAACGTACATATTGCTCTAGTATCTCTCTTCTCACCATCGGATGTCCAATTCTATTTCCTTAAAATATCATTCATTACATTCTCTACTTCCAACCTCATAAAACCTAAAACTCGAGGGCAGACAATAAAGTCAACGTAAGCTCAGAGTTAGACCTAGGAACGCTCTTAAAACTCATTCCTGATTTTGATACCTCAGAAAATTCTCAAGTACTTATGTATATAGATTTATACGCTCTTGTGACTCTGCATTTCAACTCGCTTCAATACATCAAGAAACAGTTCTCTTTACGCACTCGTTAAATAAACTCACTGGACCAGGTTCATCGGACGTCCATTCTAAACAATTCTTCAAATGGTGCTACCTAAAACAATTTTTAATCCAAAAATTCTCCCAAACTATAACGCTAGCAGCTAGCACATTTGACCCTAGAATTACAATCTTACTTTCAAAAACCTCATGAAAGCATCACCGAATTCTTTCTACTTGTAGACGTAGATGTAGAAGTAAAATTATAGAGAAAATAACGGCAGAAATCACAGATATCTCTTTAGAAGGCCGGTAAGCTACCACAGAGGAGACGGCTCTGAATGTGTTTGTGAACGGTCTTAATTCAGACATTGGAATGATGCTTCGGGTTCGATCTTTCACAAATTTATTGCATGTGGGTAATTTCGCGACCCAAGAAGAGAAAATCCGAAATATGAACAAAGCTTCTAACAAATCTTATATAACATCCCTAGTCCTAGTCAGAGTAAACCAGTTCCGCAGTTCAAGAGTTCACAAAGGTCACATCATGTCATGTCACCCGGTCATGTCGAAAAATTGAGAAACGCGAACTCGATCTCACGTCACTTATGCAAAAACAAATCCAAATAACGTCCGTTAAGAATTTCAACGAAACTATATTTAAAAACACCTACGATGAACAAGTCATAAACGAAAATATCGAACGTTTAAATCAAATTCTTAATAGCACCTCTAAAACTATTTTCGATTTAAAAGTTACAGAGGAAATTTCAACTATCTCAATTTTAATATTAGTATCAGATACCAATCTCGAAAACGAGATTAACGATTGTCTTTCAAGTATTTTATTTGCAAAATCAAACATAATTCATCACTCAGTCATTTCTCTTAATAAACTATATCAAAATCTTCTTTTATCAAATCACGCTAAATCTAATAAACAATTAGTTAGCCCTGTTACGATCGACAATATCAATAAAATCCTAGATTCGTCTCAACTCTCTGCTTATGTTTACTCGAATAGGTTAGTTTATATATTAGATTTCCCTCTCATTAAGAAACCCGAATTCCATCCAATATCCAAATTCCTCACTCTATACCACCACCCTACCAGAGCATAACTACTTGGCCTCAAACCCTAGCGGTGAACAATACGTAAACACGAGCTCTTTGGACAACTGCAAGACATACGCTGAAAGAAGAAGCGTGTGCCGAGATACTATTGTCTACAACTCCGATACACGACCCGTTTGTGAGCTACAAATCCTACTCAGCGTATCGAACGATCCTAACATCTGTACGACTACAACTTTCGCCGCACAAATCTATACGTTCCAACACCTGGAAAACAACAGATGGCTCTACATCGTTAGCAACGCAACATAGTGCATCAATGCAACAATCAAGCAGGAACATCACTTGAAGAAATCTGTAAACTTCATACTGCATACAGCCATGCGATTCTCTAACTGACACATCATAGATGACAACATCGACGACCTCACAAATGACAAGCTTTTCGGTTTGAAGGATAAAATCGAAGGCGAAGTCGTCGTTGTCGTCAAAGGCGAGGATGATTTTTCATACATTTGGAACCATATTTTAGTTCTATGTCGCGCCGTCAACATCGTTGAAGCGCTGCGATCGCGCACTTATAGATGTTGCAACGATGATTTCTTGGTTGTAAAGATGTTTTGCATTAGAGGATCACCCCCCAGTACTCTATCAGCACACCAAAGTAGAGAGGACAACGTCACATATCCCATTATAGTTCCTGATATCAGAACTGAAGATTGTTTCGACGAAATTGAAGACCAGCATTTTCCAAACTTTCTACCCATTTCAATTAATGAAACACCGTTGGACTCACTCAGCAATCTGAAACACTAACTTGACAAACATTATGAGGAGATCCAGAAAATAAGAAATTCAAAACAAATTCTCTTGGTTCTACTTCACATACAAACTCATACAAACTATTCAGAAGATGTCTCAGAGTCCCATATACTTTTGGTCGCAACAGTGATGACAGCCACTGCGTCCAGATATTTAACAACTGCTTCGGAAATTCATCTAGACGACAGCATCGATCAACCCATCACATCCAGCAGAACATCCTGATGACCACATTAAACCAAACTGCTACATCATGTATCTCCGAAGACGACAGCGACGACAATTCCTCCACTTCAAAAAGATTCGGCGCTAACGCCCAATTTTTATTCAAGATGGGGAGGTGTTATATAATATTAGCTTTCCGCCCGCGGCTTCGCCCGCGTGGAATTCGGTTATATTGCGGTATAAATCACAAACGACACACAGCGCCATCTACAATCCATCCATCAAGCAAACAATATTTTTGTTTTCCCTCGGGAATATCTATTTTTTTCGGGATAAAAAGTACCCTATTATTTAATCCGGACTTCTAACTTTACGTCTGCAAAATTTCAAAGCAATCGGTTCAGTAGTTACGGCGTGAAAGCGGAACAAACAAACAAACAAACAAACAAACTCACTTTCCGATTTATAATATTAGTAAGTAAGGATAACATTTTCTCCACATATACCTACTTATTTACCTATAGCTTATTTTACATATGTATTTTCATCATTCATATTGTTTACCTCATTTATCTTTTAGTCCATTTAAGTAATGAGCTGTTTATTTTATAATTAGTACCTAATTTAGTTTAAGTACTATTTAGTATTCGCATTGTTCCAAAGGTTGTCATTAATCAATAAGTGATTACTTAAGTGTTTATTTACTTTTCCCATATATTTCTCCATATAATGAAGAGTTCTTAATTTTAAGTTAGTTTTATTCCTGCATTGTATTGTAAAACTTATACTCAATTCTAAATAAAATTATTTTATTTTTTTAAGTCGCTTTTGCCACTACCACAACAAAGAGTGTATTCAGTATGAATGTAGATAGATGGAGAGGGAGACTAGGACCAAAGAAACGATGGATACAGATGGCCTCAAAGAGGACATGGAAAAGAAGGCAGTGAATGTCACTATGACGAGTGGTAGAGAGAAATGACAGCGAAAAAGATATTACGCCGACCCCTTATAAGATTGGGAATACGTCAGGAAGAAGAAGATGAAGTCTAGGAGTTGCAAACTATTGAGAAGATGTCTTAGAGTCCCATATACTTTTGGTCGCAATAATGATGACAACCACTGCATCCAGATTTTTAACAACTGCTTCGAAAAAACATCATGACGACTACATCGATCAACACATCACGTCCAGAATATTTCGATGACTACGTTGAACCAAACTACAATATCATGTATCTCCGTAGATGACTATACGGACATCACATAGTGATGGGACGGTCCATTCCAGCAAGTGAAAATCCCTTTTAATGAAAACTAAAATCAGAATAAGAAATTAGTATTTGCAAATCGATGAAAAGCGATTAAAATGCAACACTAGAGACGCACTTTATTCTGAAATTAGGAAATGAAAAAAAATCTTGAAAAAATGAAAAAGTTTGGAAAATATGCCTAATACATTCTGCATGTATATGCTATACATGGAAAATGGAAAAATTTACCGGAATGTGTAATGAAACTATTGAAAAAAATTAACATTCGACAAAAGACTAAAAATTTCAGCACAAACGGTTGAATATATCTACTTCAAAATTGAGTTCAAAGATTTCACCCGAACATACAAATATATTTACATACATTGCAAGTTAAATAAAAGCTTTTAAAAATAAAAATTTTACTATAACGATAATGAAACCATAACACCTACATAATAATATATATGTCAAATCGCTAGCTGATTTTGGATCGGTTATCGTTATAGTTAAATGGTGCAACCCACCATAGCCTTGAAAAGTTGAAAGTTGAATGACCAAACTTTTTAAAATGGAAAATCAACTACAGTTACTATCGCCCACGATTAATATTATTATGATGTGTGTATACTAAAAGTACAGTTACATGTAATATTTGTCATTACGCGGTAAACTTAGAACCAGTTTAAGATATTTTGTTAAGATTCAAAATATTACAGCGTGAGACAAATATCACCGTCGACTATTTTAGAAAAAAAAAAATTATAGTCCCAGAAATTATTGTTTTTAAGAGATATGGGAATTAGGAAATAAAAATTATCTTAAATAGAACATCTCAATATGAGCCACTTACCACAGAACTAACAAATATTGCAGAAAACGTGAAAACTCTTTAGGTACTTTTTGACACACAACACATAACTGGATACAATACCTTGTACCTCACTGCCCTAAACCTATCCTATGGACATTGATAATATTTTTAAAGGCAAACTGTTAAAAAAATATTAAACTGGATACAGTTACTAAGTTAAAATACTTAAAATCTATCTTTGACAAGTCTGAAGTCAGCTTTTAGGCTGCGCAGTAGATTGTACAAGAACAAAATTACTGCGCAGCTTATCTACCAACTTCAGATTTGCAAAGGTCTACTAACGGCCGCTCCCAATATACAATCTATCTGTTGATTCGCTCACTAGAGATAGAATTTTTACATTACTTCTATGGAGCTAATGTAAAAATCCTATCTCTAGTAAATAAATCAGCAGATAGATAGAATATTGGGACCAGCCGTAAGTTAGCGATAGGTGTTATGAGGATGAATGGAGAAATGAAAGTGAGGATGTTACTCTGAATATGGTTTATATATTACAGGGTTTGGGAAAGATAAACATAATTACTGTTAATGAGTTCAAAATAGGTGATTAGTGAATGATTCTAAGTAAATTTTTATCAAACTTAACGTAAATAAAGTGATTAAGTAATGTGGTATTTAGTAATTAGTTAGCTGCACGTAAACATAATATTCTGGTAAATACCTAGGTACTGGCTAAATAACATTATCTTCATTATCTACTAGCTTCCGCCAGCGGTTTCGCCCGCGTCCTTTGGATTTTTTTTCGTGCATCCGGATAAAAAGTAGCCTATAGTCTTCCTTGATAAATGGGCTATCTAACACTGAAAGAATGACTGAATTCAAATCGGACCAGTCGTTTCTGAGATTAGCGCGTTTAAACAAATAAACTCTTCAACTTTATAAAATTAGTATAGATTGCTGAAACAGCTTTTACTTTATACAATTAGCTACATTTTAATTAAAAGTTTTACAATAAATTCCATCTTCAAACACGAAAGAAAAAAAACCCGTTATTCCAAGAACGGATAATCCGTCTCAAAAAGTGTTTCTCAAACAAAAAAACCGTTCGATCGAATTCCCTAAACCGAACGAAATCCAATCTCAAAAATGGCTATAAATAAAAATGCTACAATGAGACGTCCGACAATTGGCATGTTCGTCAAACGCGCTTAATAAGTTTCTGCTTACTTGTCCATCATCACTAGAGTTTTTATAACTTAGACATGATTAAAATCCAAAGAAAACTACACCTTAAAACTGTAACACTAAAATCCAATCTCCTTTGAGGCATATCTGCTGAAAATTTAATTTTCTCGCAAGGTGAATTCAATCTTATGTGCTGTGATTCAAGGTTGGTTTTCGCTTGAATAAGGTTGACATCAAAGGGCTGAACGAGTGGAGAAACGGCTTCTTATGTGTAGTTCCGACTCACTTATTTTGTCCATACTAAGACAATGTATGCGGTGAATTCGCGGTTCGGCGGTAAAAACACATGAGTAGAAAAACGGAACAGAGACTAAGCTTCTTAAGAACGTGCAAAATTGTTACCTATTTTGGTAGGGTTGTCACAATAGGTTAAGACAAATTAAACAAAACATTTGTTAAATAGTTTTATTAAAAGTTATAACGCAACAAACATAAAACGCGGTCGGATTGAACCTCCTCCTTTTTTTGAAGTCGGTTAAAAGACGCAGGTAAAAAAAATCAGCTTAATCAGACTTCGGGAATAAGTTCAAATCTTTACTTACAATACTTAAACTTAACCCAACCTGGGTGGGTATGGTTGTAGTAGGTAGGTATGTACACACTTACAATACATACATACTTACAAATGCTAAACTTGTCATAATAATGAAAGGTAAAAACAAACCGTGTACAATTCTCTTCTTGTTAAAAA
>NWSH02000605.1:3780284-3808104 GCA_002382865.2 Heliothis virescens | reverse complement strand
AAAAAACCGGCGCATAACCTCAAATTGCTGTTAACACTTTGAATATGCAATTTACTCCCAATAACGTATAAAACAACAAATTATACAGATACATACTAAAATTCTTAATACATACATCTAATGTGAGGTAATGATTGCCATAAATGTAACTCTAAATATTTTTTTATGTAATATTTTATTGCACAAACTCACCTGCAGTTGGGAAGAAATCGCCATGTTGTAACTATTGCGATTGTTACCAGTTACTCAAAACATTTATAAGCGTTCCAATAATATCGTTCGATACGATAAGAAATCGAATTCCCGTAATCTGTGAGGGAATGATTTTTATTTGGGGGGACATATTAAAAATGGAATTTTCTTTTGTATCAATTAGTCGTTGGTAAAAAGAAAGTTTTTAAGAGAAAATAACACACATTTCTCATATATATTAGAAATATTTTATTAATGCAAATATTTTTTCCTCCGAGATACACCGGTATTTCAGTTGTTTTTTGGGCTAAGGGACATGGTGAGGGAATGATTTTCAGGGTATAAAACTAGCCATATCTTTTTTTCTTTAGCGACTATGGTTTTTTTTTTGCTAGCAAAAGTAGTATAGACAGCGTACATTGAAATAAAAAATACACAACATAGTTAACCTAATAGGACACGGCACCGTCAACTCAGGAATCAAATTTCGGATTTTTTTGACATATACCCTTATCAGTATTTGTGATTAAATTTGAAATTAAATATGAGTCACCACACTTCGTCTTGGTGTTAGAAATATCATTACTTGATTATGTATACAGATGTTTTGTTATGTAGGTTAAAACTGAATTTAATAGAAGATCGTATTGGTCTCAATATCATATGGGGATGTAGCTCAGTGGTAGAGCGTTCGCTTTGCATGTGAAAGGCCCCGGGTTCGATCCCCGGCATCTCCAATTTTAATATTTGGTTTAAACAAATTCTAATTGGCTTATTATTCTAGTTTACGTGGATAACCTCTATGGTCATGGTCACCTATGGCAGATACAGGTATTACTATAGCCATTGGTGATGGTAAAGGTGACAGCCACACACAAAGGGCTGCAGCCCACTTAAACCACTGACACTTATATTTTGGAAGAGGTATAGCAGAAATTCCAGTAAGTGTAGTTTTTCACTATACAATTTACGTCAATACACTATAGTGGATGATATAGCCCTAAGCATTGGAAATAAAAATCGGCCAAGTGCGAGTTGGACTCGCGCAGGAAGGGTTCTGTACAATTAGGTAGGTATCTATGAAAAATGAACGAACCCCTTGTTTTTTTTTTATTTCTAGTATTTGTTGTTATAGCGGCAACGAAAATACATCATTTGTGAATATTTCAGCTTTCTAGCTATCACGGTTAATGAGATACAGCGTGGAGACAGACAGACAGACAGACAGACAGACGGACAGACAGACAGACAGACAGACAGACGGACAGACAGACAGACAACGAAGTCTTAGTAATAGGGTTCCTGTTTTACCCTTTGGATACGGAACCCTAAAAACGAGAGAAACACATCCTGCTGCTGGGGTAACTCGGTCAAGGTGGAGGGGATCAGATAGGCAGTCGTTTCAAGTAAAACAATGGTCATCATAACTTAAAAAGACTAAGCAAGTTTATTGATCACTAGCTTCTGCCAGCGTCTTCGCCCCGTTCCCGAGGGAACTATTTCCCGTAGGTACCCGGATAAAAAGTATGTTATGCCTGTATGCCTATGTTGTTCCTCAGGGTCTATTGTATCTCTTTACCAAATTTCATCAAAATCGGCTCACTGGTTTAGGCGTGAAAGCGTAACAGACAGACAGAGTTACTTTCGCATTTATAATATTAAGTTGGGATTTTGCCAAAGGGCCGTCTATCTATGAGGTATTGCATCCTGCATTTGCTTGACTGCCATCATCATTCTATAACGTTACAATCAAAACCTTCGCTACGTAGAAATAGTATAGATAATAAGTATTTCGGTAGACATTCATAGTATATTTGTACAGCTGGGAAGAAAGACTTGAAATCAGTAGGTTTGATTAGAAAAGTAAGACATCAGGGGATGTAGCTCAGTGGTAGAGCGTTCGCTTTGCATGTGAAAGGCCCCGGGTTCGATCCCCGGCATCTCCAAATTATTTATTACTACAAAATATACGTAATTAGCTTTAATGATAGGTATCCTAAGGTATTTTCTAGGAAAAGCTAATTTTAATCGATTGAAAATCGAGGAAACTTGGACTATATAGTCTGAAATGATTAACGCTCGATCTTTATCTGTGTGAGGAGGCCTATGCCCAGCGTTGGGACGATAAAAAAGGCTATGATGACGTAAAATACAAAAAAAAGCTGCTGATTTATCCTATCATTCAGGATCTAAGGTTACCTAATAAGACACCATTCCTGGCTCCTTTGGACTTAATAAGCAACGAAGTTGTGTTTTTTGAATATAATAGCTAATTGGGTTCTAGCCAGTTAGTTAAAAAAATAATTATATCACAAACGTTACCTGACCTTAGCTGGTTGTAGAATCTGTATTTTTAACTACTTACATATTATGGAGTTTTCGGCAATGTCTATAACTTTTATTTTTGTTTATACAGCCGAATAGAACAAAACGACGATATACGTCTATATTTTATTTGTGTGTCCCAACACACGGGGATGTAGCTCAGTGGTAGAGCGTTCGCTTTGCATGTGAAAGGCCCCGGGTTCGATCCCCGGCATCTCCAAAGACACTTTTTATTAGATTAATCTTACGGAGTGCCTGGTTATGTAGTTTGTGGCCTAGGGGCATGCTGTTTCCCCATTTTCCTGTACCAGGATATACAAAATGACATGCAAATACTTTTGATGTGTGTCTTGGACACCGTGGTCTAATGGTGAAGGAAAACATCATGAGGAAACCTTCACTAGGAAGTCAGAAGTCAGTTGAATTTCTTCTGAAGAAAGGTTGTAGGATAGTTTTTATCCAGATACGTGAAGTAGTCCCCCTGGAGAAGGGAATCATAACCCTCCTTTTCGCTTCGCCCTAGTCGGGTAAATAGCAATTAAGCTAGATTTTCTCAATTTTCCTATGAATCATAATTTTCAAACCAATACCTACATCTGAAAACTCCCATCTTACAAACACAAAGTACCAGGCTACCAGGAATTACAATCTGCCACGAGCCGGAGGCCCGGCGCATCAATACGAGTTTATCAATTTTACTATAGTCCGAAAAAATAGTATAGTATAATCATTCATCATACGAATTAACAAGAAAATACCATGAAAACACCTTAAAATCTCCCATTTTTCGAGCACAAAGTAAAAACGACAGCAGGTCAACGTGTACAAATCTGTCAAGTTTTACCTTTTGAACCTTCCACTATTGTGATAAGGTTGAAAATCTATCGCACAAATTTGACTTAACTTGTAACTTGATGTCCTGTCGTCTGTACCAGGCTACCAGGGCGGCATAAGACGTAGGAATTACAATCCTCCACGAGCCGGAGGCCCGGCGCGTTGGTACTCGGGTCACGCGCTCCTATCGATCCGGCGAGGTGTCTGAAACGTGAGCCTCTGTTCAGGACCTTTATTTTAAGGAAATTGTAGGTTTTTGTTTGGGATATTTTTGTGATAATAGTGGTGAGGAATTATCGCCATGTAGCTACCTTGCACCAACGGTTATGTCCTGTAGGAATTTATTCACGCACCCAAACAAAAAGTAGTCTTTAGCATTCCTCAATAAATAGGCTACCTAAAACTAAGAATCTTTCAGATCCACACATTCACACATCTGACATAGGTACAATTCAAACAAACAAACAAACTCTTCAGCTTTATGATATTAGTAGGTATCGATCAACTAACTGTGCTATGTAACAACAGAATTGCCTTATTTTTTACTTCGCTCGGTAGGTTTCATGAAAACCGTCGATTGAACTGCTTATTTTTCAACAGTATATAGCATTGCTACTCTTTGAGACTATTTACGTACAATTCGGTAATTTATGATTAAATAGCAACACCTGGTCAATCTTAATTATCGTTGAGAAAAAAACTGAAGTCTGGTAAAAGACTGAATGAAACCAGTCGTATAACCTTAACATCAACAAACAACGTTGATATAAGAAACCTTTTATATACAAATAAAACATACAGGTCAAACTTAAAATCTTCTTTTTCGTCGATTAAAAACTGAAATCTAGTAAAAGACTGAAACCAATCCTTATCAAAAATGGTATAACTTCAACAAATAGCATTCCAAAAATATTCAAGAACAATAACTCCAAAACTCCAATTTGTAGTAGAAAACAAAACAGAACCTACATATTGGTACAAAGCCTCCAGTTTTCAGGATAATGCGGAGCCTCCGAGTCTCCATTTCCTCATACCATCGATCGACCAATACGCAGCCTGCATACGAAATACCCAATCTTCTACCATCCCTTGTCACTTAAAAATAGACCTTATAACTGTGGCGATAAGGTTGTATTTTGTGTGGTGTGATGTCACCAAGAATTGGACCTTCAGAGACCAGTCAAGGACGCGTGTTTGCTGTAGTTTTCCAATAAGGTTGGTTATGTGTGAATGTTATTGACTGATTAATTAATTTGTAAGATCAATACCTTAGGTTATTATTTATATGAATATTATAAAACTGAAAACTTTGTTTAACTTACTCAGGAATTACTGGACCGATTTGAAAAATGTTAGATAGGCCATTTGATTTTGAGGAAGATTAAGCTTTTTATACCGGTGTGCTTAAAATGGTATAGCGTAGACACCGAAAACTAACTGATGAGACTGGAGACATCATTGTTTTTATTAAATATCCATCTACACATACGATATTAAAAATCCCTATTATATTTCTCATTTAAAATCTTTATTTAAAAGTTCAAAAAATCCTGAAAGAAAAATGTTTAGATTTTGACGAACGTGACAATTTCCGAAGACTTCCTCAGACGGGCTCAGGACACGTAGCACACGTACTGGTTTACGTGACCTTCAACGTACAGCAACTGAGAATAGAAATATACTAGATATTTGTTAAGTTTTACTAAAATTTGAGGTCGTTATAGGGGGTTTTAATGTTGATTAATATAAATTATATCTTTTTGAAATGATAAATAATGGAAGAAAAGTAGTATAGTATTATTTTCAATGTTTTATTGCTTTATACAGACAAAATAAGCCTACATACCACGATATATCAATAAGAATTGAAAATATTATCTACGTAACTTCGTAGCGCTACGCCGTAGCAGCGCTACGCTCATAAAACAGGCATATTCTATAACGTTCAAAACTAATTTATTAGCATCAGTGACCCAGAATGCGCCGTTAGCACCACGCCTTCCCGCCAATCGCCGCGCCCCACGCCTCGCGAGCCCCCCAACCAGCCAATCAGAGCGCGCCGTTCGAAATTTAAAACGTCACTGTAGACGTATACCCGTTTCTGTCACTCTTGGTCCGTTCGCACCTCGGTTCGGATGTTTTTTTAGTTGGATAATGTTTTATTTGTATTTAAATGTAATTTATTTTTTATTGCGCTGTAAATGTTGAAATTTTCTACTGACATGCTTTTTTACACATTACAAATTACTATAAGTTTCGTAATTGATGGCTATTATAAAGCTCCATATATTTTGCCATTTTGTCGTGATCTTATAAAACTAGTGCAGATGTCCTTTATGATAATATGTAAATTAAAAAAGTATCGACCACTCCCCGTCTTATTAAACCTTAAATTATTATATGAAGGGAATAAATCATATTCCCATCACTATACGTCTTCAATTTTATTTATGGCTTAATTATTTTTTATAATACAGAGATGCGTTAAGGGGTATATAACCTCTTTAGTTAAGGGGGTGTCACTAACATCTTCTTAAGGCACTAAATCAGAATTACAACCTTTTAAGGTGACCAATATAACCAATATTCATAGACCCCTGCATGTGAAGGATTAAATGCTGTAATGTTCTACGATGATGGGTCTTGGTAAGTTGGTCATTGCCCCCCACTTGTGAAAATGAGTTTTATAAAAAAATATGGTAAGTAGTTAAGTGGATGCATAGTCAGGGATGAAAGGGGTGGAATAGTGTTATGTTTTTTATTTGCAGACTTGTTATTCTTAGTGAAGAGACAACACGAAAAATAAAAAAATATTTCAACTGTAGTGTAACTTGGATTTTTTTTGCTAACTTTTTCATGATTTTTTTTCTGTTATATATATTCTTCGAGGTTGCATTCGGTAAATAATTATTTAAGCAAAAAAAGCAACTTTACAATTAAAAGTCAAATTAAATATAATAAGACAAAAAATGTCCATAACCGTATTACAACTTTAATTAATCAATAATTAATTTAGAAAATTGCCCAATAAATGCCGTTCTTATTTCAAAAACCAATTACTCGCCAATTACGTGAAAAAAAAACAACAAAGACAAAACCGTCTCAATTACAACTGCAACATTAGTACAAAGTCAAAACACCGTTATGGCTTACTCACACCTCTGCCATTTCTGTCTGCAATTATTATCGCAATAACCAATTAATTATGACCTCTCTGTACACACAACCTCCCCCCTATCACACCGGGTACACTGAGCGAAGAAGGGGGTCACAGGGCTCAAGTTAAACTGGAACTATCTTAAAGCTACGACAGTTAGAAACGTCAAAACATTTGAAGGTTCATAGGTTAGAATGTAAAGCGTGAGAATATTTCCTTTACTTTTTTTATGTTACGGTATACGCAATATTTGAGTTTTGTCGCCACATTTAAGTACTTTACGCGTAATGAGGAACACGCTTAGTCATGATTCATGTGCGTGATCTTAAGTGGTTTAAAAATAATTCACAATTTTTAAATGGTAGGCATAAAAATTAGTAACTTCGCGAAAAACGGAATAAGTCGCTTATTATTTTTAGTGAAAAAATCAAATAGTCACTATACCTAAACAAAATTAGAACGTTATGTTTAAAAATAGAACTGATTCGTCATTACTTTTTTTAAGGGCACAGGTCAAAAGCACTTTATGCTGGTATAGAGATTTTATTTGTTACCTTTGTACCTGTGAAATACGTGAGAACCTAGAAGGACCTCTTTTTTACCTGACAAAAAAGGAGTAGGTTCTTTTCGACTGAATATTTTTCTCTAATAATTTACAGAAATATATTTTGATAAAAAAATATTAAATTTTTATAGCTGTATCTAATCCTGTAAAGTAATTTACACCTAATTAAAATCCTAAGCCCACACCCAATATCCGAAATACAAAAAAAAACCTTTTTTTCGCACACCTAACATTTGGCCCGTAATTAGGGCACACCCCATAACAGCGGGACTAGGAACGTGCCACGTTCCCGCGTCACGTAAGCCTAACCCAATTACAACGACGTGACGTTCGGATATTCGACAGCACGCTCCGAGCCGACTCGGGGCTTGTTTCGTATGCCCGTCGTATGGCCGGGCCGGTTCGCGCACACATCCACCGCACGCCGTATAGTTTTGATACCAGATCTTCAATGACCGCTGGACCGACAGCCCCGGCACACGTGTTTTTACCTCCGGCGACGTATTACCAAAATGCATGTAAATAGTGACGCATGCAACCGCGCGTGTAACCGATCGTGTTTTAGCGCGCGGGAAAAGTTTGGCAGTTGACATTCGCGCGCTTTGACTTTTTGTTTTATTTTTTTTTCCTATTCTGTGCGGCTGCGGTAGGCCGTTTATAAGTGACTGTGGTAGTACTGAAAAGTGAAAAGTGGATTTAACTAGAATTGTGTTGTTTAGCCGTTGAATTATTTGTGAATTTGTGATAAATTTCCATTTTGGATATATTAATTTAATTCGGTAATTATCGTCGCTTTCGTTAATAAGTAACAATTAGGCAGAATGTTTGCATACCTTAGCCTAATATTTAAAGTGAAAAATTTACCTCTACGGAATTTTCCTCAATTTTTTTTTAACTAATCACAAATTAGTTTTAACTACTTAACATCATAAAAATCACTAGAACCGTCTCTTGCGCATGTCCAATACAAATAGCTGTTATTACTTAACAAACATAGAAACCTGTTAATCTCAGATCCCTTGAGGTTAACAAAATATTAACGCAATATTTAGGCTCTGTGTACACACGAGACACTAATAGGTGCCGATTTGACAGAAAACAATCGCGGTGCGTATACGCACTCTATGTCAATATATCGAATGTTCTGTGTACATAATGTGGGAATTTTTAGTGGTGTAGCATGGGAATTGATTACTAGATAATTAAATATTAGGTACGGTTTTCATAGAAAGGTTTTTAGTTATTAGTTTAATTTACCTGTTTTCTTTTAAGTGTAGCTTTATATTTTTTCATGTTTAATTCCTTTTATAATAGAGATTCCAATATTTTTCAATAAACCATAGTGTTTAGTGGAAAAGCTAAATATTTATAATTTTTAAACATATTTCTCCTTCGTTTCACCGTTTCCTGAGACAAATATTTATTTTCTTTTGAACAAATAATCTATTCCAACCAATTTTATATGTACTTACTTTAGTTTTCTTTTTCTCTGAAAAGATTAAAGTAACATTTGTTTTTAAAGAAAAATCGGACGGAACAAACTTCTCACGTAGTTAAATTCTTCTTGATCATTTTACTTCCATTGTAACAACATCATCTCTCAGCTCATATAAGTATCTTATATTTCTTACTACTAAGTTGATTAGTTTCTTATCCATCACATGAGGTATCACAACACAGCCCAGCGGCCCAGAGCCCCCTGAAGGTGCGCCCCAGATACCCCTAGATCAACCAAATTTATAGTTATCCATAGAAAGTACTTAAAACTCAAGTAACCTTTCTTAAAAAAAAGAAAATCGGACGGAAAAAACTTCACACGCAACTAAATCCTTCTAAATAATTTAGTGGAAGGAATACTTTAAGAAACAAAAAATTGCCATCTTAATAACATCATCTTTCTCCTATTTCCTAGTTCTCAGTTGATTAGTTTGTTAGGTCTCATTAGGTCTCCAGCCCCCTGCAGGCGCGTCCCAGGTACCCCTAGATCAAGCAAATTTATAGTTATCCATAGTAAGTACTTAATACTCAAGTAACCTTTCTTTAAAAAAAGAAAATCGGACGGAATAAACTTCACACATACTTAATTTTTTCTAGATATTTTTTAGTGGAAGGAATACTTGTAAAAACAAACTGCCATCGTAATAACATCATCTTTCTTCTATTTCCTACTGCTCAGTTGATTAGTTTGTTATCCATCACATTAGGTATCACGACACAGCCCAGCGGCCCTGCAGCCCCCTGCAGGCGCGCTCCAGGTACCCCTAGATCAAGCCACACTGCGCTGTTTTTGCTTCGTTAACGGACAAATCGTTGCGTAAAAATAGTAGAGGTATTTGTAGGTTTGTAGATTAAATATATCTGAGAGTATGTAGTTAAAACAGGTATTCATTTGTTCAAATAGGTACGGAGTTGACTTTTGTTATTCATTAAACTTGAAAACAGTGCAGAAATACTGCATCTGTCAAGTGAGTAAATTCTACTAATATAAATGTGAAAGTTTGTGAGAATGTATGTACGGAAGTTTGTTACTCTTTCTCGCAAAAAATACTGGGTGGATTTTGATGAAACTAGGCAGTAATATAGCTTATATGTCAGAATAACATATAGGCTATATTTTTTACGGGCACAAGAAGCTAGTTATACAATAAACTTGAAAACAGTACAGAAATACTGCATCTATCGGGCGTGTAATTTGTGAATATATCTAAGACAGTCTTCTTCTTTCTTATTAATGATATTACGGCTATTAATTAATTCATACATACGAGTAACATTATGAAAATTACAGGTAACACTAGGTTTATTATGTGAGTAAAAATCAAATTGATGGTTTTCTGCTAAATCCATGGTTTAACAGATGATATTATCTGTAAATTACATACACTAAAAGTGCTTTATTGAAACATCACAATTTATTTGCGAAACAGTAATAGCACCTACCGATATAAAAACGAAAAATAATATGTCCAGAAAGAACGTTGTCAGACTTGACTTAAGACAGAGAAGTAAGAAAGAAAAAGACATTACATTGAGACATTGGGATAAGGGCAGAAGGATGATTTATCATTCATCATCACATTCATTTGTATTAGGACTAGAGAAGTATCTCCTTTACAAGCCCGTAGGTGTATTACTCATCCGCATAACATTACAATACCTAATAAAATACTTATTTACTCATTCTTATAATATACCCCAACAATACCTCAAATACATAGGCACTGTAATTCGGTACAACTCAGTCACGTACCACATCGAAGGTGTTAGGTTCAGAGTTCAGTTCCGTGCAAGTAAAAAGTAATAGTAGGTTGCTAGCATCATTATCTGGTTCTTGAAATTTTGTTTTTTTTGTTGTAGGTGTTAGATTTTGTAGGGGATTAATAACTGGTGTTAGAAAAATTAGGTTTTAATTTGAAAGGTTCAAAGATTTTTAACAGTATTAAAATTTGTGTTTGGGTGTTACCTAGGCCCTTGTTTTGAAGGAGAATCAACCAAGGGCAAAGGCATACAAAGTTGTATCGATCTTTTGATGAGTACTGATATAATTTCATCATCATCATCCTACACTAATCCCCATATTCTCTTGAGCCCAAGATGTCTCCTTCCCTACATTTCGGTCTGAAATAATCTAACAAGTAACAATATTTCTAGCCATATCGTCTTTCACACAATGCCGCCATCATTCCTTTGGTTGTCCTTTTTCATATTCATAATTTAGAGCTTTTACACACTGCAGCCTACGTTGACGGTTGATAGTTGGCCAAAGTTATTTTTAAGATAATCGTGAATCCAGTCAAATTTAACTTTTACCAGATCATTGACGAAGATGCACACATTTATTTTCATACTGATAAATGAGTCCGATCAAACTATAGGTCAACTAAAAGTTTCGAGTGTGCGTGGGCTCGAAGACTTTCCTCAAAACAGTACTTATTTTATTTAAATAAGACAATTTTCAGTGCATTCTGCGACACATGCGATTCACTCAAATTGTTGCTAAGATTTTTATTTATTAATCAACACTTTTAAGTCAATTAGATTAGCATATTTAAATAGATTTTTCTCACATCCACACGTCACGAAAATTCCTAGGCTCAGCACACACGTCATTTTATATATTTGCCGAAGATTGACGAAGTTTGTCGAAGATTGACGAAGTTTGCCGAAGTGCTAACATCAAGTCATCGTAGGCACTCGCTAAGACAAATAGAAGTCCGTTATCACAATATTATATTTGCACATAGTTTGATTGCATTTGTTCGATTTCGATGGCGACAGACTGGAAAAATTGGTTTGGGTATATTTGGATAGGTAAGGTATGATTGTAGGAAAATTACTGTCGTTTGTTTGGCAAGTTAATATCAATTGTGTTGGACCTAATATTATGGAAGAAATAGACATGCTACTTCGACGGGATGATTTTAGTCTTCTTCTTCATATAGAGTGAGCTGCAGGTTTAATCAACTGACAAGCCCTTGTGTCAGAGTTTTCTCAAATCCTCCTGACGGCCTCTGACGTGGAATTATAACTACGATTGCAACTGACTGAGTAGCATTCGAGGACGCCGGCTTTACGTGCCCTCCCAGGCACGGGGGCGTAGCACCGCCAACTTCCAAACTCACAGGATGCTTTTGTGAAAGCTTCTAAAAGCCTAAAAGCTGATTTTAATCATCATTAAACAACTTAATATTTTCTGATCCTAGAAGTCAACTTTTGGTCAAATATATTTTATGCCAAGGTATGCACGCGTTCTTGTATCCTATAGAAGTGTCAATAAGATTATCATATTAACTGAACTAACATAGTTTGTAGCAAAAACTGACACGAATTTGAAGCAATAAACATTTTCTACAACGAAAATATTTTAATTGCTCACAAATTATTACTTCATAATTTGATCGCGTCATTTTCGCAGGAAAACCTATTTGGTACCGTAATAGGAAAACTATTTTAAAAATGGAACACGATAGTCTTTGTAGCCAGTTTAAACGTTCGAAATGTTCTATTTAAAAAATGGAACAGTGAAGTGAATAAAATTGAATGTGGAACTTGTAGTGATTTCAAAAATGGAACTATAAAGTAATGATGGAGCACCCTGGTGGTTTCGCGTCTTCACCGTGGGCGGCCATGCTGGGCCACGGCATGCATGGCATGATGCAGCACGAGTATTCACATGCGCACGCGCACGCATCGATGCCCATGGATCTGCATGTGCCGCAGCCTTTTCCTTATTACCGGTAAGTGATTACTATAATTCCTACTATATAGGGAGTGATTTTTACGACGGTAAATTTAGAAAATGTCTCTTAGATTCTTCACCATGCACTGGTAGTTAAAACCCTATTTAAATCTCATACAAAAACTAAGCCAGCTAATCCCTCCTACATTCCCTAACAAGCGGTTTCCGCTCAAGGATTGGTCGTTTTTTGAAGCGCACAGCAATTAAAGCTTAATTAACAATTATAACACTATCCAATAAGCATAGGGAATTTACATGTTAATAAGGTTGGTTTTCGCTTGAAATCGTGTGCGGTTAAAAAGTGGTGAGTCAGATATGGTTAGTTATTAGGGCTGGATGCCGTCGGTTGCGCGGGCGCAGGTTTTTGCGCTGACTTCGCGGCATAGCGCACGCTTGTGGAAATTGTTGGGGATTTGTGTGTGTGGGTTCTGATGTGGGAAGTTGGGGATTTAGATTGTTGGTTTGTGTTGATAGAGTTGTTGTTATGGTGGAGTAATTAGAAAGAAAGAAAAGAAAAAACAATTATTCACACAAAAAATGAACCACACAAAATAACAAAATTAGTTTGTAATAGTAAAATAAGAAATGTATTATGAGGTTCTATTTGAATAAACTACGTAAACAAGTAATTGAAATGAACCCGATTTTACATTGATTATCGTACTTTCTTACTGTCTCACAGTTTACTCAAAAATGGTCCAAGTTCAAATTCTGTATTTTCGGATAAAAACTAACCTGTATAGGATTAAGGGTTACAAAAGTACCGTATCTTATTCCGATTTATAAGCTTTATTACTATGTATAAGGTTCCATCTAAAGCCACTCAGTAGTTTTGTGTGAGAAACAAACATCCATATAATCACATCTAGTTTTAGTTTAGGTTATGCGATATTGAAAATCTTTTCTTAAAGATAAACAAAATACATATATTATTCATCGCAACAAACACTAGCTTCTGCCAGCGGTTTCACCCGCGTTCCTAGGAACTATTCGGCGCACCCGGATAAAAAGTAGCCTATAGCATTCCTCGATAAATGGGCTATCTAACAATGAAAGAATTTTTCAAATCGGACCAGTGGTTCCTGAGATTACAAATATATACAAACAAACAAATTCTTCAGCTTTATAATATTAGTACAGATACACCGAAGACAAACAAGATTTCAAAAAAACTACAGCCAAAAAAGAATAAAAAAATACATGCTTATGATATAAAATTGCAAATTCCCATGTAAAACTATAGTACAGTCGAGAGCAGGTCAACGAATAGGAATCTGTCAAATTTTGCCAATCGAACATTAACCTTCCGCTTTTGTGATAAGGTTGAAAATCTATCGCAGAAATTTGATAAATTGTGGTAACTTGATGTGCTGTGTCTGTACAAGTTATATTAAGTTGGTTAAAAGCGATGCCATAAAGCCTTTCATGGAAGACTCGTCATAAACATAGGATTACATACTTAATGCACTTATTAATGCAGATGGTATCTTGAAATAGTGAATAACTAGTTGGTTAACGTGGTTTTAGTTGCTGGTAACAAGGTACACAAGGTATATCCCGCAGGACACCCTGCGGGATATACCTTGTGTACCTATTCGAAAAGATACAGCTTGTAAAAATTTGTTCTGGCCAACGGTTTTTTATTGTTTTAAAAATCTGTCCTAAGTTTAATTAAAATTAAGCTGAGTTTAGACTGGAAAACATTAAGATATTTGGGAAAAACCTAAGTAAGAGATATTCAGTCTAATTTATATTAGAACCTACGTTCGAGTTAAATCTCTGAACAAAAACGTTACACAAGTCGATATCTCTTTCAGGTCAAAACAACCGAAAGAATCTTTACAAAAAGTCAAGCGAGTAATCAGAATAACACAAAAGCTACTTTTTATGTGCAGCAAGTTGTTCCCTCGGGTCGTGAGTGAAACCACCGTCAAAACCGACTTTTTCAGTTTCAATTTCTTTGAAATACATATTAATTTCAGTTCTTTACACTCTATTGCATCATCTACTTTCAACTAGTTGTCTTTTCATCTACATAGTCACTCACTACTTCTAAGAATTCGTTTATGACTTATGCTTAACAACTAATGAGCTAATTTGTCTGTTCGTTCGTTTATTATGTCATTTGGTTTTGTGTTAGATACGTAGTAACTGTGCATATTTGGATGTAATATTTTTTCGGTGCATACTTACGTACAATATCCACATGACTTACATAATATACTGTGTGACATCTAAAATGAATCTTTACTTGTAAGAACAAAATGTTGAATTTCTGCGACGAATGGATGATTTAAAGGTATCAATTTCTAGATTGTAGCGACTAATAGCAACTGTTGGGATAAAAAACATTCTACACCTTAATATTATTCGTACAGACGACAGCACATCAAGTTACCACAATCTGTTTCTGCACTCGATTTTCAACCTTATCACAATGGACGTAGGTTAATGCATGATTGGTAAAATTTGACAGATTCGTATACGTTGACCTGCTGTCGTCTGTACATACAGGTTTATAGGCATATAAATCCCATTCTATGTAAGTGATTACAAAATAAAACTCTCTCGAACAGAAAACATCAATCGATTTCCAAGACCAATTTTTTCACCAACATTATCCTACGAGGCGCAAATCCATCTAAACCGCAGTCCCACAAGAAATCGATTTCTTTTTAATATCGATTCCCAATCGAATGTTGAATGACAGTGATCACGTGTCGCCGGTCGCCACTAATGTCCATTCACACTATAATCTGTGCGCGTACGCAGCCCGAAATTACGGGCCAAGATGGCGGGCAGGGTTGTCATTTGGCGTGTCGGGGCTGCAGTCGCGAGGTCTAATTATTGACTGCGGTATAGTAAAGTGAGGTTCCGATGTTTACTTCCTTTGGTTGTTTTCGGTTGGGATGAGTTTAATTGTTTTGAAAATACGGTTCCGTGTATTTGTTGTTACGGTTTTTTTTACGAGTTTTTTGTGTTACTGTTAGTCATATGATTAAGTTTTGAGACCTATGTGGCCTTAAAATCCAATCCTTCTTCCAGCGCAGTTGGGAAAAAACTATGATTTCATATGACGAGATATTATCTACTTTTTTATCTATTCTTTCGGACTGATTTTCGATTTGATAAATGGGACATACCTAATTACAGAAATAACAAAAAGTTAACATTGAAATATTATTACAGTACTGAAATAATAGCATTAAAATTATAGAATTAAAATCTCTTTTATTACCACATATTTTTGGAACAATCAAAAAGGTAACTTATGAAGAGACTTGAATTTTCGACCAAAATGCACTTCCAACAGAATTTTTAAACCACAAAATTAATCGAAATTAACAATCAAGTTATTTAAAGAAACATGTTTGTTCGTGGAACAGTGCAGCAGATAGCCAAGTCCAGCATCATTGTTAGTGCTGACTTAATCAATCCGGTTTACAGAAAAACCGAATTCAATCGTGAAGCGAAAGACTTTGTAATTTCTGTGGCCGTGTGAAGGAAATATTTTTAGTTGGTTTGTTAGATGTTTAAGTCATCTGTCTAGCCTTTTCCCAACTATGTTGGATAGGTATAACAAGCTGCATCAGGGTAAGTACTAGTATCTCTATTAATATTATAAATGCGAAAGTAACTCTGTCTGTCTGTTACGCTTTCACGCCTAAACCAGTGAGCCGATTTTGATGAAATTTGGTACAGATATAGAATAGACCCTGAGGAACAACATAGGCTTTTTACCCGGGTACGGGAAATAGTTTCCTTGGGAAGCGGACGAAAGCCGCTGGCAGAAGCTAGTTTTATATAAGCCAACCCAGTTGCCCAGGTAAAACGATTGCCAGATTTTGTTTATATTAATTTATAGCTTCCAGGTAAAGGATACTTATTAGACGTAATTGTTCTTTAAAGATACGAACTATTTATAAAAGACTAGCTGTCTCGCGCGGTTTCTCTCGCATCCCCGAAGAAAAACTTCTCGTACCCGAGTAAAATAACAAATAAATACAGTAAATTGACAATTTAAATGGGATAGCTCTCTATTGTTCAAAGCGTTTTCAAAATCAGTTCAGTAAATGGAGAGATTACCCTACAACCTCACACTCTATAGGTAATAAATATTTGTATTGAAGAATAAATTTCCAAAATATTTTTAACCGACTTCCCAAAAATGAGAAGGCTCTCTACTACAACACTACATATAAAAAGAACACAGTACTTCTATCAGTCAATTTCATAGAAATAGTCTAGTCTAAACATATTCTAACACATGATATAGAGACTAGTATTAAGATGTAGTGGAACTGGTTCAGCTAATCAGGCCCCGATAGTTACAACATGTCGGTGGCGCTACCTATAAATAAGACTTGGCTAAAATCTTAGATCGATAAGTAAATAAGTAAGTGTTAATTTATTGATAGTTCCTTGGGTTTTTGTAACATATTTAGTGAGATTTATGTCAAAAATATAAGAAATAGTAGGTAAGATAGACTGACAATTAAAATTACAAGTTATCATAGATATTATTTGGTAGTGGTATATATGAACTAGGAACCAAGGACTGTTAGGGATATACTTATTATCACTTCTCGTATTATTCTATTATAAGTAGGTAGGTAGGTAATCTAAGTTCGAGTTAAAATTTCATCTATACTAATATTATAAAGAGGAAAACTTTGTTTGTTTGTTTGTTTGGTTGTAATAAATAGGCTCAAAAACTACTGGACCGATTTTAAAAATTCTTTCACCATTCGAAAGCTACATTATCGACGAGTGACATAGGCTACTTATATTTTATCCGGGTACGGGCAGTAATTCCCACGGGATGCGAGTGAAATCGCGGGAAAACGGTTAGTAGTCAATATACTAAAAATGTCTAGTTCTCAAAGCATTAAGAAACTCGTAGTAAGTAAATAAAATTAATCAAAACTTTAAAGAAATCTATCTAAAACTTCAAAAATTCTTCATATAGGTACTTACCAAAATTAAAATTTCAAAAGAGTTCTTTTTTCAAATGACAGCTGTATTTGGCGTGTTCCTTTTGGGACCACTTCATTAGCGCCCGTGTCGATTGGCCCACGGGTGCGTTTCGTTCCCTTTCCCCTTATCATCAATAATTAATGATGAACCTTCTGCGGCAAACTGACTACAGATTCCAATATACCTTATTTAAATAATGCGTATTTGAACAAATTTTTGACATTGTCAACGATTGTGGAAAAAACTTTTTTAACTAATTAGCGTTTGTGATTAGTTTGCAATTCGTTGAATTGGATTTCGGAAAATAAAGTGACATCTTTTCATTGTCTTTTTCAAAGATACGTGAAGATTTTCAAAAATAAGAGTGCTTCTGTTTTTCACGTGGGAATCGAAGCTATCATATTGCCTATTACGTCCAAGCAACGCAATTTGTCAATAAAAATAATTGCCTATATTTATCTATAATAAAACAAATCGTTTGTGGCTATTAAACTATCTTCTACTAACAATGACATTCTCGTGTCGGTGAAAACCAACAGTTTCACTTTTTACCCCCTCCCTGTAACCACACATTTGCGGCAATTCCATGAGGCACTTAAACTTCATAAGTACTGACTGACATTCACCATAAAAGGGCTTCAAAAGAGTCACAAGCGTCATAAATCGATGGCCGATACGAAAAACTGTACTATCTTCAATTGCCCCTTTAATTCCTCTTACTGTGCACTGATCGTAAAATACGTCACAATTAGTCAGCTAAAGACTTGCTTTATTCATATAAAAAAGATTTTATTTCTGAAAAAAGTATTCAAGTCTAATATATGGGCCGATTTTATTTCCAAATGAGGGTTTATACGTGTAGATAAAGGTGGAGCGTTGTTGATTTTTGCTTTTTTAAAATCCAATTTGCCGATGGAATTGATTGCGTTCAGCCTAATTATCGGTAAGGATATTTCGTAATGAGGTATGATAAAAAATAGAGAGATAGGCTGCACGCTATGGTTGCAGGTTTACTTTAGCTGATCAAATAATGAGGTATTAATTAGCAAATATAATTAAGGTTCAAGTTTTCATTTCTTTGAATTATTCTTTGTTGAATAAACAGGCAGGTGACTTACCGTGTGAAAGAAGTCGCATTTGAAGATCTTAAATACCCAAACTTTTTTTAAACTACAGCAAACATTTTTAGTGCTTGTATTTCTAAGACATTTTTTTTGCCATCAGTAGCTATGCTACTCATAATTATAATTACCTTCCGTCTGCTTCGACCAAATGAATATGAAATTATGCTACTTACATAGTTTACCAAGTAAAATGAGAAGTATCTTGTAGCAAAAAGTCCACAATCAAATGGTAGACTGGGGTGCGCAGGCGCCGGTTGATAACGTGTGTGGTGAAGAATTTACATTATTTTTTTATAGAGCATAGAACCTGTAACTTTTGAGTTTTACAATATTTCTGTGCTAGATATTAATTTCTCTCACATGTACTTATAAAATGTGTTAGCGAGGCCCAGTGTACCCAAAAAGGGCCTGATTTACAATTTTATCAGTAAAAAACATACAAAGATTTGAGAATCTCCTATTTTTTGGGAAGTCGATGATGAAGTCATTTTTTTTATTACAAACCAAACAATAAATTGGCATCTACACAAAAATTTCATATTCAATATTTAAACTAAGCATTCCAAATTCAAAAGAGTTTCATATTTCGAATCCTCAGCTTCGAATGTTCTATTGAGAAGCAAACATCTAAACATTTCAAAAACAGAACGCAATCAAATCAGCCCATCAATATTTACGGCCAGTTTCACAGGTTCCAAATAAAGTTCTAGATAGTTATCTGACAGATAAAGCCATAGAAATGTTTTTAATTTTGACTACTTTTCTATAGTATTATCAGTAACATCGCACAACTTTTACTTCAGCATAACGGCGGTCCCACACGCTATCAGGGCTCCTGTTCACGGCTTAATTGCCCCATAGAAATTAATGTTATTATATCGCGAGCTTGTCCCGAAGATTGTCAGTGAATAGACGCGATTAGTGTTAAGATACTGATAATAAGGCTGCCCATTCATAGTGTAACGGGTTGGTTTTAAGTTTCACTAGACTTTGCCTTCATTATGCGGTTTTCTTTTTTTAAGGGTAAAGAGGTTGCTAAGATTTTTAACCGATTTCAAAAAAGGAGGTTCAAAGTGTGATTTATGTGCGCATGTCGTGTCTGTCTGCGATATTTAAAGGTGGTTTTACGGACTTACGAGTTGAAAAAGGTAAGCAAGAAGTCATTTTTAAGGGCTCTAAATTGACGGTGATTTTTCTAGTTACTATTTTTTTATAAACTGTACTAAGAATTTGTAATTTTTTATGTAATTTTATCGCCATTTCAAAAAAAAAATGAAAATATTTTAACTTCATTCTTGATAAAGAGTCAAGATATTTTAAGAATGTGGGAACCATTTACCCAATCTAGGTAAAAAACTCAGCATTTTACAACTACAATAAATAACAATAATTTCTTCTGCAACTACAAACATAAATTGCAAATAATTCCCTACAAATCACGGAAAACAAGAAAGCTTTGCCGTGGCTTGCTTAACCTACCGCAAAACTGATGATTATGCGGTAACCGACCGTTTAGCTAATCGTCCGATGTTGACATTGTGGTCGGTTAGACCTTATGTCTTTTCTAGATAACTGTCGTTCTGAGGGAAAGTCTAATTTTCTTACTGTTATTAGCAATGTTAATGATAATTTGATTTTCTAAAGAAGTATTGTTTTTCAAGTTGTTGTAGAAAAGAAAAGATTTTGGTCTCATTACTGTGAAATAAAAAAATAAAATAAAATAACGTTAATTTATTAATCAAGGATGCAATAGAAACGGAAAAAGACGTCAGCAGGCCAAACTACCCGAATCTGTCAAATTTTACCAATCGAACATTAACCTTCCACTATTGCGATAAGGAATCTTCAATATTGAAGATTTATTGAAGATTGAGGTAAGTTTATGTGTGATTTGAAATGGCCGAAGACCACGAAAAGTTACAGTAATGGACAAATACAGCTAGTAATGTATAAAGTCAGTAACGTTTCTTCGATGTCAAATGTAATAAAGTTTGTTTCATAGGAGCGACAATTGCAACGCTCATTTTTTTGCGATTTATCTGTCAATTGCCTTCCCAGTATTCTGGCGTCAAACATAAGAATTCTTCTTTTAAAAAAAGCGACACAATTATATAGAGCTGTCACGGATCATATGAACGTAATAACTACTCCATATATGGCCTAACAACTATAGACAATGTCATCCATTTTAGGGTTCCGTACCAAAGGGTAAAATGGGACCCTATTACTAAGACTGCGCTGTCCGTCCGTCTGTCAACAGGCTGTATCACGTTACCAGGCTGAAATTTTCACAGATGACATTTTTTTAACAACATGCTAAAAAATAATAATTTGAGGGGGTCCCATAAAAAACGTGTTTTTTTTTACGGAAACCTACGTGCGCGAGTCCGACTTGCACTTGGCCGGTTTTTACAATGAACAATGTTACTTCTACGGCGCCTTAAAAGAGTACTGAATCCACCCTTTGGCAATTTAGGAAATAAATTTCTTTTGCAATAATTAGTCGGAGGGCAGCTTTGCGACTTTGCGACATTCTTTAAGGGGGAAATAAAAGTGCGAATAAAAGAAATGTGCCAAAGGGATGCAGGGCAATTGAGTACAAATGAAAGGGCACCGGACTGAGGACGGAATTAGGAAAACATTAGGACTGGGAAAGGTGTGGAGAGGGCTGTATTGAAGTATTTTGGGAAATATTATTTACATCACACATTGTTCCCAATCTTGAAACCCTTATTTTTAAATATTATTATTTTTTTCTTGAATTAGGTACGTATTATTTTTTTCTCAAGGTTCAACTCTGTATTTTTTAATTAAAATTGTTACGAGTGTAAAAAGAAACTTAAAAACAGAGAAGAATTTGTTCCAAAACAATTGTATTAAAAATACCTTAGACAGTATTTATTAATTATAATTTAAACGCCAGCTGCAACAAATCATATAATCTCAAAAACTAAACATATTTGTATTTAAAAAAATAGCAAAAATTATCACATTAAATCCTCTCTATCCCCGTTCATATTCCTATTTGCACAGACTGCAATGGGCCAGCAAATGGGGTGTAAGAATTAAAAGGTGCTCAACGCCTTGCCGGTCGCGCTGTCGCCCGTCTGTACCCGCTTTTATTAGTCGAAAGCATTATACTCGCTTTTTAAACGCTGAATTAGGCAAATTTCTTAAACGTCGTTACTGTACTGCATTTTTGAGGTGTTATGGAAGGTTAGTTATTGGTATTTTTTTAATATTTGTAACTTAATTTTTTACCGACTTTCTAAAAATGAGGAAGTTTTCAAGTTTACCCTTGAAGTTGTATGGTAGTTATGTGTATCCTTCCATAAATTCAAAATTCAGCTGTGTAGTTGTTGTTTTATTACATAACTATAAAATATCAAAACAAGCCCAAAATCAATCAAACTCCATAAAATATGAAGCAACAACTTTCCTCTCTTTTCAAAATCATACCTTATTACAATGACTACAAAGTCTAAATTCGAATAACATAAAGCTGAGTGCAGGACATCGCGTTATTTATGCCCACCATTACTTGTTACAAGGCAACGTGACAAAAGTCACACTTTATTAAAGCCTATTTGTTTTATCGAATAAATAATTTTATCGTGTGCACTCGTGTTAACGTTCAACTCGTATATTGTATTGCGGAGGCGGGTTTTTGAACATTTAAAAAAAGAATTCTAGAATGCGTGTGCATATTGCAAAACTAGCTTCTGCCAGCGGCTTCGCCCGCTTCCCGAGGGAACTGTTTCCCGTATCCAGATAAAAAGTAGCCTATATGTTATTCTGATATACAAGCTATATGTCTGCCAAGTTTCATTAAAATCCGTCCAGTGGTTCCTGAGATTAGCGTGTGCCACAGGCAAACTTTCAAACTTATCTACAAAGATACATACTACNTTCAATATTGAAGATTTATTGAAGATTGAGGTAAGTTTATGTGTGATTTGAAATGGCCGAAGACCACGAAAAGTTACAGTAATGGACAAATACAGCTA
This sequence comes from Heliothis virescens, assembly GCA_002382865.2. Taxonomy (NCBI): domain Eukaryota; kingdom Metazoa; phylum Arthropoda; class Insecta; order Lepidoptera; family Noctuidae; genus Heliothis; species Heliothis virescens. The sequence continues at coordinate 3,785,684 of NWSH02000605.1, read as the reverse complement.
GTAATGTATAAAGTCAGTAACGTTTCTTCGATGTCAAATGTAATAAAGTTTGTTTCATAGGAGCGACAATTGCAACGCTCATTTTTTTGCGATTTATCTGTCAATTGCCTTCCCAGTATTCTGGCGTCAAACATAAGAATTCTTCTTTTAAAAAAAGCGACACAATTATATAGAGCTGTCACGGATCATATGAACGTAATAACTACTCCATATATGGCCTAACAACTATAGACAATGTCATCCATTTTAGGGTTCCGTACCAAAGGGTAAAATGGGACCCTATTACTAAGACTGCGCTGTCCGTCCGTCTGTCAACAGGCTGTATCACGTTACCAGGCTGAAATTTTCACAGATGACATTTTTTTAACAACATGCTAAAAAATAATAATTTGAGGGGGTCCCATAAAAAACGTGTTTTTTTTTACGGAAACCTACGTGCGCGAGTCCGACTTGCACTTGGCCGGTTTTTACAATGAACAATGTTACTTCTACGGCGCCTTAAAAGAGTACTGAATCCACCCTTTGGCAATTTAGGAAATAAATTTCTTTTGCAATAATTAGTCGGAGGGCAGCTTTGCGACTTTGCGACATTCTTTAAGGGGGAAATAAAAGTGCGAATAAAAGAAATGTGCCAAAGGGATGCAGGGCAATTGAGTACAAATGAAAGGGCACCGGACTGAGGACGGAATTAGGAAAACATTAGGACTGGGAAAGGTGTGGAGAGGGCTGTATTGAAGTATTTTGGGAAATATTATTTACATCACACATTGTTCCCAATCTTGAAACCCTTATTTTTAAATATTATTATTTTTTTCTTGAATTAGGTACGTATTATTTTTTTCTCAAGGTTCAACTCTGTATTTTTTAATTAAAATTGTTACGAGTGTAAAAAGAAACTTAAAAACAGAGAAGAATTTGTTCCAAAACAATTGTATTAAAAATACCTTAGACAGTATTTATTAATTATAATTTAAACGCCAGCTGCAACAAATCATATAATCTCAAAAACTAAACATATTTGTATTTAAAAAAATAGCAAAAATTATCACATTAAATCCTCTCTATCCCCGTTCATATTCCTATTTGCACAGACTGCAATGGGCCAGCAAATGGGGTGTAAGAATTAAAAGGTGCTCAACGCCTTGCCGGTCGCGCTGTCGCCCGTCTGTACCCGCTTTTATTAGTCGAAAGCATTATACTCGCTTTTTAAACGCTGAATTAGGCAAATTTCTTAAACGTCGTTACTGTACTGCATTTTTGAGGTGTTATGGAAGGTTAGTTATTGGTATTTTTTTAATATTTGTAACTTAATTTTTTACCGACTTTCTAAAAATGAGGAAGTTTTCAAGTTTACCCTTGAAGTTGTATGGTAGTTATGTGTATCCTTCCATAAATTCAAAATTCAGCTGTGTAGTTGTTGTTTTATTACATAACTATAAAATATCAAAACAAGCCCAAAATCAATCAAACTCCATAAAATATGAAGCAACAACTTTCCTCTCTTTTCAAAATCATACCTTATTACAATGACTACAAAGTCTAAATTCGAATAACATAAAGCTGAGTGCAGGACATCGCGTTATTTATGCCCACCATTACTTGTTACAAGGCAACGTGACAAAAGTCACACTTTATTAAAGCCTATTTGTTTTATCGAATAAATAATTTTATCGTGTGCACTCGTGTTAACGTTCAACTCGTATATTGTATTGCGGAGGCGGGTTTTTGAACATTTAAAAAAAGAATTCTAGAATGCGTGTGCATATTGCAAAACTAGCTTCTGCCAGCGGCTTCGCCCGCTTCCCGAGGGAACTGTTTCCCGTATCCAGATAAAAAGTAGCCTATATGTTATTCTGATATACAAGCTATATGTCTGCCAAGTTTCATTAAAATCCGTCCAGTGGTTCCTGAGATTAGCGTGTGCCACAGGCAAACTTTCAAACTTATCTACAAAGATACATACTACCATTTTTTTTGTCGAATTCTTACTCTTTTTTCATTTCTTAATAACCCTACATATTTTGTTTTGTAAAAATATTTAATTTTTTTACTGTTTTAGTATATGTATAGATATCTGATACCTATAGATGATTTTAAAAAAATTCAAATTCCGAACTAAAGTGCCAACGAATCTTTTCTACAGTTGACAGCTGTCATTTTTGAAAGGATGACAGACTTAATTGAACTGACTGACAGCAACGTCAACTGCACCAAAAACAGTCAGAGCCAGACCATATTTATCAACAAATTGATAAGTGATGGGATTTAATAAATATTCAATTAGAATCGATAATTTGTTATCGAAATTTGAACACCATAGACTGTAGAACAGTAAGGGGCCATTTAAATTACCATAAAACGGACATAAATACTGTAATGCTACTAACTATTATATTTATGACTACGGGCGGCGATTAGGAGAAATGCGTTGAGGTTCCGTATATTTTTTATAAGATTTGTTTGGTAACTTAACTCACTTTTCTAGTTAATGTGAAGATAGGGTCTCGCTAAATTCTAGTTAGTTTTAATATTGAGGTAAGAACCGATTTCTGTCCTTTTGAAAACAAAACGTTTACTAACAGGGAACTATTTTTTCTAGGCTCTATGATGTAAAAAGTAAAAACAAATGATTATGTAGGTTGAAAAAAAAATGTTGAAAAAAATCCAGAAGAACCATATCTCTTGTCATTTTAACTTTTATTCGAAATATTTCGGCCGTACCTTAATAAAGTAAAGAACACGAATAAAACAATTGCAGTCATTAATTAACTGAATACACAAGTTATAAATTACTTTCGCCGTGTCCCGACCGATAGCGCTTCCATTCACATATTATTCAAAATTATTCGAAAAACAAAACTGGACCTTTGATTAATCGACGCCATTGCTTTCCGAGCTCCTTTGTACAATACAAAGTTTGTTTTACAACTAAAATATCGATTTCCACTCAAAAGTCAACCTTATGTAAATTGCATAAATATTTTAAAAACGAATAACTAATTTTGTAATTCGAAAAACAAATTCGTAGTAAATGTAAGTGTGAAATCTGTTCTAGATACTAAAAAGCTTAAAATTAAGTGCAGTTGTATTGCGAAATGAACCTTAAATCAATGGGTTATGGTTGATATTAATTGTAGTTTTAAATTTTGAGGTTATGTGTCAAAAGTTTGAGATATAAGCGCGCGCCGCCCGCCGGCAGAAAACGACGCACATAGATTACGTTCGGATTCACGCTGCGACGGCCGAGATGTTGTTTATTTGTTTATCCTTGTCTCTGAGAACGTTTTATTTGTTAATAATTATTTTGATGTCTCTTTTAGTCGGTGGTTGTTCGTCTTAATTTAAATGGATTAGTTGATATTCAAATAAGGCAATCTTATTACAAATAGTAAACGATTCAATTTTGAAACATGATACATTCAACGTTCGATTTTCAATTTTCGTTTTAAACGTTTGGATACACGTACAAAAATGAATCTAAAAAGGTGTTATATTGCTGCAAAACTAGTTAATTACTTAACAACACAAAAATCAGTGGCTATCAGAATTCGCTTTATTTATATCGTGTGTTGGTATCTGCAGGATAAACTGGGAACGTTCGCTGTACACTTAATTAGTACAATCTTAACTTTATGCGTTCCAGATTGCTATGGTAATAGGTCCTTAGTCGCCGCCGCCGTAAGTGGCGTCCTTTCGATTTGTTTGCCGATTAGATAAATTAATATTTATTTTGCGTTTATGAATATGGACGACATATTGGATGCGTCAGATCGTCTTTTTTTGTTGATGTGGTTGGAATTTAGTGATTTTTTTTTTGAAATGAATTATATTTGGTGTTACTTAGCGAACAATGAAAAAATAGTTGGTAATGTAATGCTGATTGCTCGATGTGGATTGGTGATTTCAGATTTAATAGTCCAGGTTTCCTTGAGATGTTTTCCGCCACCTTTAATTTTATTTTTTTAACCATTGGTATCTAAGATATACCTACTTAGAAAGTATACACACTGCCTGACCTGGAATTAAACCCACTCACTCTTACTTGAGAAGTTGATGCTTTATCCATTAGGCCATTACGACTATTGAGATAATAATATTCTTAGATGTCAGATCAGAAGTGGTGCTTAAAGAATGAAAACATACGTACCTATATGAACATTTGACCTTACCTACAAGTTTTATTTCTTACAAATGATTTAGCAAAAGGAACGTTAAGTTATAAAATACAACGCAATTCACTAATTATGGTCTTGACTCTTGATGACAACTCCAACGTCTGTCATGTTTCACACATTACCTATAATCTTCTTCTCACCAGCCTGGTCGGGTCAGGTTGGGCGCAAGGAGGACGGGCACCTAACAATACATTATCTCAATATAAAAAAAAAAATATACTATGGTTTTATCCCAGTAATTGTCAGCTGTCGTGTTTTTACACCGTCACTCATCTATTTACCAATTAAATAAGATAATATTTGCATTATTAATTATACTGAATATTAATAAGCTTAATTTAAACATTATTATACCGTATGTTAGTCGTCAGACGTAGTTTTTCTACTATGACGGTAAAACGTTTACTTTCATACAAAATGACGCTTTGATTAAGTAAATGAGATTTGCTTAAAAATACAATGATTTTACGTTTTTAATCATTTATTTGGTGGCAAATGACGATGATAGCTGGACTTTGACGATATAAGATTGGCTTGTGTTTAAACGCCACCCAAAAAAGTACCTATTTTACTACCAAAAAATTCGAAACTGTCACCAAAATGGATAAATGGTCACCAAATAACGTTTCCTAAAATATTATGAATTGAACCCATATTTTCGCATTATTGACAGCAATAAAAATATATGGACGTCTTTAAAATACACTTGAGACCAAATATTGTATATTGTCACCAGTTAGGTGTTACCAATTATGTAATATCATGAGTCCTAATTTGGTAATTTTTGGGTGGCTAAAAAAACCAACGAGCACTAAAATATTTCCTGAGTACCAATTAATATACTGGGGTTCCCAAATGTATGTCACTTATTTATTATTATATGAAGTTCACTAAATATACTGGGGTTCCCAAAGAAACGTTATTTGTTTACGATGGGCGTATCTATGCTGAGAGCCTGCAACGCAGAGCAGAGCAGATTTTGTAAAGTTTGGAACGTCATTGTGGTATATTCAGGTTGATTGTGAACTTTCAGTTTTTTGCAGCAGGCATGATTTCTGTCACGGCTCCGGCGCTGCGGGGCTCCGGCGGTCCCACGCGAGTTTATCGTCGCAGATAGGTTTAACGCTCACCACCGTAGCTTCGGCTTGCTGGCCGGCGCTGCCGGCCAGCCTCAGCCGCGGTGGCGAGTGTTATAACCACCTGCTCCTCAACTCGCGGCCCGCCT
>NWSH02000605.1:3760521-3774012 GCA_002382865.2 Heliothis virescens | reverse complement strand
AAATGTAGCGCTTAAAAAGACCTCTTGATTGGTATATGATTCATTACTAGAGAGCAGATATCATTTCTTAAATCCACATAAAGTATCGACATTTCGTCCAAACATTTCGCCCATTCTCCTTTAAAATTGTTTTACATTTCTTTAAAGTCTCCTCATAAAATAATATAAGATCTTCACCACTTAACTAAGGAGTAATGTCGATACTTTATGTGGATTTAAGGAATGATATCTCCTCTCTAGTAATGAATCATAAACCAATCAAGAGGTCTTTTTAAGCCCTATATTTCGTCTTAACATTCCACTTACCAAATCTTAGTATTTAAGAACATGTTACTTTAATATATAAATATTTGAAACGCACCTAATGAAGCGCTCCTTTTAGTAGCACTCCCGTTAACAGTTTAATAAAATTCTAATTAAAAGCCGCGCTCGGAGGAATTATAAGGGACCACTTCATTAGGTGCGTTTCAAAACGGTGGCGTTTCGAGAAATACCTGAAATTTTTGTCAAAAAATCACTAGTGTGAAAGGTGTTCTTTGTCACCATAATAAAAAGCAATGTCATTTGCTTAACTTGTAATAAAGCTATGTTGTTTGACTCACACGTAACGGTATTGGATATTTAAAAAAGTTCACATGTGAATAAGAAGTTTCTCAGTATTTTGGTTTTAGGGGCAAAGTTTACACTTTCAACATTAGTGTGAGAGCATGCACTTACTAAGTTTTTGAGAAGGGTAAAGTACAACTATAGGCTTGCAATTTAATGTATGACTCATAGTATTTTTGGTAAAAATGCATTTTGAAAAATGATACTTAAAAAAAAATTTGAAAGAATTCGTTCTGCTTTAGAACCCAATCATACTGTAGGTCAACTAAAAGTTTCAAGTATAAGGGCAACTGAAAGTCGCGTTTCTCTCTTCTATTTTGCCTCTGATTATAAGTCCACAAGCATATTATATTAATCGCAATAAAATCTTCTGAATATTTATTCTTACCGTGTGCCTTTAATTATACAAAATTACAATTTGAAAACCAACTTATGCAAGAGCATTTTTGGCAGCTTTATAACTTCATTTTCCTCAAATCAAAATCTTTTAATTTAACCTGAGATCGCAAAGCATTCTTTTGTTTTTTAGAATAAGCATTCGCTCGTTTAGCTAAACTCATTCGTTGTACAGGTGTATCAAACGTCGTGAGTACATTCGTGTTCACAAGCGTTGTAATGATACAATCGCGCGCTAACGACTTTATAAAGCTCAGTGTTGCTAGTGTATTGAGTTACATGATATTTTAGGTTTACTTTTAAATGCAGTTTTGGTTGTAGGTAAGTGTACAGAGCGGCAGAGAGGCCAGCACACTAACTTGAACCTGTCAATTTTTTGCAATAATTTTTTTATGTTATCATAATAGTGGATAGTTATTGTTCGATTGGTAAAATTTTACAGATTCGGATTGGTTGACCTGCTAGCGTCTGTACATAGGACGGCTAAACATTGAACTGTTTAGTTTTCTGCTTAGAATGACTAACAATGGATTTTAATAATCCATCTATCTATTGTTTTTCTTACTAGAAACAGGAATTTGAAATTACGCAATGGGGCTAATGTCCAAATCCTATCTCTAACAAGCGAATCAAGAGATAGTTTATTTAAATCCACAGTTAGAGTGATACTTAACTATTAAACGTTTAGTTGACCTATTTCCTGATGCTGAACTAAGTATCAAATTCAAATTGTCTCTAAAGGTCCATTTACACATTGCGATTTCATTGCCCGTTGCTTGCCATTACTTGCACTGTGTGAACGTAATCTTGCAATAGGTAAATGGTCGCCTGTCAAATATTCCTGCAATAAAATGGCAAGCAACGGGCAATGAAATCGCAATGTGTAAATGGGCCTCAACGTGTTAAGGCCCATAACACTATTAATTAATCCAGAAAAAAATACAATCATAACATTTTCGCGGTACAATCTCAGTCAGCCACAAAACTTTTCACACGATATTTCGTATCTGTAATAAGTACAATCGCGTTCGCAAGTGATACCCTCACAATGCGCACGACTCGAGGTGTGAAAGGTTATGTTGTGCGCGCGCGCCGGATTATGAGGATTATATCGTCGACTGTGATTTTACGCTGCAAACGCGTAAACTTGATGCTGTTGGCAATAGTGTGGATTAGATTTTATTTTTAGAGGATTTAATTTCCAAATTATTTCTTTAAATTTTACATAAAATATGATTTTGTTGATGTATGTCAGTGTGTCGTATTATGTATAATAATGTACCAAATAAAAATATAACCACTATCTTGGAATGTTTGGATACAGGCCAGTTAAATACGGAAAAGATAAATACAAATAAAATGGTTAAAAGAAACCAAAAACATTAGGTTATAAAAAAGAGACATATTCTTCCTATAAACAGTATCAGTAACAAAACACGGGTATTTTAAAAACAGACATTATTTTTTCTATACATAGCATCAGTCATGTAAGCCAAAGAAAACAGGGACACATCTTGCCAATAAACAGAAAAAATGCAAAATGATTTTTAAAAAGGAATGGCTAACGGCCATTCCCAATAACCTATCTATCTCTGGATTTGCTTACTAGATACAGAATTTTGACATTAGTCCTTACAAGTAATGTCAAATTGCTATCTCTAGTAAGCAAATCCAGAGATAGACAGAATATTGAATTCTGCAACCACCAAATAAAAAAAGTATCAACATGGACACATCCCCACAATTCTAGTATGATCCGCGCCATATAATCATACATGTAGTACAGTTATTGTTTTTCTTCACTAATAACCAGTCGGCAGTAATACGAAATTATTGATTGTACCTTCGCGGTGATCCGGGATAGAATTATTTTAGTTTTAACACTGTAATGCTGGGCGGATGTGAGAAACGGTTATTAGAAACAAGCTTCTAGTAGGTACAGTAATGATAGGGTTAGGAGATATAAAACTGAGGAAGGTATGAATTTTTTTTGAAGTTGCTGTTGTGGTTTAAGGATTTTTTTTTATGTTCTGCCATACTTTTCCCATTTTTTGGGGTCAGAGACAGAATGTTTATTGGCTAGAGTGGGTGTCTGATTTTTCTAGTTTTTAGTTATCCATGACGATTGTCAATCTCTGAACGGTCTGAAACCTATAGAAAAAGTGTCAAAATTATATTATCAACGCCGTGTAGTCCAACTTTTAAATTTTAATGGTTAAGGTCTGAAAATAATAGAAACTGTCAACATTATATTGTCAACGCGCGCCGTGTAATTCAACTTATATTTTTTTTAATGTTTGTCACCTGTCTAGCTTTTTCTTATTCTTATTTATAATTTCTATTCTGATTATTAATAAGGAAGGAAAACAGATACTTACAAAACTTCAACCAACCAATCTAAAGTTTTTGACTAATACGACCTCCATAAAAAAACGCAAAATAATCTATACTAATATTATAAAGAGGTAAAATTGTTTGTTTTGTAAGTTTGTTTGTAGGGGGTAATCTCGGGAAGTAATGAAAATTCACCATTCAAAAGCTACATTATTCGTGAGTGCTATATACTATATTTTATCCGGGTACGGGCAGTATTTCCCAAGGGACGCGAGTGAAACCGCGGGAAAACGGCTAGTTAAAAATAAAACAATAATTCAAATTTCGAATCTTCAAAACCGATCTATCACACAACACATTCCTTCAACAATTGCTGAACAACCGGTAGCTACCGTTATCTCACAGCAGTACTGTTGTTCCTAATACAATTGACTACACATGCGCCTGCGGTTTCACTTGGAAATTACCTAAATAGGCACATGATATGACTATTGACCGCAGTAACTATGTTTTGGTGTTGAGTTAATTGTTTACTGGTTTTTAGATTGTGGTTGCTTGTTATATGATGTGTGTAGTTTTTATAGTCGCAAGCACAGGTTGCTGGTATGTGTAAAAAGTATGTTCATAACTGACATAGACAAATTATGTTCCTACTAGCTTCTGCCAGCGGCTTCGCTTGCTTCCCGAGGAAAATATTTCCCGTACCCGTATCCCGTAGCCTATGTTGTTCTTCAGGGTCTATTCTATCTCTGTACCAAATTTTATCAAAATCGGCTCACTGGTTTAGGCGTGAAAGCGTAACAGACAGACAGGGTTACTTTCGCATTTATAATATTAGTAGGGATAGGGATATTAGTAGGGATAGGGATGTAGCATAGCCCTTCTTCCGTGTTTTATAAGGCAGACTTTTTGGCTTCAGAAGACAACAACCAGTCTTACCAAGCTGTATCGGGTTGCCCGGGGAACTCTGTTAAAGAGGCCATGTCGGCAGTGGCTCCATGTAAAACACTGGATACCTGCGGTTAGACCGGGAATCGACCTCAACATAGGAAAAGGCTAGGCCGAGGTAGCTTTGCCCTATTAAAAAAAATCTGCTTCAGGTAATTTTACCGGCTTCCTTTATTAATATTGGGATTCTTTTCAGGGATCAAAACTAAGTTATGAACATCGAAACTGTATCTTATGCTCAATTATTATCATCAATTCATCAATTATTAAACCTCCAAAGAGCAAAACCTCCAAGCATAGCAACTTAGTACTGCTAAATCAAGTCCCTAAGTAGGTGTCAGGTATCTTTTAGAATATTTATCTTTATCTTATCGGCGCGCGCGCAGTAATTGGCAGCTAATTGCGTTTCGTTGTAATCACAGAGTGTAACACTTAGCTGCGCGGGAGTGTTGGCCGACGCAAATGTATGTTTGTTTTAGTTTTAACATGTGTCAACTTACTTGTGTAGGTTGAAATGTTATGTTTTGTTATTGGTCAAGAATTAAATTGGTATATTTAATTACGTAACAGAGTTATTTTCTTACATCTTAGGATATAAAAGCTAAAAAGTCATTTATTGAAAGTAGGCTGAAAATCAGCACTTGAAGATCAATTTTACAAAAGACAGCCCCAAAATGCCCGCCGTTCACCACTTCCTATATGTTTTTGTTGGGAAGAAGAAATAGTGGAATTAACTCAACAGCAACATAAGTTAGTCTGTATGGTTTGAAGAGCCGGTNGAGGTCTTTTTAAGCCCTATATTTCGTCTTAACATTCCACTTACCAAATCTTAGTATTTAAGAACATGTTACTTTAATATATAAATATTTGAAACGCACCTAATGAAGCGCTCCTTTTAGTAGCACTCCCGTTAACAGTTTAATAAAATTCTAATTAAAAGCCGCGCTCGGAGGAATTATAAGGGACCACTTCATTAGGTGCGTTTCAAAACGGTGGCGTTTCGAGAAATACCTGAAATTTTTGTCAAAAAATCACTAGTGTGAAAGGTGTTCTTTGTCACCATAATAAAAAGCAATGTCATTTGCTTAACTTGTAATAAAGCTATGTTGTTTGACTCACACGTAACGGTATTGGATATTTAAAAAAGTTCACATGTGAATAAGAAGTTTCTCAGTATTTTGGTTTTAGGGGCAAAGTTTACACTTTCAACATTAGTGTGAGAGCATGCACTTACTAAGTTTTTGAGAAGGGTAAAGTACAACTATAGGCTTGCAATTTAATGTATGACTCATAGTATTTTTGGTAAAAATGCATTTTGAAAAATGATACTTAAAAAAAAATTTGAAAGAATTCGTTCTGCTTTAGAACCCAATCATACTGTAGGTCAACTAAAAGTTTCAAGTATAAGGGCAACTGAAAGTCGCGTTTCTCTCTTCTATTTTGCCTCTGATTATAAGTCCACAAGCATATTATATTAATCGCAATAAAATCTTCTGAATATTTATTCTTACCGTGTGCCTTTAATTATACAAAATTACAATTTGAAAACCAACTTATGCAAGAGCATTTTTGGCAGCTTTATAACTTCATTTTCCTCAAATCAAAATCTTTTAATTTAACCTGAGATCGCAAAGCATTCTTTTGTTTTTTAGAATAAGCATTCGCTCGTTTAGCTAAACTCATTCGTTGTACAGGTGTATCAAACGTCGTGAGTACATTCGTGTTCACAAGCGTTGTAATGATACAATCGCGCGCTAACGACTTTATAAAGCTCAGTGTTGCTAGTGTATTGAGTTACATGATATTTTAGGTTTACTTTTAAATGCAGTTTTGGTTGTAGGTAAGTGTACAGAGCGGCAGAGAGGCCAGCACACTAACTTGAACCTGTCAATTTTTTGCAATAATTTTTTTATGTTATCATAATAGTGGATAGTTATTGTTCGATTGGTAAAATTTTACAGATTCGGATTGGTTGACCTGCTAGCGTCTGTACATAGGACGGCTAAACATTGAACTGTTTAGTTTTCTGCTTAGAATGACTAACAATGGATTTTAATAATCCATCTATCTATTGTTTTTCTTACTAGAAACAGGAATTTGAAATTACGCAATGGGGCTAATGTCCAAATCCTATCTCTAACAAGCGAATCAAGAGATAGTTTATTTAAATCCACAGTTAGAGTGATACTTAACTATTAAACGTTTAGTTGACCTATTTCCTGATGCTGAACTAAGTATCAAATTCAAATTGTCTCTAAAGGTCCATTTACACATTGCGATTTCATTGCCCGTTGCTTGCCATTACTTGCACTGTGTGAACGTAATCTTGCAATAGGTAAATGGTCGCCTGTCAAATATTCCTGCAATAAAATGGCAAGCAACGGGCAATGAAATCGCAATGTGTAAATGGGCCTCAACGTGTTAAGGCCCATAACACTATTAATTAATCCAGAAAAAAATACAATCATAACATTTTCGCGGTACAATCTCAGTCAGCCACAAAACTTTTCACACGATATTTCGTATCTGTAATAAGTACAATCGCGTTCGCAAGTGATACCCTCACAATGCGCACGACTCGAGGTGTGAAAGGTTATGTTGTGCGCGCGCGCCGGATTATGAGGATTATATCGTCGACTGTGATTTTACGCTGCAAACGCGTAAACTTGATGCTGTTGGCAATAGTGTGGATTAGATTTTATTTTTAGAGGATTTAATTTCCAAATTATTTCTTTAAATTTTACATAAAATATGATTTTGTTGATGTATGTCAGTGTGTCGTATTATGTATAATAATGTACCAAATAAAAATATAACCACTATCTTGGAATGTTTGGATACAGGCCAGTTAAATACGGAAAAGATAAATACAAATAAAATGGTTAAAAGAAACCAAAAACATTAGGTTATAAAAAAGAGACATATTCTTCCTATAAACAGTATCAGTAACAAAACACGGGTATTTTAAAAACAGACATTATTTTTTCTATACATAGCATCAGTCATGTAAGCCAAAGAAAACAGGGACACATCTTGCCAATAAACAGAAAAAATGCAAAATGATTTTTAAAAAGGAATGGCTAACGGCCATTCCCAATAACCTATCTATCTCTGGATTTGCTTACTAGATACAGAATTTTGACATTAGTCCTTACAAGTAATGTCAAATTGCTATCTCTAGTAAGCAAATCCAGAGATAGACAGAATATTGAATTCTGCAACCACCAAATAAAAAAAGTATCAACATGGACACATCCCCACAATTCTAGTATGATCCGCGCCATATAATCATACATGTAGTACAGTTATTGTTTTTCTTCACTAATAACCAGTCGGCAGTAATACGAAATTATTGATTGTACCTTCGCGGTGATCCGGGATAGAATTATTTTAGTTTTAACACTGTAATGCTGGGCGGATGTGAGAAACGGTTATTAGAAACAAGCTTCTAGTAGGTACAGTAATGATAGGGTTAGGAGATATAAAACTGAGGAAGGTATGAATTTTTTTTGAAGTTGCTGTTGTGGTTTAAGGATTTTTTTTTATGTTCTGCCATACTTTTCCCATTTTTTGGGGTCAGAGACAGAATGTTTATTGGCTAGAGTGGGTGTCTGATTTTTCTAGTTTTTAGTTATCCATGACGATTGTCAATCTCTGAACGGTCTGAAACCTATAGAAAAAGTGTCAAAATTATATTATCAACGCCGTGTAGTCCAACTTTTAAATTTTAATGGTTAAGGTCTGAAAATAATAGAAACTGTCAACATTATATTGTCAACGCGCGCCGTGTAATTCAACTTATATTTTTTTTAATGTTTGTCACCTGTCTAGCTTTTTCTTATTCTTATTTATAATTTCTATTCTGATTATTAATAAGGAAGGAAAACAGATACTTACAAAACTTCAACCAACCAATCTAAAGTTTTTGACTAATACGACCTCCATAAAAAAACGCAAAATAATCTATACTAATATTATAAAGAGGTAAAATTGTTTGTTTTGTAAGTTTGTTTGTAGGGGGTAATCTCGGGAAGTAATGAAAATTCACCATTCAAAAGCTACATTATTCGTGAGTGCTATATACTATATTTTATCCGGGTACGGGCAGTATTTCCCAAGGGACGCGAGTGAAACCGCGGGAAAACGGCTAGTTAAAAATAAAACAATAATTCAAATTTCGAATCTTCAAAACCGATCTATCACACAACACATTCCTTCAACAATTGCTGAACAACCGGTAGCTACCGTTATCTCACAGCAGTACTGTTGTTCCTAATACAATTGACTACACATGCGCCTGCGGTTTCACTTGGAAATTACCTAAATAGGCACATGATATGACTATTGACCGCAGTAACTATGTTTTGGTGTTGAGTTAATTGTTTACTGGTTTTTAGATTGTGGTTGCTTGTTATATGATGTGTGTAGTTTTTATAGTCGCAAGCACAGGTTGCTGGTATGTGTAAAAAGTATGTTCATAACTGACATAGACAAATTATGTTCCTACTAGCTTCTGCCAGCGGCTTCGCTTGCTTCCCGAGGAAAATATTTCCCGTACCCGTATCCCGTAGCCTATGTTGTTCTTCAGGGTCTATTCTATCTCTGTACCAAATTTTATCAAAATCGGCTCACTGGTTTAGGCGTGAAAGCGTAACAGACAGACAGGGTTACTTTCGCATTTATAATATTAGTAGGGATAGGGATATTAGTAGGGATAGGGATGTAGCATAGCCCTTCTTCCGTGTTTTATAAGGCAGACTTTTTGGCTTCAGAAGACAACAACCAGTCTTACCAAGCTGTATCGGGTTGCCCGGGGAACTCTGTTAAAGAGGCCATGTCGGCAGTGGCTCCATGTAAAACACTGGATACCTGCGGTTAGACCGGGAATCGACCTCAACATAGGAAAAGGCTAGGCCGAGGTAGCTTTGCCCTATTAAAAAAAATCTGCTTCAGGTAATTTTACCGGCTTCCTTTATTAATATTGGGATTCTTTTCAGGGATCAAAACTAAGTTATGAACATCGAAACTGTATCTTATGCTCAATTATTATCATCAATTCATCAATTATTAAACCTCCAAAGAGCAAAACCTCCAAGCATAGCAACTTAGTACTGCTAAATCAAGTCCCTAAGTAGGTGTCAGGTATCTTTTAGAATATTTATCTTTATCTTATCGGCGCGCGCGCAGTAATTGGCAGCTAATTGCGTTTCGTTGTAATCACAGAGTGTAACACTTAGCTGCGCGGGAGTGTTGGCCGACGCAAATGTATGTTTGTTTTAGTTTTAACATGTGTCAACTTACTTGTGTAGGTTGAAATGTTATGTTTTGTTATTGGTCAAGAATTAAATTGGTATATTTAATTACGTAACAGAGTTATTTTCTTACATCTTAGGATATAAAAGCTAAAAAGTCATTTATTGAAAGTAGGCTGAAAATCAGCACTTGAAGATCAATTTTACAAAAGACAGCCCCAAAATGCCCGCCGTTCACCACTTCCTATATGTTTTTGTTGGGAAGAAGAAATAGTGGAATTAACTCAACAGCAACATAAGTTAGTCTGTATGGTTTGAAGAGCCGGTTCTGTACAGACAACAGCACATCAAGTTACCACAATCTGTCAAATTTCTGCAATCGATTTTCAACCTTATCACAATGGAGGTAGGTTAATGTTTGACTGCTATAATTTGACAGATTCGTATACATTGACCTGCTGTTGTCTGTACAAAATTAATACATGGAGTATACAATATAATTAGATATTTACCCATGTTGGCCAGCACAACCTTTCGTTGCCATTGACAGATGCCATTTTGTATCACACTCCAGTAGGCAGTATTTTGAAGTTTTTGAGTAGATTGCATGTCCCGACTTTCCTTTACGTATAAGGCTTTATTTTTCTTCTACCTCCCTCACTTTACCTCCTATTTAAAAAACAATAAATAACCAACAGTTACCAATTAAACACATACGTAATTGTTTTAATAAAACGACGTGTAATACAATAATGGCTGACATCAACGCCCTCTGTCGTAGAATATTGTAATTTTATGCAATAAACCTACACGCGTGTCGTCAACGAGACAAACGTGTTCCGAATTCGAAAATTTAAATTTGGAACATGACGTTGGATGTTAAGGTGTTACGTTTGCCGTGAAATTGGATGTTTTGTTTTGCGAATGTCGATTTAAAATTATGAACTTCATTTTTAGGTGCCTAGCTTACCTACTGAAAGTTTAATGAAATTAGCAATACTAAAATGATACAGGAAAATGACTTTGACTGTTTTTTTTCAGTAGGTAATCGGTCTTCACTTCAGGAGGAGGTCTCGTGGCTAAGACAGAAACGCGCGGATCGATGGATCATACGGTTAAGCAACTCTTCACGCGGTCGGTCCGTGGATGAGTGACCATCTTGTCATGACGAGCTCTTCCGTGCGTAGGTTTTGTCCTCAATACCATCAAGACAGAAATTACCTAAACACATTACCCATATAATATTCACATATACACCAAAATAATGTTCCACAATCCATTTTCATGGGTTTAGAATTAGTGACGTCACGTGCGTTCTATAGCTTCGAGTTTGTTGTTCGGCAAACTTCGGGGGCGCTCGGGATGTTTCGGATCAGGGGTTAATGGTAATTAACCGTTTTAGTGCGGTTATGGGGTTTTGTGAAGGATTTTGATGGGGAAACGATTTTGAAGGAGTTATTGGGAAATAGACGAAATAATTTGGCGTTTTAAAAGAATGGGGACATAGTTTAGAGTTTAGAGTGTGTTGTTTTTTTTAATCTTAAAAATATTAAATATTCCCTGCTCTTCTCAAAATATAAAGTACACTGTTAAACATATATCGTTCTTATTGTTTTACAATAGGACCATACCTATAAAAATAACCCATATAATAAAATGCCGAGGACCTATAGAGGCTATCTCGCCGAGAGGCTATCTCACAGATAATGGCATGGAAAAGTAATCAAAATTAAAATATTATCATAATAGCTATTTGGAAGCTGTGAAACGGGCCACTAAACTATCATATTAACTTCTTACAAATTCTACATTTAAAACAGTTTTCTAAATCTTATGATTTAAACAGAGCCAATAAAAATTGAATTCTAACTTTCAGCAGTCATAAGTCTGTCGAAACTTTTCCTAACACTGAAAATGGCGAACCTATTCAACATTGTTGAACGAGAATTGATAGGTCTCAGTAAAAATTGATGTCCATCATTACCGTCTCGACAAAACGTTCGGGAGCATGTTATAAAATGCAAAGCGCTCAACGGCTGTTGACAATTGCGCGAGTTAGGGACGCCATCTTAGCTAAATGAACATTTGAATTTAGAAATCAACTTTTTGACGTTGAATATTACCTATGTTAATTTTTATTTTTGCAAAATTATTTAGATTTTCTTTCTTCGTACCTATTGGTTAATTGGGATATTTTTTGATGTTTAAAGTTAATGTTATATGAAATATATCATAAACACGTGCTGGATGGATTGTGTGAAAGACAATATGGCTAAATATAATATTACTTGTATGATGACGATGACGTCAGAAAGTGAAATATGGAATCAGAAAAAAATAAGAGGTGAACGATGATTGATTATGATGATAAAGGGATAGTCGTGAAAAGCTGGCAAGAGTTCATCCATACTAAGACATTGTTTGTTTGACTTATACAAAGGTAGAAGTCCTAATATTTGTGATAAAATAAGATGACAGTTATTGGTATAAATATAAAGTAGGTATGCTGCATCTAATATTGCATCAACCAGTCATTATTGCATGTTTCCAAACAGGCTAGTCTCAACCAGTTGCTGATGCATAGGTATACTTACTAATAGGAGCAAATTAACCTAATTCGATAAGTTGGATATAATTTGTAGCTATGAAGGTGACTCGTTTATTTTTTTATTTTATCTTAATTTTTTGCACCATTCACTCATTCACATAAAATATGTTTTTCTTTGTCTCATAATTACCCCAAACAACTTTCAAAACATCGATTTAACTTTTAATTACACCAAAAACACATTTGATTGGCCCGATTTTAAGTTCATCCATTGTTTCAAATCGATGCATTGTGATAGCAAACTTTTTTTAATCATTCGCCGTTTGACAGCCCTGGCTGAACACAACGTTCCTAAACCGAATTCTATTACTTTTTATGTTCGTTCAAGTTAGGAACACGTTGTAGAATAACACCTTGTGAGTTTGAATGCGATTCCAAACGGTTGCAGAATGAGACTTCGTTCTACATTCAATTTGAAAATTGCGATATCCTTGCTGGCGTTCAGATATTTATGTGTGGAGAATTTATTAATTTGTTATTAGGATTCTTGTTTAAATATCGAATTAGTTCTGGGGGATGATTCCGTAACTACAATTATGTGTCACACGTATGAAAATTCAATGAAAATGTAATGGCAATAGCAGTTTTAGCCTTATCGGTTATTCTGTAACTATTAAAAGACCAATCGTTTTCCAATGACATGCCATTGGTCTGTCATCGGTCGTTACGGTCTCACTAACGTTAGTCTGTACTTCAATCGTAAACCAGTTGTGGTCGTTAACGGTATTCCGTTCTTATTTGACGTTTGTTTGACATTTAGACCAATGGAAACAAAATCGACTTCTTGCTATTGAAGTAAGATTTTGTACAATTGCACAACGATAGTGGATTTCAGTATCGTGTACTTAAAAATGTGATCACTAGTGCCAATTTTACGTATTCTAGTGTTAGCCACCAAATTCCTAATATCGTGGACGCCACAATTTCGCTTAGCGCACTCTAAACATTGAAAAACCGAGATGAGAGCCATGGTAATACACAATGCGGAATTAAAAGCATTTCGCCTCGGAAAAGTGGAAGTGAAGGACCTGGGGCTTATGCTTTTACAACTTTTCTACAAGCACGGCAAAGAAAAGGCGCAATATCATAAAAGGTATGTAAAAACCATTTTATTAAGTAGGCTTAGGTATTGTGCCCTTTTACATAAGACAGTTGCATGGTATAAAACTTTGAACTCTGCACCTATACAGATACTTCTTGCTCTGGCATTCTATGCTACAAGCTTATACCATACAATTGTTGGTCTTGGATTTCAAGTACTGAACAACTTTAAGTTAATAGTAGCTTCTGCCAGCGGTTTCACCTACTTCCCACTCCCAGGTACAAAGTACCCCAGAACATTTCTGT
>NWSH02000605.1:3739475-3755797 GCA_002382865.2 Heliothis virescens | reverse complement strand
TATTGGTTGCTTGTCAGAGTGACATTTCTCCGATGTTCTGAACAACTTGGAGCGCGTCAGAGTGCACCCCGGGTGTATGTTCCAAACGCAGCACAGATGAAATGATGAAAAAATTAAACTTCAAACTACTGTTGTCATATTCTATGGGACTGCGGGTAAATTGTGAGAATCCCAGCATTTTCCCCACATGACAACATTCCCCACACAGTCCCCACTCGACTTGAAATTCCCCACAGTGTTTGGAATTCCCCACAGATTGGCAACGCTGCTGATTACCAATACCAAGTGACAGATTTTTTTTTTAATCTTACGTTGTCATAGACAATTCATTTATACGGCCACCGTAATTGAAATAAACTGAAATAAACTCTTTCAAACATCGTTAGCTTATGTTTTCATTGTTTTATAGACAAAGTAATTAATTGCAGACAATATAATTAATTATTTAATCACAGAAAATTGTAAACGCTTATTTAAAAACAATAATCGTTAAACCTTTTGGTACAATTTAAATGGCAACACCTACAATAATTGAATTGGCAACACGTTCACCAATTCAAGTGACAGTCTGACAGTTCATTGAAGTTACATTGAAGTTCCACTGAAGGTTCATTGTTTATACATTTTGTGTTTACATTAAAGTGTAAACAGAATAACCAATAACGCTTCAATCGTAATGGAGTTGTAATTGACTCTAATTGTAATGAAAACTGGTTGTTCCTTAAGTTTAAGAAACAGACTCAGGCCCCTGGAAGCTTTGATAATGAGTTAAAAGCGTTTTATTTATGAAATAGCTGAAAAAGGTACAGACGACAGTAGGTCAACGTACCTTAATCTACCAAATCTTGCCAATCGAACATTAACTTTCCACGATTGCGATAAGGTTGAAAATCGATTCCAGAAATTTCACAGATTTTGGTAACTTGATGTGCTGTCGTCTGTAAATATTGCTAAAAAGGCGTAGTCTTGGTTCCGAAAAAAAGTATATAATATAATTAAAAAAAAAACAAAAGAGTCGTAGTTTAGTACTTTTTAACTAACTTCCCAAAAAGGATGAGGTTCTGAATTCGACCGCGTATTTATACATTTTTGTTAAGAAATATCTTGCATATTCTATCTAATATAAAGATTTCATCACGATTTAATAAGCCTAAGCTATGCGATCAACCATGTCCTATATTATTGTCAGCAATATCGCGCATCGCAGCGGTGTTTTATTAAAAAGCGCGGGCCGAACACGCGCCATATTGCCAATAGACAAACTTATGAGAACTTTACAGCGGTATGTGTGGAAATATTTGTTTTTTGGTGTGAATTTATGGTTTTATGAAACTAGATTGCATTGATTTTATTTTTGTAGGGGAACTAATTTATGACTGGATTTTTTTTGTTTTTCGTAATTTATCTTGCCTTACTTTTCTTTGCTTAAACTTAAGAGTGCTATCAATGTTATCAATTCGATTATTTGTAAACGATACGATACTAACGGCCAGTTCTACAGGTTCAAAATAGCTATCTGACAGATAAATTCATAGAAAAGTAGTTAACATTACAAATTTATATAGCACTATCTATCAAATAACTATCTAGAACTTTATCAGGAACCTGTGTAACTGGCCCTAAAATTAGCATTTTCAGCTTAAACTAAATTCCGGTCTAAATATTTAACCGCACTAACACCATCCATAGTAATTACCATGACAGTCCAATGTCTCGTAATGGACCATAGACAATATTCTATTGACGTGTAGGTACTGTGCGTACGCGCACTCAATGAGTGAGGTGCAGAACTTATTGTGCGGATTTAACTGGTACAAGCGATTTCTCCGGTTATCTTAGTATTGTTAACTTTATAGTTTAGTTCTCAGGAGTTTCTAGTTAATGGTTGCGACGAGGTTGTGGAGTTAATGTTTTTGTTGTCTATGGTTTTAGTTTCTAGAGGATTATAGTTACGGTCTGCTTTCAGTAGACATCATTTCTATGTGTTGAATATGAATATGGGAAAACTTATAAATTATTATTTTTTATAAAATTTTATTTGCTTACGTGAGGTAATCTTCAAAAATTAGTAGGACCTTTTTATTCTTGCTTTTTCAATTTTTAGAAACGTTTAAGTTATGCATGACTTATAATCGACTTTCAGCCTTTCCTTACCAACTCTGACATCTTCCAATAAATAGGCACAAATAGGTACAGACGCCAGCAGGCCACGCTACCCGAATTTATCAAATTTTACCGATCGAACATTAACCTTCCACTTTTGTAATGAGGTTGATTCTGGTTGATCGTTTATGAAGAAATTTGACAGATTCGGGTAGGTTGTTTGTCTGTACAAATAGGTACATAAAGAAAACTCAAAAAGTCAGAAATAACCACCGGTATTACGATCATACCGAAGCTAGTCAGTTATTAATAATGTAGGCGGCGAGGAGTCACCGTCGTGAATAATTCATACTTAGCGCGGGAGGTCGGATCACTGGGAAATGGTCTACTTCAACGATGTATAGAGAATGGAAGCGATAGTGTCAATGGTTATGTAGTTTGAAAGTTGTTATTAATATTATTATTTTTTCTCATAACTTTAGAGTCATTGGTTTTGTTTACATGATATATAACATGAAATTATTTCAAGCTGACTGACACCCGCAACTCCTCGTAGGCCCAGTTGAAAACCAGCGTCAGGTACTACGTGCCTGGCATAAATGCTGAACTGGAGTCTATTTGGCACAACCACTTCTTTAATTGTTTTTTTTTCTGTTATTTTACTTATTAATATTTCATGTGTGGTCTTGTGTCAATAAATATATTTTCTTTCTTTCAAAGTAAAGTTTTCACTTATAAAGAAGATAAATTACTTTAACAGGGGCTGTACATTCTTCTTCCTGGCGATTGGCTGTTACAATTAATATTAAATTTTAGAGTCCTAGTAGTTCACCACGCACACAGCGTTATTGTCAGTGGCAGAAAATAACTGTCTATACATTGTACTGTATACATAAACGGGATAACAAAAACAAATACTTTATGTCGATAAAGATATCTAAACAAAAAAAAATCAAATCGAACCATTAGGTCTAGAAATTAGCGCGTTCAAGCAAGCAAACAAAAAATCTTCAGCTTTAAGTATAAAATTAGTACTAATACAGTGAACAATTTTTTAATCTGAAGCGGCTCTTATTAATGTAACAACTCATTGGATACTTAACGCTTTGAACGCCATGGGTCACAGACACAATAGAAAATCTATTGTATGTCGCTCACTTGGCGTTCAGCGTGTTAAGTTAGTTTTGACATTACAATTATTTCTGAGCGTGGTTAGTTAAAGTATACCACTAGTCACTTCCATTTACTCTATATCATGGAACGTCTAGGTGTGAGCTAGTATATCTAAGTATTGTCGATATCTCGATCAATAATGAGCCAACTGACTCAACTAGGTTTTTACATAGGCATGTTTAACAAAGCTACGTAGTGCTAAATGTTTTGAAAATAAAAATATTTTAAGATTTATTTACATTTTTGCACGTAATAATAATTAATGTAGATACAATGTCGAACTTAAGACGATTGTTTTCTAGGTTTTAGTTTCTAAGTTTTCTGTTATTGTTTTTCATTTACAAAAACATATTGTTATTGTTTTCAGGTATCGGGACGACGCGTTATGTTGGTCAGACAGGTAATTTGATTTCATAACGTTTTCACCTTCTAATTGATATAAAATCGTACTTACCCATAATTCTAGTCTTCACCAAGTATATTTTTATATTACACAGAACACATTTCTTGTTATTTAAATTATTGAAAAAATTCATTCGTTTTTATAATATATTTCTGTTTATTTTACTTTAGATGTCACCTACTATCTCATTCAAAGCAAAGCTGCTCGAATATACATATAGGTCAACTATAGTATGTAGCAAGATACATAGTTTGACCAAAGGGACGAAACTTAATCTCACGTCATGTTTAACCTATACAGATCCAATATATTATAATCCAAAACAAATAACGAGGGGATGTCCCATAAAGCTAACCAAACTGACCACTATAATATCTTAATAATATAATCTGGACGTCAAAATGCAAAATTTTCATCCGCACTAATCCTTTAAGTGTGGCTGACCAATTTACTATTAAGACAACATAAATGGCCGTTTTACTTTAAACTACTGTTTACTTTGAATTTAGAACGCGAAAGTTCATAGTTAGCTATCAGTCAAACTGGGCCTAAGTTTGGATGAGATAAACTCACCTTTATTTTTTTTTGTTTGATAACAGTGGAATGATAGGGTAGTGTATGCAGGGATGTTTAATAAGCCTCATAAAGGCTATTCTTGTAAATAAAGAGGTAAAGTTTATGGCGTTAGAGGAGGAAATCTCTGAAAATTTTACTCTTTTCTATTCAAACCTGGCTTTATATTTTTATTGCGTATTATAAACACTTTCTTTTAAAATTTAATTAAAAAATATTTTCGTTTTCCTCATTAGCACATAAAATTAACATTATTTCAGAAGCTTAAAATTATAAAATCTATCACAGATTAACATAAGATCAAATCACTTTGGTAAAAAAACGTAGCTTATATTGCTTAGGAATAAAACATCAGAACACAATATATTACACAATGGTGATTGAGATTCAATTGTGGGGACAACCCTCGCGCGGTCACGGGATGGCTTACTTTGTGGCTTAGATAACAATAGGAATGTGGTCTAGGGTTGTCACTAAATTGTTTAAATAGAAAAGATTTATGGAAACCTACCTCTTCCTCGCGGTTTCGCCCACTCCTAGGTAAACTATTGTGCGTAAGCGGGTAAAATGTATTCTACAGTATTAGTTTCGACTGCAAAGAAACTTGAAAGAATATCATAAGGCCCAGCTGATTAATTTATAATTTTATTAATGTAGATGTAATTTGTAATATCTAACAAAATATAGCTAAAATATCTTAATTAAATTAAATAATCTTAATACCTGACATCACCTAAAATGAACAAATAAATCAATCTTTTTCTTTAATTTTACATCGCCTACAAAAATAACAGATGGTTTATTTTCATTGACTTCACAGTTACTGAAGATTGTACTACTTTAGACATAACACCATTTTAAAATACTCGACAACCACAAAAAATGCATAACCGTTCAACCCTAACAACAGCCGGTCAAAATGGTCATCGGATCCGGTTAAGTGAGGGTTTGGGTCACCGCGGAATTATGTGAAGCCGCACTTGCAATGTCCAATTGGACTAAAACTTTCAATATTATTGCACAACACGTTTGAAATAGTCTTTGGGAGTCATGCAGTGGTTGATATGATGGAATGGAGTTTCATGCTAGTTCTTCTGAATGGAGAAGTTTTTGAAATCGTGCAACTGGTGTGACGTTTGATTAGGGTTTGCAAAGGCATCTTTCTAATGTGTTTAATATTAAGTGGGTTCTTCAAAATTGGATTTCATACTTTGATACGTTCAAAATTAGACCTTACATTTTGATAAATATTTTTTAATTTCCTTTGTGTTTCGTATTAAGGAGCTGTATGTAGTCTATCACACTGAGTGCCGACATTATTTTTCTTACGTAAAACTCTCGTATTTTTGATCCCAAACCAAAAACACGACATTACGCTAAAGAAAAACCACTTATTATTTTTCCTAGACTTCAGTGTATTGTTTCGGCTTATCTATACAATAGATTCCTATTAAAATCAATTAAACAGGTGTCGTTACATGTTCACACGTATGTTCCATTACCATAGTGTTATGGTTTCAATGCGCATATTATTGTAAGTACATATTTCTACTTATAGGCAGGTGGCGCCTATAACAAGTGTAGATATTGTATATTTACTCTAAACTTTTATATGGTTAGAATTAAGTCTTAATAAATGTAGGTTTACTGATGTTTCAATAATTTTAATTGTAACATTCGATATTTAAATAATGGCCTGGTGAATAAAAATAAATTATTAAAAAAAAATTATTGATTGCCAAACTTGCTTCCTTTTTGCTCGCGTCATACGAAAACTTATTTTACGCACCTGGATAAAAGGTATCCTGACTTGCCTACTCTCTCTATTGAATAGAAGACTGCCAAAAAATTAAGACTGAGCCTGTAGATAAAGAGATTCACGTGCGCAACACACTTCAGCTCTTTAATACCTAATTTTGGTATTCAAAGCTATTTCATTACGTGACCACTTTCATAATTATTTCACTTGACTGAATCGTTTTACATCAACCGCAATTACTGATAGACATTGCAGGTGCTGCAGGAACAAATGTCACATTATAATATTGATGTTCAACATCGGTACTAATCTATTTGGAATTGTCTTTTTAACGACGACCAACAACATAGTAGGTTGGTAGAGCCTTTTTTTATCGATGGAAAATCATCAAATGATCCCTCCCGCTGTGAGTGACAGCGTGAGGGAGTGTCAGACTTTTACTGACTAAAACCCACCGTGTCCTGGAGCCCTCTGTGAGCCAGGGCCGCGGTAACTCTTTCGAACAATCTCGCAGCCCCGGCAGTGGTAGTGCACTTTCCATGCTGAAGTCGCGGGTTTAATTACCGCATTAGACATTTTTTTGGGTATAAATATAGGTGTCTGATTCCATGTATAATTTGCATATTTTGTTCAGGATTTGTTTGTTTGGGGCTAGATGACGTTGTGTGAATATTATTGTCATCTGCCTAGCCTTTTCCCAACTATTTTGGGGTCGGCTTCCAGTCTAACCGGATGCAGCTGAGAACCAGTGTTTTACATGGAGCGACTGCTGCCTGACCTCCACAACCCAGTTACCGGGCAACCTGGCACCCCTTGGTAAGACTGGTTGTCAGACTTTCTGGCTTTCTGACTACCCGTAACGACTGCCAAAGATGTTCAAATGACAGCCGGGACCCACTGTTTAATCGTGCCTTCCGAAACACGGAAGAACTCGTTATGAAAAGATGGTCACCCATCCACGGACCGACCGCGCCAAGCGTTGCTTAACCTTATGATCGATCGATCCGCGCGGCTTTGACTTAGCCACGAGCTAAGCTTATTGTAACTCCATATAAAATGATAGATGGTTGGGAGAACTATGCTTCGCAATTCTGGAAAAAAGTAGACTCTTAAACTAAACTTAATGCCAATTATCATTTAAATCGATCCATCCATTCTTGCGTACGAGCCTAGTAAATAAGTTTAAATTAAAATTATGTCTATATGTACTTGAATTAGTTAAATAAAAGAGGAGTTAAGTATATTAGCATTTTAAGCTGAAAGTTGAAGTTTTTTTAACACAAGAGTTTGGTTTTAAAGTCTCCTTACATCAGATATTAATTTTGATCCTCTTTAAGCGATAGCTTATACCGAAGATTTCTGATAATTTTAATAATGTGCCAAGAGTTTTCACTCAATTTATGAATACCAAAAAACGTGCAAAAAATGTGAACGTTTAAAAACTCGTTTTATTTTTAACACAAAATTAAACAAGTCCGTACTTAATGTAATTCAAAAAGTTAATTATGTGCTAGAACTTTATAACTTAGCCGTTGAATTATGTATCAACGGCCTATAAAGTTTTACAACTTAATTATTTGCCTTGTAAGCGTAAGTTATGGTTAAGTTATGTTAAAGCGGAAAATTGTAAAAACTCTGCGGAAAGGTGCAAACGGAGGTCCTTAGCTGCGGAATTCAATATGCCATCTATCTCTGGATTTGTGTACTAGAGATAGATTTTTGGCATGAGCCCCATACAAGTAATGTCAAATTCTTATGTCTAGTAAGCAAATCAACAGATGGATATAATATTGGGACCGACCATAAATAGCGATTGAAGGTTAGATGAACAGATACGAGTTTATTTCTTGAAATATATTAACAAAAAAGTTTTATTTTTTAACTACTTACCTTATTACAGTCTTTATCGCATTTTAATTAAGATTCGAATATTATAATTGCTAGGTATTATAGTCTACGTTTTAGCAGTTCATTGCATGCTTTTTAAATTGCACGTTTTTTTATAATTAAAAGTCAAAAGTTAGTGATGCTTTAAGATGAAATCTTATTATGTGATCATGAAGTAGATATTTAAAATATATAATTAATGATTGAGGATTCTACTGTTTCTATTGTTATTAAAAACAAGCTGTTTAATCTTTATTAAATTAGCCAGAAATGTCACTATCTTAGTTCCATGTTTTATAACTTTTAATTAAATCTAAAACGTTTTATTATTCATCTACGTATAATCGTCAGTTGTCTTCAAATAAAAATCCCAGCACCTACGTGCTTTTTCTTCATACGTAAGAAGAGGGTACTTATTGTCATTCTAAAGTTTTTATAGATCCACAATATATGCAGCGAGGATTAATATTCAACTTTGACTTTTTGCTCTATGTGCACTATCTGCTATAATTATGTAGCAACATTAAAATTCAATAAATTAAGAATCACCCCGCGGGCGTTCCGTACCCGTTTCACATTGAGGTGCAGACAACTGACACCGGTTCGACATTATTGCCACCCAATACAACAGCAAAGATAAATTATATCTCCGCCGAGCTAACATCTACTGCGCAGGCGCCAACCGCCCTGTATTTATAAAAATCAATCATTATCGGTTGCTCTCGGAATACATCGCGCCATTTTGCTCGCAAATAATTTCCTCGTTCTTTTTTCGAAAATTAACGTATCATGCGCGTACGCAGCACTTAAGTTAAATGTCCCAAACTGGCTGCAATTTGCGGACCCCTGAGTAAGCTATAAATCATGTAAAATTATTTTTTCATTACGCTTCAGTATTTCGACAGAGTTAATAATCTATTAGTGAGGACATGGGCTCTCGTGTTGATTGATGGAAGTATACTCTTTAATCTATAATTTGCATTAATATCGTATTTTCCTACCCCATTTAGTATTATTATTTTCTATTATACTGTGTCATTATTGATGCTTTAGTTTGTATCAATTCGAAAGGATCAAGACCATAATTATGCTCTGAATTCAGCTTAACGATCAAATAAAGAAAAAATAATGTACTTGTAAAATTAGCTTCTTGCCACACAGGGGAACGTTACATGAATATTGCAAACGTTACATGTGCAGAATGCATTTAATTTAAGGCAGTACATAATAGCTAAGAAGATTAAAAAAAGCATTTGAAATGAGAGTTAGTAATTTGGCAAAACTTCATCTACCTATACTTATATTACGAGTCCCTACGTAGCTGAAGAGTTTATTCATTTGAACGTGCTAATATCAGGAACTATTAAACAGATTGAACGAATTCTTACCTCATATATCAACAATGGCTACTTTTTATTCGAGAATTCGAAGTAGTTCTCATGGGATGTCAGTGAAACCTCTGACTGAAGACCGTTCACTAAAAAACATGATAAACACAATAAAAATTTAAGTCTAACACAAATAATACACTGATTTATCTCTAGGTCAAGTCTGTACTAAGACAGTTCTCAAAATAATAGCACTTCACATCTCCTTCATTTCTCTTTAAACTTTTACAATAAAAATTCAGTTCACTATCCTTCGAGAGAGCTTTCGGTTACAAATTTCATTCCTACGTCACCATACAATAAAAAAACTTACAAACAAGAAGTACTATAGTGTGTTATTAGTTTTTACAGTGAAACCAATAAGCTTGGAATCCAATTACTAGTTTTTATATTTGCACCATATTTGGTTATTGCTCGACTCTCATCGCACTGTCAGTCCTTTTGAATTTTTCCGTGAGAAAACCGTTTTTTTTTGTAATATTCTTGTTGGCTGTTAACTGGTATTCATTTATAGGTCTTTCTTTGATAATCCGGCAATCTGGGCATATTGCTTTGGCTATGAAATTCCATGTCGTTTCATGGTATTAATTTTATTTATTTATTAATCTTTATTGATTTGTAATTGATTTTCATCAAATAGACAGCACTCTTTTTTAACTCTAGCAGTATCTATCAAAATTGTAATTGAAAGCCGTATTTCGTTTTCGTTAAAGTTTACTTTTCTGTAAAAAAAAAGTGTTTTTGTTCTTTCGTTTTTTTTTTAATTTCAATTCGGTTGTCCCTATCTACCGGTTCATTGGTCCCCATGAATATCTTATTACGGGCAGATCACGGGCTGTTATCAGATGGTAAGAAATTAGCTGACCGCCGGCCATAACAGCGTGGCCTGCGCGTACGCATCGCATGTTATTATGGAGCTAGCGTATCACATGTTTGGATATCTGGTGATATGTTTTAGGTATATTTTTTGGGTTTTTTGTATGTTTTTTTTAAGGTAAGAAACTATTTTTGATCTTAGTTTAAGCATTATTTGAGTTGGGCATGCTTGAAGGAAATTACAAGGAATTGTTTTTTTAAGTAACGTCCTACCTGCATTCATCTTCTTCATTTTTTTTATCGTCCCACTGCTGAGCACAGATTTTGAATTTCTATAACGTCATGCGTTATAGAAACTCACTTATTTCATTTTGTAAAATCTTTTTTCCCTTATTTTATTAGATTAGTTTTTGTTATAGAAATGTTATCTATCTTACAGGGTGTTAGTCCTTATGTTATCCTGTCTAAGATAATGTCTGTTATTCATTTAAGTACCACTTGTTTCACTATAGCATTTTAAAGTACACACGACAGTAGGACAACGTATACGAATCTGACAAATTTTAATAATCGAACATCAACCTACCTCTATTGTGATAAGGTTGAAAATCTATTGCAGAAATTTGACAGATTGTGGTAACTTGATGTGCTGTTGTCTGTACATTTTCCAAGTTATTTGTTACTAACTGCGGAAATCAATATTCTGTCTATCTCTAGATTTGCTTACTAGTGATAGAATTTTGACATAAGCCCCATACAAGTAATGTCAAATTCCTATCTCTGGTAAGCAAATCCTGAGTTAGATAGGTTATTGGGAACGGCCGTTAATGTACTATAATAATGGCCTTTAAAAACACCCTCTACTTTAATATGTAGGAATATATAACAAATTACCCCTTTCTCAGTAAAGAGTCTCGAATATTTATCATGTGTGCATTCATTATGATTGATTAACAATTTAGTAATTAATAACATGGGTGTAGTATCGATTCTTTTTACAACGTAACCTTTACAAGCGAAATAATCGATTTGTGTATCGATGTCTCATAATCGGTGGGTAGCAAGTGCTTTGTTATTGTTAGTGTTAATTATATTATAATCTAGAGATGGCCCCTGAATATTAAGTGATATTTGACGGATAGAGGTCTAAATATACTGGTTGACAGTTGACAGGTGGTATTTAACATTGTCGGCCATCTTTTTTTTTCATTTTCAACCTTCAATTGTTGTTCTCTTTTAATTGCGAAGTTAATCTTAAATTTTTGAATAACTTTGTTGAACATTTGAATTTATAATGTTTGGTTCTTGTTGGGTCGGTCTGCGTGCGCGCAGTTTTCATTACAATACGTAATAACATCGGACATATGTTTTGTGATGGATAACATTAAAATATAAATGAATCATTACTTTTCCTGATCGGTTAAAAACTTTAATGTGCCACCTGCAATGTTTCTGGATTCTTTGAAGTCCAACCAATAATTTTATTGCTGTTGTATCGTATATACAACTTGTTATTGTTTTTTGTTATTTATTTATGCGCTATTTTGTTACAAATACTTGGTAATAAAGATGTGTATTGATAGGTATTGGTACTTACGACTCGCTGACATATTAGAAGGTGCCTTAATTACACACCCACACGCATGCGTAGTGACGAGTATTTATGTACCTTTAACAGTGCTGTCAGTACTGACTGTCACGCTAAGAGCTACCGCGCCAGCTAACATTTGGCCAAAATAGGAACTAATTTTTGACAGGCATTAAAGTCAGTACTACCAAGTGTCAACCCTTCTACTTCGATGGTGCTTACGTCATCATTTTGACAACAAGCCTTGGCTTCATTACTGGTAGTACGCAAGCTCAGTATTTGCCAGTAGCTTCATATACGGCCCTGCAATGTGGGGTGTATTACTACACCCCACTACTTTAATTAGTTAACTGTGCGTCATTTGTGTATTTTTATTTCTGTGTAATTTCTTTGTAAAAAAAATGAATGTTTTTTTTACTTAAAAAAATGGGGAAGGTGCAGTGTGTCAGACCTTCTCCCTATATATGTAATACTTAGATAGTAAGTTGAGCCATTATACGTCTGGATTTAGAACTAACAAGTAGTCTTATTTTGTACCGTATACACCCCACATTGCAGCCCATTTCACAGGTACCAGATAGTTCTGTGGCACTATCTGTCAGATAGCTATTTAGAACTTTATCTGGTACCTGTGAAACTGGCTGTCAATCACGTTGAATTTATTATGATCTGATTGTATTTAAGAAAACTGAAAAGTATTAATTATTTATTTATAAAATAAAATATCATCATAATCATAAAAAAAAACATTTCAGTTCTTAAAGTCAGTTTTGTAATAACACCCTTTCTTATTAATTAGCTTCAAAATATCCTCAAAGCAATGACTATTAAAGAAAAATTGCATCAAATTGCGTCCATCAATAAGACAAACATTAATCAAATAAATGCGGGTAGCACTCATAAACTCAGGCGCATCCGATAGCGGTATAATCAGATGAGACAGGCATATACAGTGTACTGTGGTTAGAAAGAGATAGAGCATGCGCCATTTTGATTTACCGTAATAGCAATACAGGTGACGCCATTATTCTTCATCGGCGGACGTTTTTGATGGTGCGCTCGCAATTTTTTGCGAAATAAATTATTTTTATGCATTTTTCTCGGTTTATCTGAAGTATAGTTTCATGATTAATGTGATATGTTAATTAATTGATATTTATGTAGCAACTAGCTTCAGCCTGCTGTTTCACACGGGGCACGTACAGACAACAGCAGGTCAACGTAAACGAATCTGTCAAATTTTACCACTCAAATATTAACCTACCTCCATTGTGTTTGGTTGAAAATTGGTTGCAGAAATTTGACAGATTGTGGTAGCTTGATGTGCTGTCGTCTGTACTTTACGAAACTGGATAAAATGTATCTTAAATAGACTCGATTAAATAGTCTCGATAAACAGACTATTTAAACCTGAAAGGTTTTTCAAATCTGTTCAGTAGTTCTTGAGATTGTCGCAAACAATCTATAAAGCTAAAAAATTATGACATTAGTATAGATTTTAATGAAAACTTCACATTTCAATACGGATGGGACTATCGTCATTGGTTTACCATTCTACTGCTGTAGTATAGGCCTCTTCTACAATAAAGGAATAAGCATGCTGTTTTCGAGTTCATCGCGAGCAGACAGACAGACGCCGTTGGAAGACTTCGTTGAATGATAATATTTAGTTTAAGTTCCTGTTAAACTTTCAATAATATCGCAAAAATAACAATCAGAAACTACGATCTAAAATTAAATATTTCGTTTTACAATTCTGACCATCCGTACCTACGTATTTATATGGTGCCATTACATAGCTCATAAAATATTATCTATAGTTTCTTTAGCACTGTGCTTAAACAGGATCGGAGTACTCCTAAGAGCATTTAACCTACTGGATCCGCCACGGACTACTGAATACGCCGCACGGTATGAGGCAATGCAACATATACATATAATGATAGCTTAATCGTGCATTTCGGTCACCTCGTTACATACATTTAATTTCAGGAAAGCGGGTGAACAATACTGTACCTTTGTATCAGTAAGCTCGGGAGCAATCACTAGAGGCCGAGTCGCTCAGTTATACAAAGATAATATGCATCTACAGACACAAGTATGGCTCCCCCGTTTTCTATAATATACATTAAGTATACAAATAAAAGTCCTGACTCATTCATAGACTCATCAACGCAAGGCCCAAACCCATGAACCTATAAAGCTGAAATTTTGCGCACAGGTTCGTCTTAAGACTCTCACGCGAGATAAGAAAGGATTTCCCGAAATTACGGGAACCGGAAAAAAGACGCCGAGAAAAAAGAAGCTGGCAGAAGCTAGTCTACACGTAAATGTATGCTCTTACACGAGAACAGAAGCATAAACCGCATAATATAACACTAGTAAAGCCAGTTTCGTGCTTTTGGCAGACGGTAAGCTACGATAATGTCGTGTCCAGTGGGTTACATACTCTTA
Source organism: Heliothis virescens (assembly GCA_002382865.2). Classification (NCBI taxonomy): domain Eukaryota; kingdom Metazoa; phylum Arthropoda; class Insecta; order Lepidoptera; family Noctuidae; genus Heliothis; species Heliothis virescens. Next base: position 3,741,653 of record NWSH02000605.1, on the reverse strand, counting down.
GTTGCAATGTCGATGAACTATGCGAGGCTTTGTTTATACGCAATTGTTATTGTAATGAAGTATCATTGTGATATTGTTGCTGTGGTAAAATTGATACATTTATGGTGTATGGATTAGAGCATTCTAATTGGTTGAAAATCTACGTCTAGTTTTGGTAGCATTTAAGGCATTGACGTTTAGGACGAAATACGGGTTTCGACTATCAAATAATATAAACAATTTGTTTTACTGCTGGGATGATTACGAAAATTGCGTAACTTTACATGTTAAATGATAAGCATGAAAACAAGAATGAATTGATTTTGATGAAAATTATCAGCAATATATCTTCAATAGAATAGCATCTGCCTAGCCTTTTTGGGGTTGGCTTCCAGTCTATCCGGATGCAGCTGAGTACTAATGTTTTACATGGAGCGACTGCTGATCTCCACGACCCAGTTACCCGGCAACCTGGCACCCCTTGGTAAGACTGGTAAAACAATGCCTTAGGTATCAGGGGTAATAAATAAGATCTTCCTCCTTTGTATTATTTTGTCAACTTGTCACCCCTGAAGCCTAAGGCCAATCAATATAGCGGTGGGTCCGTTTGAACCGCATTGTTTAACAGCTGACTGCGCCGGCGACTAGCGTCGTGTTTTCCTTACAACGTGATCTACTATAGTTCGTTCACAGTCTGGGAAATATTTACTGTGTCAGCCTGCTAAGTTAATGACACCACATGGCTTGTAAAAGAAACATATAAGGTCTTACTACAAAAAAACTAAAACACGTTCAACACTTGTTTTAGGAAATTTTGTAAGGAGAATTTTCTAAAACACATGTTGAACGTGTGTTTATCATTTTTGTAGTAAGACCCTTAGTATGTATTTGAAAAATGGGTTCAATTAGAGATGTGCCGTTGCCGGCAATATTGCCCAAAGTGGGAATACTGATAGCAATAGCGTTGCCGGCAGGCAACGGCACATCTCTGGGTTCAATGGTCAAACATTTTTTTATTTCTTTGTACCCTATAGGCTCCGAAACTACTGAATCTACCTATTTGAAAAATTATTCAATTGTTGGAAAGCTACACTATCTCCGAGTAACATAGGCTATATTTTTACGGTACGAGAAAGAAGTTTCCCCAGGATGCGGGTGACACTGAGAAATACACCTGGTTATTGATAATTACAGGATAAGATTTATTGTAATACTTTACGCTTCACGTTACTAAAACACCTAAATCTTTTCTTAATTCTTGATTTAATTGCTTGACAAGTTCCAAAATATTAACACCTACAAACAAAAAAAGGACATATACCGCTTTCTATTCGTTTTGGTCGAAAAGTAAATTGTGACTACTTTCACTATCGGACCAAAAGTATGTAATGATGTACTGTAGTATTACTTACCTACATGATAAAATGTTACACTTAGTTGTTTTCTATATCTATACTAATATTATAAAGCCGAAGAGTTTGTTTGAACGCACTTATCTCAGGAACTACTGGTCCGATTTGAAAAAATATTTCAGTGTTAGATAGCCCATTTATCGAGGAAGGCTATAGGCTACTTTTTATCTGGGTGCGCAGAGTAGTTTCCACGGGACGCGGGTGAAACCGCTGGCAGAAGCTAGTGATTTATATGGTGAAACAAGTTGGATTTCTGGCCATACGAAGTTATCATTCTACAGTGAGGATATATTATAAACAAAGTATAATATAGCAAGGCCAAAGTCAGTGTTAGATATCAATAACAAGCATTACATAATATTACCATATACATAAACAAAATACACTAATATTCAGATCAAGCTGAATGTCTTGTATAATCTCATAATAAAAGATATTATTTAAATGTTATTGTTGATTTTAGGAATGTCTCAAATTCGGAAAATGCGGATGTTTTTAAATCTATGGTATATTTTAACTAAATAAACCGGCCAAGTGCGAGTTGGACTCGCACATGAAGGGTTCCGTACCCCATCCTCCTTAATATTTTTTTTTCATTTTTAGGGTTCCGTAGCCGAATGGCAAAAAACGGAACCCTTATAGATTCGTCATGTCTGTCTGTCTGTCTGTCTGTCCGTCCGTCCGTATGTCACAGCCACTTTATTCCGAAACTATTAGGACTACACAGTTAAAACTTGGTAGGTAGATGTATTTCATTGACCGCTTTACGATTCTTATGAAAAAATAA
>NWSH02000605.1:3697317-3718474 GCA_002382865.2 Heliothis virescens | reverse complement strand
TCTCATAAGCCGTGTAGCTAGAAAGCTGAAATTTTAACCCTTCGTGGCGAGTCCAACTACACTTGGCCGGTTTTTTATGTGATATATTCCTACACGAAAAAAGGCTTAGAAACAACACCTAAGATATGTTCAACCACAATTAGCCTCAAATTACTTCAACAAATCTTGAAGGACACTTAACCAAATCCTTTTCCTTCCATTAAACTTGCCGCACCACAGATGCACCATAAATACCCAAAAATCCTTAAAATGTCGTTTATTAAATCTCTTTAATTGTACCATTATGTGGTAATATCCCATGTAATGTGCTTCATATCAGATCATCAAAACTACAGTGAATGGTGGACGGAAAACCGCATGGATGATATGAGCAACTAGTGACCATGAGGTGTATGATTTAAAGTTTATTTTAACAAACTATTAATTGTAATATTATTCATCTACTGTAAAGTGCATTTTCTTAGTCACTATACTAACCATCATGAACCTACTAACATCTCTTGCTCAAGATGCCATCCCACTTTCAGCCCTACCTCAATCTGTAATTATTCTGTCAATAGATGTTCAATCTATATACTAATCGCGAAGGTAATGTCGATTGGCAAAATTTGACATCGATTCCGATGGACTGTCTTGACCTGATGTCATCTGTACTATTTTACTATAGCGTCTTTATCACATTTGATCTATCAATCACCCAAATTACAGAAAGCAGTGCTCTAAACATTTTTAAAGACCACTGACTTTCAAATTCAACTGTCTTTATTCAGTTTCACAAATAACACTAAAATAAACAGAGAATTCCACCAAATACTCAGTTCTTTGGAAAATGACTTGTTTTCTTTGTATTTGTTGTTTAAGACAAAAGGCATTAGTCACCCTTTGCACAATAAAAGGCCAGGAAGTAAAAATAAAATGGAGAGGCGTCGAATGTCACTCACATTCAAGAAGAACTTAGTTACATATTGTACTGATGGGTACAGGAGTGGACTAACTTTGGAATAACAAAAATAATTTCCATAAAAATAGATTATTATATTCTATATAAATTCTAATTTAGGAAAACATACTATCTTTGATATAAAATGAACCATCATACTGATGCAACATGAGAAAAAAGAACGAACCTAAACCAACTTTATGGAATGTTTCAGCGCAACTTCATATATAATCCTCTACCTAATATTCGTATACTAGGCTAAGAACTATTTATATTATGTACCTAAACATCAGTTTTTACCACGCACAAATGTATTTATGACCTTTAAAATACAAAAAAAAAAACTATTTAACGTTTCTTATCCACTAAAAAAAAAAAATCAACAATTTTCTACCATTTTCACCGCATACCATACAATCCAATACAACCAGATACAAGACGGTTGCACCCTGGCTGGCATTACGTCTCAGAAGGACCTCGATAATCCTCATTAGATGCCCTCAGTTTATGAAGATCCCACGGCGCAGTTAAAGCGGGACCGCGGTTTACGACTTGCATTACCCTGAACTTCTGAATATTGGCGGAATTTCTGCAAGTGATGCATCGTGTGTTGTGGTTTTTGGTTTTGGGAAATATCTGTCAATCTTTATTTTTAGAAATATGCAGATTTCGCTAATTTTTTTTTAGGAATAGTGTTTTTAATTATTAATGGAAAGTTTATATGCGATTGTTTGTTTGTACGTCCTTCACGCAAAAACTGTAACGATTTCATGAAACTTGGCAGAAAATATGGCTTATATACCCGAATAATGATATAGGCTACTTCTTATCTGAGACGGAAGTAGTGTCCGAGGAAGCCAGGTGAAAACGCTGGCGGATAACTAGTATAACAATTTGGTGCAGTTAACTACAGTTAGTTACTTTTAGAGTCTCCTTAACGAAACTCTAATTCAGCAAAACGGAGAATTCCTACGGAATCTCCATACACATTTATTTCAAAAGAGTAAAATCTAAATACATTTCTTACTTCACCTAAGAATCTACCCAGGATCTAACCACAACTAAACCGCCCAGTAAACTTATTCCACATCCCCCAGATACCACACATAATTTATAATATCTGTACCATGCTAAACGCTCACAAGACCCTCGACTTCCAGCTCCAGACTCAGTTCCACAATCTAATCCTCCGCCCGGTCACTCTCATGCGTTCATACACGTCATGAGAACAAGTAATCAACAACATTCTAGAACTCGGACATTCTCACTCACAGAAATTCCGTGAGCACAAAAACACTACTCCGCATACACGCTACCTTACAGTATATCGTGCATGAACACAAAGTTACTAGCGAGTAAATAACAACGAATCTACCAATCCAACTATTACAACATCTTGGTAATAAAAGTGGTCAAACCGGTTCCAGTAATTCGAACCGGACTATCCCTTTCGCTATCTAACATCTAACGCTCGTGCATTGAGGGAATACACATGTATGGTGGCCCTCACTGATCTCTATGAAGCAGTAATACTGCATAAACTATCTAGGAAAAACAATAAAGTCTCACCACAGGTAATAACACTCGTCTCTATACATTAAATCAAAACAGTACAAACAACAAATCTCGCTGTCGCGAACGGCTTGCTATCCATTTAATATTTTTACAACCAAAATATGTAGGGTTATTAGAATTGAAAGAAGAGTAAGAATTCTGAAAAAAAATTTTGTCTGTTTGTATTGTCTTGTATGTTTGAATGTTTGCTTTAGTTTTGTTGTTTGTTATGGTTTGTCTCGTTCTCCACGCGCTAATCTAGGATATATTCCAACTGGACGGATTTAGATGAAACTTTGGTAACATCATAGCTTATACTATCATGTGCATAATAACCATATAGCTGAGATTAATAATCTTTTTGTCTACGGAAACTTCCGCTCTCTTTAAAGGGCAGTAAACCAAGTACAGGCGCTGCGATTAAGTTCTGTGTCATGAATACCTCCGAGTCAGTATTGAGCTATATTCGATCAAAATTATATGTTTGGCCTATCTTGGTTTAGAAATCAAGAAATGACGCCTACCAATAGCTACGCATTATGATTTCTTAGGAAATTCGCACCATGCACTAACCGGGGGTGAAAAAGAGCTGCTGCGGTGGAGTAACACCATGTCTATGAAACTTCCGTTGCATGTTAGTCCAAAAAAGAGTATACATTTCGACCGCAACTCTACACAGAGCCCTTGAAACAAATATAGGTTCAATTCGATTAAAATTAATATTTGGCTATTTGGTTAGAAATTAAGAATGACGCAATAATTATTTTTGGAAATTCTGCCTTAACGGGGGTGAAAAAGGGGGGGTAAGTGTCTATGAAACTTCGTCAGTTTTTAAGCTAAATTGATGAAAATTAAAGCTGTTTCTGCCCTTCGTAGTGTGACGGTGTCGCTGTTTTTCACACGGATTGCTTTATGTAGCTTTCTCGCGCGTTTACCGATAGATGGCGTTGTCCATACATTCTTAAAAGGCAGTCAATACAATGTAATCGTATGGTAGGGTATGATAAGTCTGAAACATCTCGAATCGTCTCGCGCAACCCGTCGTTTCCCCGGGCTTTTAGAATTCGACATCAGACGTTTAAGATCTTTCATTTTGACGACCCGATATCGCTGGCATAAGCGACATGTTCCGCGTACGAAGTCGCGGGCAGAAGCTAGTACTTATATAAATCTGAAAGTTTAGATGTGTGGTTATAATGTTACTGTTTCAAGCAAAAACGAATAAACGGACTTTGATGAAGAGTTTGTGAAGAATAGCTTTAGTAGGTATACCTACTCTTCCTAGTTTCAGAGGTTTCAGATAATGTTCTAGATAGCTATCTGACAGAAATTTTGACTACTCCGGCCCCTAATATCCTACCTATCTACTCGGGAAGAACATACTTCTCTTGCGATGCAAGTTATAAGGATTAGTATTTGTTTTTTTAAATCACCATTATGGACAAACTTTTCACAGGCAGAATGTTTCCTAATTTTAAGAAAAATAATTTCCTTATACTTTAGACAACAATTACTTCATCAGCATATTTCTATTTATAATAAGCTGGCAAACCTAAGAAAGAATCCCACATCCCATCTTCCTTCATTGGCGCAGCGATACAATCACTATAAGCCCAGGGCGCGGAGATGTTTGCTCTGATAAATGTATTACTTAGTGGTAAAAACTCATCATTGCATTGGCAACAAGCGTATCAATTTGCATACTGTCTGTATATCTGGTTAATTATGTGATTAACCGGGTATAGTACATGACAGTAAGATGGGGATGTGGTTTTCTTTACGGGGGATTTCTATAACCGCAGTTAGCGGCTGTTTTATCGATACATACCTATAAAAATTAAAGTCCTGACTCATTCACTGTCTCATCAACGCAGGATCAAACCCGTGAACTTATAAAGCTGAAATTTTGCATAGAGGGATCATAAGACACTCACGCGAGATAAGAACGGTTTTCCCAAAATTCCCACGCGGACGAAGCCGCAGGCAGAAGCTAGTCCCTATACAAATTATGTCTTCAATCTCTAATCGCAAAAGTTAAGATAGGTTAAAGAAAATTCTTAGAGACCATGTCACTTGTGTGTAGACTTTCACTGCGCTTTTTCAACTAGCATTAAGACAAAACTTGTCCACAGATTGCCCTATATTGCTATTTCTTCAAGAAGCCTTTCCCAGAAAAAACCACTACACGCATGTCACTTCCATAATTTGCGTGTAAATAATTGAGCGTACGCGCCGCGCGTGTCCCCGCCATATTTATTATTCACGCGGTGTTGCCACTGTTGTGTCATATTATTGCCATATTGGAAAATTATTCCCCGGTTGTGAGGGGAATTTTTGTCAGTTCGGTCCTTTGTTTAGTCAGTAAATGCGAGTTAGTGGCTCCGTGACTGTCATTCTAGTGAAAGATTTTGTTCGCATTTGTGCTATCAAGTTTGATGTAGTTTGTCGTTTGGTTCTCCTTATACTTTGAATTTATTAAATACGATTGTGTTTTGCGCGTGACCTGTATTTCTAATAAGAAACAAAATACATAGTTTGCTACTACCTATTCTTTTTACAATCTTTAATTTAACCATCTACTGTTTCTGACATAGTTTGTTTACCATTTCATATGATGTAATTTAGTTTCAATCATAGTCGAATTTGCATTCAAATTCCCGGTGTAATTCCATCAAAATCAGACAGCAAACTTCGCGAACAACAAGTCAGAAGTCATCGTAACATTCCTCAACACGAATTAATGATTCATTAATAGCGCCCCCAATTACGATTGCTATTCGATTAGGGTTCCCCGCACACATCGATGCGAATAAACTTGCAAGGGGGACTCGCGAATTTTCCGGGGTGCGTGCATGTCACTTCACTAGCACGTGGAACGCCGCGGCGAGCGCAGGCCTATGCGTTCCAAATTCGAAAACTTCATCTCATTCGCGATCGTAACTTTTTAAACAAAACTTTTTTGTCGTAATTGATTCAAAGTTGTGCGTAATTTTAGTCGATTTTCAAGTTTTCTTATCGATATAACTTTAGCCTTAAAATATACCGAATATTTGGAAAGGTTCGTTTTTAACGTATTATAAATGTAAAGTGACGTACGGTGATCGATTACTTATTCGTAACATTTCGATTGTCGTCTCCTTATTCGATTAGCGGTGGAATTTGACGTTTTCGCCGAGTTTTCTTGGAAATTCGCGATGTGGGAGTTCTCATTGGTTTTTGTGTCAGTCAGTTCGACATTACGTTAATGAAGACATTTGTATTGACGTGTTGAATGCGTAAATAATTTTGGCAATATCCTTGTATGTAATGTAATGTGTTTAAACTTAATTAGAGGCGAGCTGAAAGCTTTTCAGTTCTAATTGAACGTTAATGTTAAAGTTGGGATTAGGTACAGTAGTCTGCTGAAGTTTTTGACATGTGACAGGATAGCTATTCCAATGTAGTTGAATGGAAACAAAATTCAGTGCAGTATTAAAGTTATTTACATTTTTGTTGAGGTTTGGAGGCATAGTAGGCATCTAGTAAAATTCAAGTTTTAAATGACTATTAAAAACTTTTGAGACTCTCATTGTTGATATCAGAGATCTGATCATTAGAATCTGAAACTATTATCTTTAAATAATACGAGAAGCTATTGATAATAATTTACTATTTTCCATGTTAGTAATATTCTTAGCCCAGGTAGGTACTAAAACAAGGTGGTAATTAAGGCTCCTTGATTACTCAGTAGCCATTACATAACAAAAAAAATAATTCATTCAAAAGTAGTGAACATTTTTTTTCATAACGCTATTTTAAAAAAGGAACTATTTTAAATAGGTTCGAAAAAAAAAATTTTAATTCCGCCCAACGGTTTCCATGACGAATGTATCATCGTTTGATCTAACCGCGATTCGGAAACAATCGAGAAGCAAGTAGGAATCGAATCGTGTAAAAGTAAATCGATCCGATTACCGGCATCGATTTGTGATCGGGTGTGATTGATCAATTTGTTTGTGGTGCTAGCAGTTTTGATCGTTGATGAGTTATTATTTAAATGTTATGTATTACTTTGGTCGAATTTAGGTTAGCCAGCTATATTATTTTAATAGGACATCTAAGACAGTGAGACATCTCATCTAAGACAGTGAGAGTCAAGAAAGTGTCAGATTTTAAAAACAGGACCTATAAACATTATTAGCTAATTTTCATTAGCAAGCTGGCTCTAAAGCGTTTTTGCTCACTTAAAGAGTTATGAGCTTAGGTCTAACCCCTAATTATTTTATAAATGTGAAGGGAAGTATGTCTGTCTGGCTGTTAGACTATGACGCCGAAACTATACAACCAATTTAAATACAATTTTCTACACACGGGTAGTCTAGAGCCTAAGAAAAGATATAGTCAACATCAAGTATCAAAACTTCCAAATCCTCATACACAATGCACAGTCAAACCTCAAAATCGTTGCGTAAATAATCAAGTTAAATAGGTATAACAAAAAACATTCCGTTCCTACTTGTGAGAGCTTTTTTCACCAATCACTGCTTACCCCCCCTGGATTTAAAGTACTTTGAAGTTTGTACCGCGTGTAACGGAACAATTTTAACTGTTAGGTACCTAATTGGAGTATGTTATATGACAATTTAAATTAGTCATGTCTGAGAACATTTTTTCTTTTAATGTTTATTGTTTTTTTTTTGGTGTAAAAAAAAATCTTAGTAGCAACAATTTTGAGTGCTTATTTTTATAATTTTATACTTGCTCTCCTCAAATTGAAAATACATATATTTTCTTCATTATTAAAAGACGAAAAACGAAGCCCTCATTTAAAATAAAAAATATATTAATTTCATTACATTTTTTTATTAAAAAAATATAAGTCAGAAAAGTCATTCGCAAAAAAACCGACGACTTTTTTCAAACGTAACTGTTTAGAATACTAATTTCTAATCTCTGCATGCGAGCGTCGCGGGCGCAGCGGGAACTAACGACATCTGTTGCCGCTAAGTGGAACTATTGTCCGATTCGATTCGGTTAACTTCGGGATCCGTCGGCTTTCTGTCAACTAGAGTGTATTTAGTGACGGTTTCGGCATTTTCAAAAGATGTGGAATGTGAACGTTTTTGTCATCAAAGAGTTCTCTCCAACTTGAATTTGTTGACTATTATGCCTATTTACATAAGCAGTTTTGTAATCTTACGTACCAGACATTAGAGTTGTCATTATACGTAGTTGTGTTGTTGCATCAGTGTATGAACGCATAGCCAAGATTATCTAATCTGACTTATAAATTAATATTCTAACGGATATACTTAAAATCGAAAATAAAGTAACCAAGTTCACAGTGCATAAATGAATTTGGAAAATACTTTCAATACTAATTTTCATTCTAAAAACTAATCAAGGACCAATGAATTTCTCCCACAACAAATACTAATTAAAACTAGACACAAAAGCACCATACTTCAGATTACATTGAACTATAAACCTTAAGAGCAACACCTTAAAGTTCTAATTCCAATAGCTCCATCATGGCTGAAAATAAAACACGAACAATTTAAAGGAACAGTGACATAAAGCTTCTAGTCTTGAAAAAAAGTGATATCTAATAGTAAAAATGTATGCANGATATCAGAGATCTGATCATTAGAATCTGAAACTATTATCTTTAAATAATACGAGAAGCTATTGATAATAATTTACTATTTTCCATGTTAGTAATATTCTTAGCCCAGGTAGGTACTAAAACAAGGTGGTAATTAAGGCTCCTTGATTACTCAGTAGCCATTACATAACAAAAAAAATAATTCATTCAAAAGTAGTGAACATTTTTTTTCATAACGCTATTTTAAAAAAGGAACTATTTTAAATAGGTTCGAAAAAAAAAATTTTAATTCCGCCCAACGGTTTCCATGACGAATGTATCATCGTTTGATCTAACCGCGATTCGGAAACAATCGAGAAGCAAGTAGGAATCGAATCGTGTAAAAGTAAATCGATCCGATTACCGGCATCGATTTGTGATCGGGTGTGATTGATCAATTTGTTTGTGGTGCTAGCAGTTTTGATCGTTGATGAGTTATTATTTAAATGTTATGTATTACTTTGGTCGAATTTAGGTTAGCCAGCTATATTATTTTAATAGGACATCTAAGACAGTGAGACATCTCATCTAAGACAGTGAGAGTCAAGAAAGTGTCAGATTTTAAAAACAGGACCTATAAACATTATTAGCTAATTTTCATTAGCAAGCTGGCTCTAAAGCGTTTTTGCTCACTTAAAGAGTTATGAGCTTAGGTCTAACCCCTAATTATTTTATAAATGTGAAGGGAAGTATGTCTGTCTGGCTGTTAGACTATGACGCCGAAACTATACAACCAATTTAAATACAATTTTCTACACACGGGTAGTCTAGAGCCTAAGAAAAGATATAGTCAACATCAAGTATCAAAACTTCCAAATCCTCATACACAATGCACAGTCAAACCTCAAAATCGTTGCGTAAATAATCAAGTTAAATAGGTATAACAAAAAACATTCCGTTCCTACTTGTGAGAGCTTTTTTCACCAATCACTGCTTACCCCCCCTGGATTTAAAGTACTTTGAAGTTTGTACCGCGTGTAACGGAACAATTTTAACTGTTAGGTACCTAATTGGAGTATGTTATATGACAATTTAAATTAGTCATGTCTGAGAACATTTTTTCTTTTAATGTTTATTGTTTTTTTTTTGGTGTAAAAAAAAATCTTAGTAGCAACAATTTTGAGTGCTTATTTTTATAATTTTATACTTGCTCTCCTCAAATTGAAAATACATATATTTTCTTCATTATTAAAAGACGAAAAACGAAGCCCTCATTTAAAATAAAAAATATATTAATTTCATTACATTTTTTTATTAAAAAAATATAAGTCAGAAAAGTCATTCGCAAAAAAACCGACGACTTTTTTCAAACGTAACTGTTTAGAATACTAATTTCTAATCTCTGCATGCGAGCGTCGCGGGCGCAGCGGGAACTAACGACATCTGTTGCCGCTAAGTGGAACTATTGTCCGATTCGATTCGGTTAACTTCGGGATCCGTCGGCTTTCTGTCAACTAGAGTGTATTTAGTGACGGTTTCGGCATTTTCAAAAGATGTGGAATGTGAACGTTTTTGTCATCAAAGAGTTCTCTCCAACTTGAATTTGTTGACTATTATGCCTATTTACATAAGCAGTTTTGTAATCTTACGTACCAGACATTAGAGTTGTCATTATACGTAGTTGTGTTGTTGCATCAGTGTATGAACGCATAGCCAAGATTATCTAATCTGACTTATAAATTAATATTCTAACGGATATACTTAAAATCGAAAATAAAGTAACCAAGTTCACAGTGCATAAATGAATTTGGAAAATACTTTCAATACTAATTTTCATTCTAAAAACTAATCAAGGACCAATGAATTTCTCCCACAACAAATACTAATTAAAACTAGACACAAAAGCACCATACTTCAGATTACATTGAACTATAAACCTTAAGAGCAACACCTTAAAGTTCTAATTCCAATAGCTCCATCATGGCTGAAAATAAAACACGAACAATTTAAAGGAACAGTGACATAAAGCTTCTAGTCTTGAAAAAAAGTGATATCTAATAGTAAAAATGTATGCAGTACCAATGGTTAATTACGTCAGTCCTTATCATTTAGGACCTCATTATGGTGCTGGATCCAGCCTCACAGATCCTTATTGGATGTAAGTATACCTCGGTTTAAAAGATTTGTTTATGAAGAAGAAAGGTCATTCATTACTCATCCTCCTATCTTTGGAGTCGCAACATATTCTTCCATACTTCTCTGTCTGACATTATCTCACAAGTAACGTTATTTCTTGGTGTCTATGAAAATGTATCAATGTCTTGTACCTACTAGCATCCTGCAGAAAATATTTGATTAAACAGACCTTCAATAGCACTTCCAGTTTTCATTTACGGATCCATCGACAACAATTAGTTTTTTAAAAGGGCCTTAAGAGGAATCTGTTTAATTTTCAAGTTATAATGGGAATCTTTTTGATTTTCTTCACAGGGTATTTTTATCCTTCAAACCTGTTACTGCGATTGAAACGTAAAGCAAATAAGAAGTCGGTTAAAAACGCTTGAAGAAGGTCATTTTGTTACAATTTCAATCCATCTTTACTGCATTTTCATTACTAGTAAATCTCATTAACAAACTTCTAACTAGAATTTCTCTTCATTACAGAAAACCATCAGTAGATGGCGTCTCAAACGCAGCGTCAGTCAACAGCCGGTAAGTTGCAAAATTATCTAAAACCCGCCTAAACAACATCGATTTTTTCATCGCACAACACCGCCCTAACCATGTTATTCGATACCAAATCGATTCTGCCGATGGAGTTTTTAAAATAACCTCAAATCCTGTGCGGTTGTCGATAATCCAATATCTAAAAATGGTAATTTCGGTATCGAGTGTTCTCACGAACGAAACAAAGAGTTTAGATGTGAAAAAAGTCAGGTAAACATTGATCGGCAGGATTGAGTTGGATTAAACGTTGTTGGTTCCGTAGGTTTTCATTTGTAGATTTATTAATTTTTAGATAATGAAAAATTTGATGCCAAATCTCTGTATAAATCAAATCACGACAAAAAATAATTTCGACGATACACTTTTCTCAAATCTGATTTTCTATTTCGGTCTACTATCAGTTTTTACTTAAAAATTTTTACCAACTTCTTTTCATTACTTTTCCTTCACATAGTTTCATTCATTACGTCCTAGCGAAATATAGCACTTAAACTTAAAAAAACTCACTTCTGTTAAAAAAACATGCACACAAGTCTCCATTACACTCGATAGAGCTATAAATAATTTCCGAACACTCCTCATCACTGCGGAACTCTAAAAAAATGGTAAAAAAGAGACAAAATCCAATCACAATTACGCTGGTGAACGTGTAATTTTGACATGGCGCGCGGTCTTCGCTACGGTAAGACAACCGAACACATTTGGTCATTGATACGAATAATATGGACACTAACCGACGTTGAGGCGTAATCTATTTTAATGAGAGAAAAACGATGAAGTCATATTTCGTGTTTTGATGACAGAAAATTATATAACGTTGATTGATTTGGAGGGATTGATGGGGTTTTTTGTTACTTGAACTTTGTAAATGATTGAAAGATGTTCGTTTGTTGAATCTTTGTTCCTATCTAATAGTATATTCAGTGAAAAATTAAGCAATATTTGAATGCAGGCACACGTAAAAATTACACAATTTTCTTTCTCTTCTGTCGACAGTATGAGTGAGGTTCTGAAACATTGCAATTACAGCCATTATTGTTATCATCTATATACTTCACACAAAAAAATAAAGTAGGTACTTAAAAAACAAAAGACTAAAATAAAAACCAAAAAAATCTTTAGCAAACGCCGACATTACTTAGTATTCACGCCACGTCTAAGCCATGGCTTAAGACACTCTGTGAAATAATGAAAAAGCGCCACTCGGACTAATCCCGGACAAATTAGATCGGTACGACTTCACTGCGTGTGTCCGGCGTCCGGTACCGGACGCGGTCCGGTCTGTTTATTTTGACTCCGTGTATAAGTGAGAAGATTGCCTAGGGCCTAATAAGTTAGTTTGAAGGGGTAGATAACTATGAATGATCTTATTTAGCATTGTCATCAGCCTGAACAGAGCTCAGACTTCTCTTAGAGAGAAGGGATGAGCGCCAGTCACCACGCTTGCTAAAGGCGCATGATGATTTCAGACATTAGTATAACATATTGATCTGATCGCTTTACTAACGTAAAGTTAGCAAACTAAATAATTTTATATCTCCTGAAAATTAAAAGAAGGCATGAAAAGCTAAATGCTGTACTCATGACTTTAAAGTAAAACCCTGTACCTATTTTCATTTGTGAAAAGCTCGGCAAACTTTTGCTTAAAAATATTTGGCAAATTATTTTTTCGGCTAGATCTTACGTGTTTAAAGTAATTAGGAGTAACCTTTTATCATTTAGATAAAAGGTTACTCAGTTTTATTAATCGGTATGTTTAATACATAACAGGAGATGATAATTAAAATAATAAATGATAAAGCATCGTCTTATTAACGATGTGCGCCGGGAACACTTTGATAGCCATATTTTTGTCCCACATCCGCCATGTTGGTTGGTCCTTATTAAATGTTGTGGTGAAACATTTTGCTTCATTTTATGGTTATGGAAGCAGTTGTAAAATAATAGAAGACAATAAGTAATAGATAGCAAAATATTATTATTGTTTAATCACACAAATATAGATAATGATTTGTAGGCTGAATGTTTGGTATGACTCATTAGGGTTCCGTAGCCGAATGGCAAAAAACGGAACCCTTATAGATTCGTCATGTCTGTCTGTCTGTCTGTCTGTCTGTCTGTCTGTCTGTCAAGTTTTTCATTCTGGGAGTTTAGAAAAATTACCAAGGGTGGGACACAAATTTTAGCAACTTTGAAAGATGTATTACTTTGAAAACGAATTGACTTTGAAGAACAATATGGGTTTTAGAAACCTCAATTCTCATTTTTAAAGCCTATCTATAGATACCCACAATAATAGGGTTTGATGAAAATTTTTTTTTTATTTTCAGTTCCATGGTATGGAGAGCCCCCCTCATAAATATTATTATTTTTTTAATTTTGTATAAAATCGTAAACGGTCAATATATATACATCTACCTACTAACAGTTTGAATTTTTTTTTAATAACTATGTAGTTCTAAATAGTTCGGAATAAAGTGGCTGGACTACGAGCAGCCAGACAGCAGCAGACAGACGCACAGGGCAGACAAGACAGACAGCCAAGACAAGACAGACAGGACAGACAGACAGACAGACAAGACCATGTACGGAATCTATAAGGGTTCCGTTTTTTGCCATCGCTACGGAACCCTAAATGAGTCATACCAACATTCAGCCACAAATCATTAATCATATTGTGTGATTAAACATAATAATATTTTGCTAATCTATGTACTTATTGTCTTCTAATTTTTACAACTGCTTCCAGTAACCATAAAAAGAGCAAAATGTTCACAACACACTTTAATAAGAGACCACTCACATGGCGGATGTGGGACAAAATATGGCTATGCGAAGTTTTCCCGGCGCACATCGTTATAAGACGATGCTTTATCATGTTATTATTTAATTATCATCCTCTGTTATTGTAAATTAAACATACCGATGTAATAAAACATGAGTAACCTTTTATCTAAATGAATAAAAGTTACTCTAATTACTTAAACACGTAAAGACTACGCCGAAAAAATAATTTGCCAAATATTTTTAAGCAAAAGTGTTGCCGAGCTTCACAAAACTGAAATAGGTACAGGGTTTACTTTAAAGTCATGAGTACAGCATTAGCTTTTCGATGCCCTTCTTTTAATTTTCAGGAGAATATAAATTATTTAGTTTGCTAACTTTACGTTAGTAAGCGCATCAGATAAATAATGTATACTAATGTCTGGAAATCATCATGCGCCTTAGCAAGCGTGGTGACTGGCGCTCTGACCTTCTCTCTAAGAGAAGTACTGAGTCTTGTTAGGCTGATGAAATGCTAACATAAGATCATTCATAGTTATCTACCCTATCAACCTACACTTATTAGGCCCTAGCAAATCTTCTCACTCTATACATCGGAGTCAAAATAAACAGACCGGACTGCGTCCGGTACGGACGCCGGACCACGCAGTGAAGTGCGTACCGATCTAATTTGGCCGGGATGTCGAGTGGCGCTTTTCATTATTTCACAGAAGTTGTCTAAGCCATGGTTATGACGTGGCGTGCAATACTAAGTAATGTCGGCGTTTGCCTAAGATTTTTTCATCTTTCTTTCTTTCCCAAACAAAAAAAAAACAAAATACGCATAGATCGGTAGGAAATAGAGAGAGATAAAAATCGTTAGCAAAACGCCGACATTACTTAGTATTCACGCCACGTCTAAGCCATGGCTTAAGACACTCTGTAAATAATGAAAAAGCGCCACTCGGACTAATCCCGGACAAATTAGATCGGTACGACTTCAACTGCGTGTGTCCGGCGTCCGGTACCGGACGCGGTCCGGTCTGTTTTTTGACTCCGTGTATATAGTGAGAAGATTGCCTAGGGCCTATAAGTTAGTTTGAAGGGTAGATAACTATGAATGTTCTTATTTAGCATTGTCATACAGCCTGAACAGAGCTCAGACTTCTTCTTAGAGAGAAGGGATGAGCGCCAGTCACCACGCTGCTAAAGGCGCATGAATGATTTCAGACATTAGTATAACATATTGATCTGATCGCTTTACTAACGTAAAGTTAGCAAAACTAAATATTTATATCTCCTGAAAATTAAAAGAAGGCATGAAACTAAATGCTGTACTCATGACTTTAAAGTAAAACCTGTACCTATTTTCATTTGTGAAAAGCTCGGCAAACTTTTGCTTAAAAATATTTGGCAAATTATTTTTTCGGCTAGATCTTACGTGTTTTAAAGTAATTAGGAGTAACCTTTTATCATTTAGATAAAAGGTTACTCAGTTTTATTAATCGGTATGTTTAATACATAAAGGAGATGATAATTAAAATAATAAATGATAAAGCGATCGTCTTATTAACGATGTGCGCCGGGAACACTTTGATAGCCATATTTTTGTCCACACATCCGCCATGTTGGTTGGTCCTTATTAAATGTTGTGGTGAAACATTTTGCTTCATTTTATGGTTATGGAAGCAGTTGTAAAATAATAGAAGACAATAGTAATAGATAGCAAAAAATATTATTATTGTTTAATCACACAAATATAGATAATGATTTGTAGGCTGAATGTTTGGTATGACTCATTAGGGTTCCGTAGCCGAATGGCAAAAAACGGAACCCTTATAGATTCGTCATGTCTGTCTGTCTGTCTGTCTGTCTGTCTGTCTGTCTGTCTGTCTGTCTGTCTGCCTGTCTGTCTGTCTGTCTGTCTGTCTGTCTGTCCGTATGTCACAGCCACTTTATTCCGAAACTATAGAACTACATAGTTCAAACTTGGTAGGTAGATGTATTATATTGAGCCGCTTTACGATTTTATACAAAAATAAAAAAATAATAATAATAGAGGGGCTCTCCATACATGGAACTGAAAATAAAAAAAAAATTTTCATCAAACTATTCTTGTGGGTATCTATAGATAGGTCTTTAAAATGAGATTGAGGTTTCTAAAACCATTTTTTCTCAAAGTCAATCGTTTCAAAGTAATACACTTTCAAAGTGCAAAATTTGTGTCCCCCCCTGTAATTTCTAAACTACCAGAATGAAAAATCTAAAAAAAAATATATGTTATAGATCTTAACAAAAACTATCAACCAAAATTGGTTTGAACAAGATACAGTTCGTGGTTTTTGAGATATAGCATTTTCAGTAACCGCAAATTATAACTTTGTTATTCATATATTTTGTATGAAAAACAAAGTTATTTTTTGTTGTCGAGAAAAGTTTGTGTTTTGGCTAATTTTTAGGTAATAGGTAATTTATTTTTCATAAATAAGGAACGGAACCCTTCATGTGCGAGTCCGACTCGCATTGCCGGTTTTTTTTAGGGTTCTGTAGCCAAAGAATAAAACGGGACTCTATTAGTAGGACTTCACTGTCCATCTGTCACCAGGCCTGTACCTATATCATGACGTAAGATAGTTGCTTAGGTGAAGGTACTTATTCAGGTGACTTCCATACAAACCACATGATTGTTTGGCCATTTTATAGATTTAAATAGCATTTGTTTTGTACCTGAAATTGGAATCTTTGACTGAAGGTAAAGATCTTTCAACCGTTGTCAAGACATTGATGGATGCATTTGGATGTCAAGTATCAATTTATGTATTCCATCATTAGATACAAGAGTTCCCTCATAAAATCCATCATTAATTCTATCGTCAATTAAAACAAAAATTTATAATCGTTGCGCCGACAATCGATAAATCGCCCAAGACAATAGTATCGAGTAATTACGGCTTACCTAGTAAGGACAATAATCGTTACGGAGATCGAATCGTATCGATGCATCTCGAGAATCGATGCCTTATTCGATTTCACTGGTTTTATTGTTATTGTTTTAATCAATTTGTATTTGCATACCGTTGTTATGAGGTTTGTTAGCCTTGGGATAAATTAAACTAGGCTTTGGTAAAATCGATTTAGTTTGTTTTAATTAAGAATGCCTTTTGGAATATAGTTTCCGGAATGTTTTCAGAATTGGATGATAGATGAAAACTTCAATGGGGAAGGCCTGTTTCAAAGTGGATATCCTATGAAATGATGACATGGATGAAGAATTCAAAGTATTTCACATGGAATTTGTTCTATTGATGGGCATTTGACATAGCAGGGAATAGAATATAAGTGGTCAATTTGTTTGGAAGGCAGCTCTGTATTTAGAGAGTTGGAAATCAGGTGAAGTAATTGAGCTGTCATAAAATAGTTTTGACATAACATAAACTAATGAATATGATTAATTACTTACTTTAACTCTATTTCCTACTACAATTTAACACTTATATATTTCCAATACAAGGTTCCTGCTGCTAAAACTAACAACAACAATTTCATATCATGATTCAGCTAGAAAACTAATTTGGCCGCCCGGCTGCACCTCTCAGGTGATTTTTCATGAAATTGCCATAAACCAAGGAAAACTTCATTGCAACTAGTAGGCAAGTCACGTGCTCTCAGAGTAAAGGGAGAGAACAGATATGGAGTTGGTAATGTGAGGGAAGAAGATGGATGTATACGGTATTCTCGCGCCACGCTAAAGTATGGATAACTTATATATTATTAGAATCTTTGAGCTGTTTTTACCTGATTTTGTTCTTTTTAGTTAAGGGTAGTTGAGATATTGTGGTGGTTCTGAAGCTTAAGTTTGCCTTAACAAAGGCTTGTAATCCTAAATAATATTATAAAATGACGAAGCAACTCTGTCTTCTGTTACGCTTTCACGCGTAAACAGTGAGACGATTTGAAATTTGGTAGATAGGACCACCTGAGGAACAACAAGGCAATTTTTATCTGGTATGGAAATAGTTCCCATATGAAGCGGTGAAGCCGCTGCAGAAGCTAGTTAAAATATAAATAGATATAGGTAGGTCGTGATTGTTTGACAAATAAAAGATGATCGGGTTGCCTCACAAGACAACTTTCATAAATATTTATAATCATCATCTTCTGTCTGCCTATCCCAATTTTAATTTGAGGTTCGGCAACGTGCTAATCATATAAGTTTTAAAGTCCAATGAAAGTAAGTCATGAGGTACTAAGTAATTAAATTTATTGTTAAAAACAAACTAACTTAATATAATTCCGCACACATATTTATAAATTTAGAAACTATTTGTGTTAACCAGGATTGGGTTTTCTTAGAGCAACCTTACTATAAGAGAAGTAAGTTTATTAATAGGCAAGATAAGTAACACACAGTGCAACTCAAAAAGAATCTCTGAAGTTCAATCAACAAGAATCTTTTATCTAAACAATAAACTGAATTCATTCCTAAAACTTCTTCAACTTTAACTCAAATATAAACGGCTTAACTAGCAACAGAAATCCCATTTTTAAATCAAAATATCTTCCACAATACGTTTTCAAAATAACCACGGACCCCATTTGCATACGAAAAGATCGTTCTTTTGTCGTCTAGAATGTATTTTTTCACTTTCGTTTCTTGGAAATATTTTGAAAGGCTGCGCCACAAATATTATTTGAATTCTTTTCTTTGCGTGACTGATCGCCGCCATTTTGTTTTAGCGTGATGAATGTGCACTTGTTTGGGTATGGTGACAAAGTTCTTGAAATCGTCGGTTATTTTTGTTTTTGATTGGTTAGGGAATTAATATGTTTACGGCCAGTTTCAAGAAATGTTTTTAATTTGACTTCTTTTCTATTGCATTATCTGATAGATAGCTATCTAGGACTTTATCTGCAACTTCTGAAATTGGCCTCTAAGAAGTCAAATATCGTACTAACTACCTTCTTAACTATAAGTTTTAGAAAACCTGCCTTAAATTAATATTATTTCTCTAGTAAAATTTTCTAATGACTTCAAATTTTCAACTGTTTCTATTTTAAACAATATAAAGTAAGGTTTTATGATATTAATTATTTTTCCTGAAGAAGGGTGCTCTCCTTTTTCTCTATACACAAGATTTTTTACGGTATATAATTCTTCGATATCGTTTTAAAACTCCTCTCAAATATGTCGGAACTTCTAACACATATTCCACATTGTTATCAGCCACTTAAATACAAGAATTACCATATTTTTGATACGTGCAGTAGCAATTAGTGAAAGTTAAGAATTTATGGCGGCGATTACAAGCCGTTTGACCCCACTATCTGTCACTTTTATTTTAGGACGCCCCCGGTGTTAGGTTAGTGTGGATAATCTTTTATTGGTTTATTTACTTTATTTAAGAAACAGTCGTTTTTAGGTTCGTAGTTAGACTAGGAACCTTATAGTTTCGCCATGTCTGTCTGTCCGTCGTCGTCTGTCGTCCCGAATAATCTCAGAGACTGTTAGCGCTAGAAAGCTGAAATTTGGTACAATATGTAAATCAACCAGCCGACAAAGTGCAAAAATAAAAAGTGAAAAAAATTGTTTTATTAGGGTGCCTCCCTAAACGTAAAGTGGGGCGTGATTTTTTTTTTCATTCAACCCTAAACGTGTGATATGTCGTTGGATAGGTATTCTTAAATGAATAGGGGTTTACTGACATCATTTTTTGATTATGTTAATACTTTCGGAAATAATTGCTCAAAGCCGAAAATAAGGCGTCCCCCCTCTAACTTGAACGCAAGTTTAGAAAATATGAAAAAAAATCTCAAAAGTAGAAACTCTACATAAACTTCTAGGAAAATATTTTTGACGTGGTACAGACAGCAGTCTATGAGATATAGCAATTTTTGGAAACCGCAAAATATAACTTTGTTATTACCAAATATGTATGAAAACAAGAAGTTATTTTTTGTTGGCCGAAAAGTGTTTTGATTTGGCTAGTTGTAGGTAATAGATGCGTTCAGTTTTCATAGAAAATGGTACGGAACCCTATCGTGCGCGAGTCGACTCGCACTTGGCCGGTTTTTTTTGTGGAAGAGAAGGACTTTAATCGTGTCTATTGTTTGAAATGTTGGTCTAAGCTAGTAGGTAGGTACTTTTATTTTATTGCTTTTCGTATTTTTAACCCTTACACAAAAAGAGGTGTTATTGGTTTGAACCGCTTTATGTGTGTCTGGGTACGTGTCTTTGCGTCTGTCTATGCCACCGTTAAACTTAAACAGTGAACTAATTTGGTTTTGGTTTTTTTTTAATGAGACGATTGGATTGACAATGGAATTACGGTATTCAAGCACAGCTCAAATAAGGACACTATTTAAAAACATATTAGTTTGTTTCTCTCCGTTTTAACCAAATAAATACGTTTTTCAATTGAATTACAATTTCTAACCCATCTAATCAAAACAAAACCTCCAAACACAATCACATCCACACAATGTCTTCCCCCACTGACATAATTAAAACAGAATGCTGGCTTGGGTGCATTAATTTATACTTTTTTTTCTTCAGCCTTTTAATTTGTCCACGCCAAGTGTTTTGCATAAATTCTTTGGACAAAAAAATGCTTTAAGCGTCCAATTAGGTGAAGAAGTAATTTATTTGTCTTAATAAGAGGAGGACTTGCTCAATTGGAAGTCGGAATGGAATCCTGGTTGTATGTGTTTAAGGCAATAGGTATTTTTGTGTTTTCACTGTGTGAGTTAATGACTGTGTAATTGTTAGGTATTCTGTAATTGGTTTATGATTTGTGTATTTGCCATACGGTTAATGAGACTTACAATATGAAGCTGTAGGTAATATAGAGAGCACATGCACTTAATTATGTAATATAAGATCTCTTATCAGGAAATTATGTAATTAATGATTCTCTTAATCAGGAAACAGGTCAATTGGTTTTTTTTATTTAACATATTTTTTATCTCTTATTTTCTTAGGAATAAGTGAAAACCATATTGTTTAGTAATTTTTTTACTATATATATTTTTTATTTTGTCTTATTTTTATGTTCCATCTCTAGTGGTATACGTAGTTCATAAGTCAGGCCATTAGTTCAATCTGAGCTCAATAACAGTATCTCGGAACTAGGTTGGTTTCCAAAGGGGATTTTTTTAATAAATCGTCCAAAACTATAAAATATAATGTCTCAACACTAGGACTGCTTACACCACATTCCTAATATTCATAATCTTACACAGAAAATGCTTCACATATTCAAACGAAAGGACTTTCGCGCCCTAAAAAATTGTTCGCTAAACAACTTAACTCTACACTCTAATTTAAACTTTTATTCTTTGCACAACAAAACTGAATTTATTCGCAGACCATCTTGTTCGACTGGGGCGAATGTCCATAATCATCAGTCATTGAATTAATGAACTTTGTACCCAAGGTTTGAGGTTGAAATTTCTGTAAGCTTGGGCAGGTTTTTCTAAACGGAGTCAGGGTAACCCTAGCTATTAGTAAAAGGATAGTAGAGTGATCCAGGATAGACAATGACCAACGTCAATATTAAACTGGGATTTGGACACTCGGACAATTCATATTTCTATTTGTTTTTGTGCTTTTA
>NWSH02000605.1:3660528-3697292 GCA_002382865.2 Heliothis virescens | reverse complement strand
ACGGTAAGACAACCGAACACATTTGGTCATTGATACGAATAATAATGGAGACCACTTACCGGGACGTTGGGAAGGGCGTTAAAAATCTTATTTTATGAGAGGAAACAGATGAAGTCATATTTCGTGTTCTGGTATGACAGAAACATATATAACGTTGATTGATTTGAGCGGATGATGGCGGGTTTTTTGTTACTTGAACTTTGTAAATGATTGAAAGATGGTCGTTTGTTGAATCTTTGTTCCTCATCTAATAGTATTTCAAGTGAAAAATTAAGGCAATATTTGAATGGCAGGGCACAGCGTTAAAATTGAACAATTTTCTTTCTCTTCTGTCGACAGTGATGAGTGAGGTTCTGAAACATTGGCAATTAGCAGCCATTTATTGTTATCATCTATATACTTCACACAAAAAAATAAAGTAGGTACTTAAAAAACAAAAGACTAAAATAAAAAACCAAAAAAAATCTTTAGCAAACGCCGACATTACTTAGTATTCACGCCACGTCTAAGCCATGGCTTAAGACACTCTGTGAAATAATGAAAAGCGCCACTCGGACTAATCCCGGACAATTAGATCGGTACGACTTCACTGCGTGTGTCCGGCGTCCGGTACCGGACGCGGTCCGGTCTGTTTATTTTGACTCCGTGTATAAGTGAGAAGATTGCCTAGGGCCTAATAAGTTAGTTTGAAGGGTAGATAACTATGAATGATCTTATTTAGCATTGTCATCAGCCTGAACAGAGCTCAGACTTCTCTTAGAGAGAAGGGATGAGCGCCAGTCACCACGCTTGCTAAAGGCGCATGATGATTTCAGACATTAGTATAACATATTGATCTGATCGCTTACTAACGTAAAGTTAGCAAACTAAATAATTTTATTATCTCCTGAAAATTAAAAGAAGCATTGAAAAGCTAAATGCTGTACTCATGACTTTAAAGTAAAACCCTGTACCTATTTTCATTTGTGAAAAGCTCGGCAAACTTTTGCTTAAAAATATTTGGCAAATTATTTTTTCGGCTAGATCTTACGTGTTTAAAGTAATTAGGAGTACTTTTATCATTTAGATAAAAGGTTACTCAGTTTTATTAATCGGTATGTTTAATACATAACAGGAGATGATAATTAAAATAATAAATGATAAAGCATCGTCTTATTAACGATGTGCGCCGGGAACACTTTGATAGCCATATTTTTGTCCCACATCCGCCATGTTGGTTGGTCCTTATTAAATGTTGTGGTGAAACATTTTGCTTCATTTTATGGTTATGGAAGCAGTTGTAAAATAATAGAAGACAATAAGTAATAGATAGCAAAATATTATTATTGTTTAATCACACAAATATAGTAATGATGTAGGCTGAATGTTGGTATGACTCATTAGGGTTCCGTAGCCGAATGGCAAAAACAGAACCCTTATAGATTCGTTCATGTCTGTCTGTCTGTCGTCTGCTCGTCGCTGTCTGTCTGTCGTCTGTCTCTGTCTGTGCTGTCTGTCTGTCTGTCTTGTCTGTCCGTATGTCACAGCCACTTTATTCCGAAACTATTAGAACTACATAGTCAAACTTGGTAGGTAGATGTATTATATTGACCGCTTTACGATTTTATACAAAATAAAAAAATAATAATATTAGAGGGGGCTCTCCATACATGGAACTGAAAATAAAAAAAAAATTTCATCAAACCTATTCTTGTGGGTATCTATAGATAGGTTATAAAATGAGATTGAGGTTTCTAAAACCATTTTTTCAAAGTCAATCGTTTCAAAGTAATACACTTTCAAAGTGCTAAAATTTGTGATCCCCCCCCTGTAATTTCTAAACTCCAGAATGAAAAAATCTAAAAAAAATATATGTTATAGATCTTAACAAAAACTATCAACCAAAATTGGTTTGAACAATACAGTCAGTGGTTTTGAGAATATTAGCACTTTTTCAGTAACCGCCAAATATAACTTTGTATTCATATATTTGTGAAAAACAAAGTTATTTTTTGTTGTCGAGAAAAGTTTGTGTTTTGGCTAATTTAGGTAATAGGTAAGTTTATTTCATAAATAATGGAACGGAACCCTTCATTGCGAGTCCGACTCGCACTTGCCGGTTTTTTTAGGGTTCCGTAGCCAAAGAATAAAACGGGCACTCTATTGTAGGACTTCACTGTCCATCTGTCACCAGGCTGTTACCTATATCATGACGTAAGATAGTTGCTTAGGTGAAGGTACTTATTCAGGTGACTTCCATACAAAACCACATGATTTTGGCCATTTTATAGTAAATAGATTTGTTTGTACCTTGAAATGAATCTTTGAGCTGAAGTAAAGATCTTCAACCGTTGTCAAGACATTGATGGATGCATTTGGATGGCAAGTATCAAATTTAATGTATCCATTCATTAGATAACAGAGTTCCCTCATAAAATCCATCATTAATTCTATCGTCAATTAAACAACAATTTAATAAATCGTTGCGCCGACAATCGATAAATCGCCCAAGACAATAGTATCGAGTAATTACGGCTTACCTAGTAAGGGAACATAATCGTTACGGAGATCGAATCGTATCGATGCATCTCAGAAATCGATGCCTTATTCGATTTCACTGGGTTATTGTTATTGTTTATATCAATTTGTATGCATACCGTTGTATATGAGGGTTTGTTAGCCTTGGGATAAATTATAAACTAGGCTTTTGGTAAATATCGATTTAGTTTGTTTTAATAAATGCCTTTGGAATATAGTTCCGAATGTTATTCAGAATTGGATGATAGATGAAAACTTCAATGGGAGGCCTGTTTCAAAGTGGATATCCTATGAAATGATGACATGGATGAAGAATTCAAAGTATTTCACATGGAATTTGTTCTATTGATGGCATTTGACATAGCAGGGAAATAGAATATAAGTGGTCAATTTGTTTGGAAGGCAGCTCTGTATTTAGAGAGTTGGAAATCAGGTGAAGTAATTGAGCTGTCATAAAATAGTTTGACATAACATAAACTAATGAATATGATTAATTACTTACTTTAACTCTATTTCCTACTACAATTAACACTATATATTTCCAATACAAGGTTCCTGCTGCTAAAACTAACAACAACAATTTCATATCATGATTCAGCTAGAAAACTAATTTGGCCGCCCGGCTGCACCTCTCAGGTGATTTTCATGGGAAATTGCCATAAACCAAGGAAAACTTCATGCAACTAGTAGGCAAGTCACGTGCTCTCAAGAGTAAGGGAGAACAGATATGGAACAGTTATTCCTTGGTTTTATGGCAATTTCCCATGAAAAATCACGCTGAGAGGTGCAGCCGGGCGGCAAATTAGTTTTTCTAGCTGTAACCCATGATTATGAATATTGTTGTTGTTAGTTTTAGCAGCAGGAACCTGTGTATTGGAAATATATAATGTTAATTGTGTAGGAATTAGAGAGTTAAAGTAGTATTAATCACATATCATTAGTTTATGCTTATGTCAAAACTATTTATGAACAGCCTCAATTACTTCACCTGATTTCCAACTCTCTAAATTATACAGAGCTGCCTCGCAAACAAATTGACCACTTAAATTCTATTTTCATGGCCTTATGTCAAAATGCATACATAGAACAAATTCCATGTAAATCATTGAATTCTTCATCCATGTCAATCATTTCATAGGATTCCACTTCTGAACACTGCCCTTCCCCATTTGAAGTTTTCATCTATCATCCAATTTCTGAATAACATTCCGGACATATATTCCAAAAGGCATGCTTAATTCAAAACAAACTAAATCGATATTTACCAAGCCTAGCTTATAATTTCATCCCAAGGCTAAACAAACCCTCTCTAACAACGGATATGCAAATACAAATTGATTAAAAACAATAACAATAAACACAGCTGAAATCGAATAAGGCATCGATTCTCGAGATTGCATCGAATACGATTTTCGATCTCCGTAAGCGATATTCGTTCCTTATCTAGGTAAAGCCGAATTACTCGATCTATTGTCTTGGGCTATATAAAAGATTTATCGATTGTCGGCGCAACGATTTAATAAATTGTTGTTTTAATGACGATAGATTAATGATGGATTTTATGAGGAGAACTCTGTTATTAATGATGGAATAGCATAAATTGAATACTTGACATCCATCAATGCATCCATCAATGTCTGACAACGCCGTTTGACAAAGATCTTTACCTTCAGTCAAAGATTCCAATTTCAGGTACAAAAGCAATGCTATTATTAAAATCTATAAAATGGACCAAACAATCATGTGGTTGTATGGAAGTCACTACTGAATAAGTACCTTCACCTAAGCAACTAATCTTACGTCATGATATAGGTAACAGACCTGGTGTCAGATACAGTGAGTCTACTATAGAGTCCCGGTTTTATTCTTTGGCTACGAACCAACGTGCCAATAACGATCCAGGCTCGCACATGAAGGGTTCCGTTCCTATTATATAAATATCTATAATTACCTATTACCTAAAATTAGCCAAAACACAACTTTTCTCGACAACAAAAAATAACTTTGTTTTTCAATACAAAATATATGAATAACAAGTGTAATAATTTGCGGTTACTCAAAGTGACTCAAAAACCTGACTGACTGTATTCTTGTCTCAAACCAATTTTGCCGTTGATAAAGTTTTTGTAGATCTAATACATTATTTTATTTAGATTTTTCATTCTGGATGTTTAAGAACATTACAGGGGGGTGGACACAAATTTTAGCACTTTGAAAGTGTATTACTTTTGAAACGATTGACTTTGAAGAAAAAATGGTTTTAGAAACCTCAATCTCATTTTTAAGACCTATCTATGATACCCCCAAGAATAGTTTGCATGAAAAAAATTTTTTTTAATTTTCAGTTCCATGTTATGCGGAGCCCCCCTTCAATATTATTATTTTTTTATTTTTGTATAAAAATCGTTTAAAGCGTCAATATAATACAATCTACCTACCAGTTTGAACTATGTAAGTTCTAATAGTTTCGGAATAAAGTGGCTGTGACATTACGCGACAGACAGACAGACAAGACAGACAGACAGCCAGGCAGCAGCGAGACAGACAGACACTAAAAAAAATATATGTTATAGATCTTAACAAAAACTATCAACCAAAATTGGTTTGAACAAGATACAGTCAGTGGTTTTTGAGATATAGCACTTTTTCAGTAACCGCAAATTATAACTTTGTTATTCATATATTTGTATGAAAAACAAAGTTATTTTTTGTTGTCGAGAAAAGTTTGTGTTTTGGCTAATTTTAGGTAATAGGTAAGTTTATTTTTCATAAATAATGGAACGGAACCCTTCATGTGCGAGTCCGACTCGCACTTGGCCGGTTTTTTTTAGGGTTCTGTAGCCAAAGAATAAAACGGGACTCTATTAGTAGGACTTCACTGTCCATCTGTCACCAGGCTGTACCTATATCATGACGTAAGATAGTTGCTTAGGTGAAGGTACTTATTCAGGTGACTTCCATACAAACCACATGATTGTTTGGCCATTTTATAGATTTAAATAGCATTTGTTTTGTACCTGAAATTGAATCTTTGACTGAAGGTAAAGATCTTTCAACCGTTGTCAAGACATTGATGGATGCATTTGGATGTCAAGTATCAATTTATGTATTCCATCATTAGATAACAGAGTTCCCTCATAAAATCCATCATTAATTCTATCGTCAATTAAAACAACAATTTATAAATCGTTGCGCCGACAATCGATAAATCGCCCAAGACAATAGTATCGAGTAATTACGGCTTACCTAGTAAGGAACAATAATCGTTACGGAGATCGAATCGTATCGATGCATCTCGAGAATCGATGCCTTATTCGATTTCACTGGTTTATTGTTATTGTTTTAATCAATTTGTATTTGCATACCGTTGTTATGAGGGTTTGTTAGCCTTGGGATAAATTATAACTAGGCTTTGGTAAATATCGATTTAGTTTGTTTTAATTAAGATGCCTTTTGGAATATAGTTCCCGGAATGTTATTCAGAATTGGATGATAGATGAAAACTTCAATGGGGAAGGCCTGTTTCAAAGTGGATATCCTATGAAATGATGACATGGATGAAGAATTCAAAGTATTTCACATGGAATTTGTTCTATTGATGGCATTTGACATAGCAGGGAAATAGAATATAAGTGGTCAATTTGTTTGGAAGGCAGCTCTGTATTTAGAGAGTTGGAAATCAGGTGAAGTAATTGAGCTGTCATAAAATAGTTTTGACATAACATAAACTAATGATATGATTAATTACTTACTTTAACTCTATTTCCTACTACAATTAACACTTATATATTTCCAATACAAGGTTCCTGCTGCTAAAAACTAACAACAACAATTTCATATCATGATTCAGCTAGAAAACTAATTTGGCCGCCCGGCTGCACCTCTCAGGTGATTTTTCATGGGAAATTGCCATAAACCAAGGAAAACTTCATGCAACTAGTAGGCAAGTCACGTGCTCTCAAGAGTAAGGGAGAGAACAGATATGGAGTTGGTAATGTGAGGGAAGAAGATGGATGTATACGGTATTTCTCGCGCCACGCTAAGATGGATAACCTTTATATTTATTAGAATCTTTGAGCTGTTTTTACCTGATTTTTGTTCTTTTTAGTTAGGGGTAGTTGAGATATTGTGGTGGTCTCTGAAGCTTAAGTTTGCCTTAACAAAGGCTTGTAATCCCTACTAATATTATAAATGCGAAAGCAACTCTGTCTCTCTGTTACGCTTTCACGCGTAAACCAGTGAGCCGATTTGAAATTTGGTACAGGATAGACCACCCTGAGGAACAACATAGGCAATTTTTTATCTGGGTATGGGAAATAGTTCCCTCATGAAGCGGGTGAAGCCGCTGGCAGAAGCTAGTTAAAATATAAATAGATATAGGTAGGTCGTGGATTGTTTGACAAATCAAAGATGATTCGGGTTGCCTCACAAGACAACTTTCATAAATATTTATAATCATCATCTTTCTGTCTGCCTATCACAATTTTAATTTGAGGTTCGGCAACGTGCTAATCAAATAAAGTTTTAAAGTCCAATGAAGTAAGTCATGAGGTACTAAGTAGATTAAATTTATTGTTAAAACAAACTAACTTAATATAAATTCGCACACTATTTATAAATATAGAAACATATTGTGCTTAACCCAGGATTGGGTTTTCTTAGAGCAAACCTTACTATAAGAGAGTAAGTTTATTAATAGCAAGATAAGTAACACACAGTGCAACTCAAAAAGAATCTCTGAAGTTCAATCAACAAAGAATCTTTTATCTAAACAATAAAGACTGAATTCATTCCTAAAACTTCTTCAACTTTAACTCAAAATAAAACGCTTACTAGCCAACAGAAATCCCATTTTTAAAATCAAAATATCTTCCAAAACGTTTTCAAAATACCAGCGGACCCCATTTGCATACGAAAAGATCGTTCTTTTGTCGTCTAGAATGTATTTTTCACTTTCGTTTCTTGGAATATCTTTGAAAGGCTTCGCCACAAATATTATTTGAATCTTTTCTTTGCGTGACTGATCGCCGCCATTTTGTTTTAGCGTGATGAATGTGCACTTGTTTGGGTATGGTGACAAAGTTCTTTGAAAATCGTCGGGTTATTTTGGTTTTTGATTGGTTAGGGAATTAATATGTTTACGGCCAGTTTCAAGAAATGTTTTTAATTTGACTTCTTTTCTATTGCATTATCTGATAGATAGCTATCTAGGACTTTATCTGCAACTTCTGAAATTGGCCTCTAAGAAGTCAAATATCGTACTAACTACCTTCTTAACTATAAGTTCTTAGAAAACCTGCCTTAAATAATATTATTTCTCTAGTAAAATTTTCTAATGACTTCAAATTTTCAACTGTTTCTAATTTTAAACAATAATAAAGTAAGGTTTATGATATTTAATTATTTTTCCTGAAGAAGGGTGCTTCCTCCTTTTCTCTATACAAAGATTTTTTACGGTATATATTCTTCGATATCGTTTTAAAACTCCGTCCTCAATATGTCGGGACTTCTAACACAATATTACCATTGTTATCAGCACTATAAATACAAGAATTACCATATTATTGATACGTGCAGTAGCAATTAGTGAAAGTTAAGATTTATGGCGGCGATTACAAAGCCGTTTGACCCCACTTCTGTTCACTTTTAATTTTAAGACGCCCCCGGTGTTAGGTTAGTGTGGATATGCTTTTTATTGGGATTTATTTACTTATTTAAGATAACAGTCGTTTTTAGGGTTCCGTAGTAGACTAGGAACCCTTATAGTTTCGCCATGTCTGTCTGTCCGTCCGTCCGTCTGTCCGTCCGCGGATAATCTCAGAGACTGTTAGCGCTAGAAAGCTGAAATTTGGTACCAATATGTAAATCAACCACGCCGACAAAGTGCAAAAATAAAAAGTGGAAAAAAATGTTTTATTAGGGTGCCTCCCCTAAACGTAAAGTGGGGCGTGATTTTTTTTTTCATTTCAACCCTAACGTGTGATATATCGTTGGATAGGTATTTTAAAATGAATAGGGGTTTACTGAAATCATTTTTTGATTATGTTAATACTTTCGGAAATAATTGCTCCAAAAGCCGAAAAATAGGCGTCCCCCCCCCTCTAACTTTTGAACCGCAAGTTTAGAAAATATGAAAAAAATCTCAAAAGTAGAACTCTACATAAACTTTCTAGGAAAATTATTTTGAACGTGGTACAGACAGCAGTCTATGAGATATAGCAATTTTTGGAAACCGCAAATTATAACTTTGTTATTCATATATTTGTATGAAAAACAAAGTTATTTTTTGTTGCCGAAAAGTGTTTGTATTTTGGCTAGTTGTAGGTAATAGATGCGTTCAGTTTTCATAGAAAATGGTACGGAACCCTTCGTGCGCGAGTCCGACTCGCACTTGGCCGGTTTTTTTGTGGAAGAGAAGGACTTTAATCGTGTCATATTGTTTGAAATGTTGGTCCTAAGCTTAGTAGGTAGGTACTTTTATTTTATTGCTTTTCGTATTTTTTAACCCCTTACACAAAAAAGAGGTGTTATTGGTTTGACCGCTTTATGTGTGTCTGGGTACGTGTCTTTGCGTCTGTCTATGCCACCGTTAAACTTAAACAGCTGAACTAATTTGGTTTTGGTTTTTTTAATGAGACGATTGGATTGACAATGAATTACGGTATTCAACACAGCTCAAAATAAGGACACTATTTAAAACATATTAGTTTGTTTCTCCGTTTTTAACCAATAAATACGTTTTTCAATTGAATTACAATTTCTAACCCATCTAATCAAAACAAAAACCTCCAAACACAATCACATCCACACAATTCTTCCCCCACTGACATAATTAAAACAGATGCTGGCTGGGTGCATTAATTTATACTTTTTTTTTCTTCAGCACTTTTAATTTGTCCACGCCAAGTGTTTTGCATAAATTCTTTGGACAAAAAAAATGCTTTAAGCGTCCAATTAGGTGGAAGAAGTAATTTATTTGGTCTTAATAAGAGGAGGACTTGCTCAATGGAAGTCGGGAATGGAATCCTGGTTGTATGTGTTTAAGGCAATAGGTATTTTTGTGTTTTCACTGGTGTTGAGTTAATGACTGTGTAATTGTTAGGTATTCTGTAATTGGTTTATGATTTGTGTATTTGCATACGGTTAATGAGACTTACAATATGAAGCTGTAGGTAATATAGAGGCACATGCACTTTTTAATTATGTAATTAATGATTCTCTTATCAGGAAATTATGTAATTAATGATTCTCTTAATCAGGAAACAGGTGCAATTGGTTTTTTTTTATTAACATATTTTTTTATCTCTTACTTTTCCTTAGGAATAAGTGAAAACCATATTGTTTAGTAATTTTTTTACTATATATATTTTTTTATTTTTGTCTTATTTTTTATGTTTCCATCTTGAGTGGTATACGTAGTTCATAAGTCAGGCCATTAGTTCAAAGTACTGAGCTCAATAAAGTATCTCGGAACTAGGGGTGGTTTCCAAAGGGGATTTTTTTAATAAATCGTCCAAAACTATAAAATATAATGTCTCCAACACTAGGACTGCTTACACCACATTCCCTAATATCATAATCTTACACAGGAATGCTTTCACATTTCAACGAAAGGACTTTCGCGCCCTAAAAATTGTTTCGCTAAACAACTTACTCTACACTCTAATTTAAACTTTATTACTTGCACAACAAGACTGAATTTTATTCGCAGACATCTTGTTCGACTGGGCGGAATGTCCATACATCTCAGTCATTGAAATATGAACTTTGTACCCAAGGTTTGAGGTTGAAATTTCTGTAGCTTGGGCAGGTTTTTCTAAACGGAGTCAGGGTAACCCTAGGCTATTAGTAAAAGGATTAGTAGAGTGATCCAGGATCAGATGACCAACGTCATATTAAACTGGGATTTGGACACTCGGACAATTCATATTTCTATTTGTTTTTGTGCTTTTCAAATGGATTGGTTTAGATTTTTGAATTGTTTGTTTTGATGCTGTTTCTGATTGGATTCTCGTGTTTACTTTTGTGGTTAATTAATTTTGAATTATATGCATGGAAAAATGCTTTTGAGATTATGGCAATGGCTTATTCCATCTGTATGACTGATTATTTATACAAAGGACGTTCTGACTTTAGGGTTTCGTTCCCAAAAGGTATAACAGGACCCTATTGCTAAGACTTTGTTATCCATCTATCCGTCCAACACCAGGCTGTATCTCAAGAACTGTGGTAACTAGATAGTTGTTCACAGTTGATTTATTAATGTTGCCGCTATTACAACAAATACTAAAAATTACAATTATTTTTTTATTTTAGGGGGTTACGCTACAAAAAACGTAATTTCTTATAGATAATGGTATAGAACCCTTGGTGCGCTAGTTTTACTCGAATTTGGCCGGCTTTTTAATTTTATTTAGACTTAGTATCTTTACCTACAGTCATTCGATTTAATTACTTGGTTTCTTTTAAGATAACTAACATCCCAAAATCTTTTTATCTAATCGCTCTTAACCTGTTCTACAATCCAATTTCACACAAATTAATCTTATAAAAATCCTTTTGTTCTCAAACAATACGTCACAAAAACTACATCTAAAGCTTCCTATACACGCTAAGACAAATCGCACCGCCTCCAATCGCGCGACTTGTCGTCACCGCGCCTAATTTACTTATAAATATTCATGGCCTTGTCTGTCTGTATATTGTGATACTTTGATTAAGTGTCTCCTACCCTTCACTAATAAATGGAAGTCGTTCTGTTTGTTCGATTCTTTATTTTTTCTTTGTTAAGAGGTTTTAACCCTTGGATGTGTTAAAAGATGCTACTGACGTTTTTTTTGGACAGATTTTTTTGGGAACGGGTTATTGATAAAAAGTTGTCGCGTTTCTATGTTGGTAAGGTTTACAACCTGGTCCATATCATTTGATAATAGCATCGTTGCTTTTGCTGTTTCATCAATTTATTAGTAACTTCATAAGTAATTGGCGTTTCATTCGAATTTAATCATAATGGAAGTTAGGATTGTCATTGAAGGATGCCTTAAAGTAAAAAATATTTATTATATACCACTTTAATTAAGTAGGGTTGTGAAAAGAAGATTCGATATGCAAAACTCCGACAGGTACTTACCAATTTGATAAATAACTCCATTCAAATCATATTCACACGATTAAACAAAACATCGCAACAATCAGCGACAGCCATTTACTAAATGGCATTCATCATGCAAAATAAAACTTCCCCTTCAAGGGGCTTGATAAACGAAATGTTTGATTTTAATTAACTTCATCGTTGATACGGCTTATTAATAGGTTGGTTGTAGCTGTCGTGTCGCACGTCAACGGTAATCGCAGTCACTTTGTCTTGCTGTGAATAGCCCCCTTTATTTACACCTTCAGTGTTGCTTATTGTGAAAATTAATTTGATTAATCGGACTTGGTTTGGTTAAGTTTAAAGTTACATATTTTGGTTATCTTTTCTTCTCAGCCTGACAGTTTTTTTGCCTTGCTATGTTGTTAAATAGGTCATAATAAAATACTAGTGAAATGCAGATACCTATGGTTGCAAAACCTAAACCAAACCTGCATGAAACTGCTTTAAAATTTAAATAAGTACGTTCCCGTTTGTTATTCAAATACACAAATTGGAAAATGCTAATACAAACTAGAAATTGTAGTCAAGACATCAAACTTGGATAATCAAAGCGAGTCCCGGCTGCGCTAAGACGAGGTACAGGAAATCCTTAACAGTACCGGGACATAGAGTAATAAACTGCCGAGTTATTTGCAGATGCGTCAGCTCTTTGACTCCTAGTTCCAATATTTTTAACATGAGGGGCAAGATTATCGCTCAATCCTCCTCTGTGTGACAGAAGGCCTGTGTCCAGCAGTGGGACGATAAAAAGGCTGAAAAATAAGAGGAGAAAGAGGCTCGCTTCTTTTTTAATATTTTCAATTTCTTTTAGTATCAAGAGCCTATTATCTGGACAACTGTAAAGATATTTTTTTTATTTTTTTTTCCTTTATTGGCCAACCAACAATTGTTTACACAATACCTATNTATTATATACCACTTTAATTAAGTAGGGTTGTGAAAAGAAGATTCGATATGCAAAACTCCGACAGGTACTTACCAATTTGATAAATAACTCCATTCAAATCATATTCACACGATTAAACAAAACATCGCAACAATCAGCGACAGCCATTTACTAAATGGCATTCATCATGCAAAATAAAACTTCCCCTTCAAGGGGCTTGATAAACGAAATGTTTGATTTTAATTAACTTCATCGTTGATACGGCTTATTAATAGGTTGGTTGTAGCTGTCGTGTCGCACGTCAACGGTAATCGCAGTCACTTTGTCTTGCTGTGAATAGCCCCCTTTATTTACACCTTCAGTGTTGCTTATTGTGAAAATTAATTTGATTAATCGGACTTGGTTTGGTTAAGTTTAAAGTTACATATTTTGGTTATCTTTTCTTCTCAGCCTGACAGTTTTTTTGCCTTGCTATGTTGTTAAATAGGTCATAATAAAATACTAGTGAAATGCAGATACCTATGGTTGCAAAACCTAAACCAAACCTGCATGAAACTGCTTTAAAATTTAAATAAGTACGTTCCCGTTTGTTATTCAAATACACAAATTGGAAAATGCTAATACAAACTAGAAATTGTAGTCAAGACATCAAACTTGGATAATCAAAGCGAGTCCCGGCTGCGCTAAGACGAGGTACAGGAAATCCTTAACAGTACCGGGACATAGAGTAATAAACTGCCGAGTTATTTGCAGATGCGTCAGCTCTTTGACTCCTAGTTCCAATATTTTTAACATGAGGGGCAAGATTATCGCTCAATCCTCCTCTGTGTGACAGAAGGCCTGTGTCCAGCAGTGGGACGATAAAAAGGCTGAAAAATAAGAGGAGAAAGAGGCTCGCTTCTTTTTTAATATTTTCAATTTCTTTTAGTATCAAGAGCCTATTATCTGGACAACTGTAAAGATATTTTTTTTATTTTTTTTTCCTTTATTGGCCAACCAACAATTGTTTACACAATACCTATATTTTCAGGATACTTAACTACTATAATCAAGGTAAGTGTAACAATTTTTTACAGGTTAGCACCGCATGCCCCATAAATACATATAATAGTGTTACAGAGAGAGAAAAATCTAATTAGGTTACCAAAACTAGCAACTTTAAGTTAACATTTTGGTAGTTAATGATAACAGAACAAAAAACACTATTAATTGCCTTTATATTGAGTACATAAATGTTGTAGGTGATTTAGGTTGCCTGAAATATTTTTGACATTCAGTATATTTTCATAATAACCAATTTCGATATAATTGTCTTACTAATTAACAATTAAGTAATTTACTATTTCCCTTACACAAAATCACGTATGATAGAGTAAAAATCACGCGCAACAAAAAAAGATCAATCACGCCTCATCTACCCAATTTATCTAGTCTATGAGAAATCTCGCAGCCTCGGATTTAGTTAACGTATATAGTGCGAGGGGTCGGCCTGGCCATAAATAATAATTCTAGCGAAACCCGCGAGATAAATCGACATATGCTAATACTGCCAAATTATTTATTGAGGGGTTAGCCTTATCGAGGAGGGAAGTTGGAGTTTTCATGTAAGAATTGTATGGTTTTCGACTTTTCAAATTTGGTATTTTGAAAAAAGAAAAACGAAGGATATTTATCTAGCATTTTTCCTAACATTGTTGAAGTTCCGTACCTTAAAGGTAAACGGGACCCTCAAACTAATATTTTGCTGTTCTTCCCATAATATTTTTCTTACTGCTAATTTTTTAGGTTTCTGTATCTAAAAGGTAAAACAAGACCCTAATCCCAAGCCTTCGCATTCCGTTTTCCCATCTGTCCGTCCATTTATCACAAGGCATCTCGTGAACCATGATAGCTTGAGAGCTGATTTTTTCACAGATGATGAATTTTTTTTGTTGCCGCTTTTACTGCTACTTAAACTATAATAAAATAGGAATTTTAAGGGCTCTCATACAACAAACGTGGTTCGATTTTTTTGTTATGTTTTACTACAACAGTTTTAAGACAAAATTCATATAAAATATTATATTCCATACTTAAAATAAAAATGTATGCTCATTTTTCAAGCGGTTCTGTAACCCCCGCTAGAGATAGCAGCACGCTACAATATGTTACACGTCGAGCCAGATAAACTGAGGCACAGCCAATACCGACTTGTTTTATTGCGCTTATTTGTCAACAACGTGTGCCGATGTTAGTAAAGTCTTTTGTTTTAAAGGATGCTAAAACAATAAGAAATACATGGTAGTATTGAATAATAATTTGAGTTTAATAGTGTGTTTTTTTTGTACGAGGTAATAATTTAAAAAAAAAATGGTAAAAATTGGCAGCAATTTTTTTTGTACATACTTTTTTTATATTAAAGTTTCTATTTTTAACTGCCTTCCCAAAATGGAGGTTTTCGTTTCAAATGTTCGTTTTTTTATCTTTCCCAAGTATAAAAAAAAATATTTTACTAAACAGTCGCAAATATTTTTCCTCAAAAAACATTTTCAAATAAGCAGAAAATAAATAAATAAACAAAACATTTTTCCTAATCTGAATATGTAAAAGCTTATTATCAGTTGTTGTACATTTCGTTTTCCTGTTCATTTCCTCGCTGTTCCATCTTCACCCCTCCCTTTAATACACCCTGTCTTGAATGAGCCTATCATTTAGTATTGTTTATTATATTTTATTTTAGAAATCTAATTTAGTATCTAAATATGGTAAAATCTAATCGGGTTTGGTAAAAAATAGTTAGTTAAATATATTATTATATTAAATAGTTTTTTTTTATTTATTTATTTTTCTACTTAATTTGAATGTTTGCATTAAATATCAACCTTTTTGTATATCATACCCACAGGAAGGACTTTTTATAAATACATTTTTTTTGTTCTTAAAAAAAGCTCTCTCTCTAAGAAAAGCTATATACTCTATTTTCAAGATAAGGGTACAAAATAATGCTATATGGTGTTTATAATAACATAAAAATATATGTAACGTTTCCGTAAATTCAGTAACACAAGAATTCAGTAACATCCCCTAAAACGTCCGGTTACACCATAACTCAAAAGAAAAGCTAACTAAAGTTTAACGGACCGTCAAGTGCCGCTACATTACAGTTATGATGTGCAGTTTTAATCAGTGCCAAGTTAACTGCCGAATTTGCATAGCGATAACTTGTTCCGTTACATTTAACTAGTTGCCTTAAATTGTTGCCTATTTAAGTTATATGAGCCTTGGTAATTTTTCAAATTACTTTTGTCGTACGTTTTAAGAAAAAACATTTGGTTACTGTTTTTATCTAGGTAAGTATTATATACGTGGATCATTTTTTTCAAGTAAGTAATTATATTCTTAAAATATTGATGTAGGCAATACTGAATTAAAAAGTAGCGACATCATTGATATTACTTCTAAATATCATAAACGGTAAGCAAAAATTAAAAGAAGATTACCTACCAATTATTATTATATATTAAACAGTTGTGCCGTACATCTATAATTTAATTTCTTTCGTATAATTTTTATTTTTATTTGCTGTAACTTTTAACTGCTATCATTACTAATTTATATCTTAAACCTGTAAAGATACGCGTATATTTTACCGTGTATAATTTTTAGTGACAAACAACGTGCCCTAGGCGCAAATACTGACAATTAATGCGTATTCATTACTGATACCTACATAAATGTTAATTACTACTACTTGGCTGTACACTGCCGTTAAAAATAATGGGGCAGAAAAAACTAGACTTATTGCTGTGGACCAAAGATTCTGAGTTGGTAGTGTGGATTATTCTTACTTTTCTTTATGATAAGTATATTTTAATAATTCTGAAAATAATGCTCATTAGGTAATTCTGTGCATCGAATTTTTTTGATAAAATCTTTGAAATTGTTTTTTCTGGTTGATTGGTATTTGGTACTGTTCTGTGCACAGTGGAAGTTATTATTAAATCAAATGTAATAACGAGGGTTTAAAACGTAATCAGCAGGTTAATAGTGCTAGTCTACCTATATAACCTATCTGTCAAATTGTTAAAAATATAAAAGTTTTGAGTAAATATATAAAATATTATAAATATTATAAACAAATGCATCAGAAATTCATAATAATATAGTTATTCCGTATTTAGATAATATCAGCCGGGTGAATTGTAGTAATGGCAGCGTGCTAAGGGTTACGACATTTATTCATAGAGGCTCCGGAGCGTACCATGATTCATGGGATTCCGTTAAGGGGAAGATTGTACTTAAAATTCTTGCTTTTAATTTTGATATATGTTCAGTCTTAATCATAATGATAAATGAGATTTGTATCCAGTTTTCCTTAGATAACTTTCCTTTCTGAAGTTAGCTTAGATTGAGTTTGGTGATTTTATGATAGTAAAATTGACTAAACAAAACACTACTGCGTCTGTTCGAGACGTCAAATTACTGATTTACTTTAGGTAAATGCGACTTTGTATAGGTTGATAAAATCGTATCTAGACCGCTACAGTCCGTCTTCTTTTAATTTTTTGCCCAATTGTAACATAGAAAATATTTCTTTCCAAAATTACAGATTTTACCATTTTTGACGTTCAATTTACAGTAGATATTTTCACACAGCAGAACCGTGCTCATAGTAAAGAATTTTATTTAGAATGCGTGGATTTTAAAAGCTTATAGGCATTCACATACTAACAGTTTACAGCTTTCCTTATTATTAATGAAATTTATACGCCTATTACCTCAACGGCCTCATTAAACTATTACTTATTTACTATCTATTAATAAAATATGCATATTAATTGGTAACATTATACGGGAGACGTTAATTTTCTAAAATATTGCCAGTTAAACCTAAAACTACTAAAGGGGCATAAAATCAGGAACCTTTTGGTTTTCTAGGATTGTAATAAAAATATTTTAAGTACTACTTAAACGCTAAGGTTAAATATCAGTATAGTTTGCTATTAAAAAAATGCCGTATTTGACGTTAAAAACTCATGGACAGTGTTTGAATTCAA
Organism: Heliothis virescens; assembly: GCA_002382865.2. NCBI lineage: Eukaryota > Metazoa > Arthropoda > Insecta > Lepidoptera > Noctuidae > Heliothis > Heliothis virescens. The sequence continues at coordinate 3,679,699 of NWSH02000605.1, read as the reverse complement.
ATTTCATGCAAGGATTGATCATTATTTTTTATTCATACGAAAACTGTTTTCTTTTTCTAATAAACTATTAAAAAAAAACCTGCGTAAATAAAACAGAATAGATGTCCTTATTCAATTTTGTTTTTTATTTTTTTTATACTAGTAACCAATTTTATCTAAGCAAACTGATTGTAAAGTTAAATATTGTAAAATTATAAATTCTTTAGGTAAGCTCTCCCCCTTAACTCAGTGGGTGTAAGGTCAGCATGTGAACACGAGCGCAATGGGAACTTCAAACTGATACTATTTGTGTCAGAGTTCATGCTATTGAACAGGTGGGACGTAGGCTTGCATATGCGTGCATATGCATGTATTATAGACAGAGACATACATACAACAACTACCAGGCATTATTGAAGGCATAAATCTAGCCACGCTTCTTTTAAATTCCGAAAAAATAACAATAGTATTCTATGAGGTGAAAGTAGTGCTCATTCTTGTCAAATTTCCAAGAAAACGTTTCAGCACTTTTTTTTTAAATCGTATTATTTTCACATTTAGATACTAATAGGAATAATTTAACTTACAAGTACAGTTATAACAAAGTTCTTTGACTTAATTTGAAACAAGACGATGTTCAAATCGGTAGCGCCATCAACATTAACATAGATCCCCTCCGACACGCAATAAAACAATAATTAAATCCCACCCATAGAGGGCGCTGGAAAAAATCCAATTTGCTTTTACTGCTGTCCCTTAGTCAAGTGTAATACGAGCTTTATGCTCTGGACTCATTTTGTTTGCACTCAAGTGTAATGTGACGTCAACGGTCTCATTTTGATAGATGTGAGAATTCAGTCTGCTTTCTGATAGCAATGGTAAATTCTGTATTCAGTGGTTTTTGTGAGTAAAATACCGCTTTATGATTAACGAAACCATTTTTTTTATAAAAACTTAAAAAAATAATGATAATGTTGATATAATGAATATCAAAATGTAAAAGATCTGGATAGTATCAAACGAACAAAATAAAAAAGTGTTTTGTCACTTGATCAAAGGACGGAAGATTAATATTTCTGTGGACGGAAGGCTTGCCTTTTAAAAATCGGTAAATATTTGTACTATTTTCACCTATGAAATACGTATGACTGCCTCAAAAAAAGTTATGTTTGATTGAAAAACCACAAATTAAAAACCACCCAAAACTCACTAAAATCCAGTCATAACTTCACAATAAACACACAACGAATATACTCCCAAAACAGCGAACTTTTAACCCGAAACTGCAGCCAAAAGTCGAAGAAAGTGGGAAGTCGTTAACGCAAAGCTCGTTGACGTTCATTTAACGCTATTAAAACGCAGAGAGCCGTCATTAAGACGCTCGTAAACCGCTCTAGGGGTTACCACAGTCACCCACTGGGGATTTTTCGCATTTGTTCCAAGATTTAACTTTTGTAAGGATTAGTTTGATATTTCTGCGCTTGAGTGTACTTTGTTATGAGTATTTTAGTATAGTAAGGTAGGTATATTTATTTACTAGCTTCCAGTTTCATAAGCGTCCCGTAAAAACTACTTCGTCCACCCAGATAAAAACTAACCTGTTATAGCCTTCCTCGGTGATTGGGCTGTCTCAAAGTTTTCTAAACATTTTTTTGAATCGGAGCAGTAGTCCCTGAAATTAGTGCATTCAAACAAACNAAATTTCCAAGAAAACGTTTCAGCACTTTTTTTTTAAATCGTATTATTTTCACATTTAGATACTAATAGGAATAATTTAACTTACAAGTACAGTTATAACAAAGTTCTTTGACTTAATTTGAAACAAGACGATGTTCAAATCGGTAGCGCCATCAACATTAACATAGATCCCCTCCGACACGCAATAAAACAATAATTAAATCCCACCCATAGAGGGCGCTGGAAAAAATCCAATTTGCTTTTACTGCTGTCCCTTAGTCAAGTGTAATACGAGCTTTATGCTCTGGACTCATTTTGTTTGCACTCAAGTGTAATGTGACGTCAACGGTCTCATTTTGATAGATGTGAGAATTCAGTCTGCTTTCTGATAGCAATGGTAAATTCTGTATTCAGTGGTTTTTGTGAGTAAAATACCGCTTTATGATTAACGAAACCATTTTTTTTATAAAAACTTAAAAAAATAATGATAATGTTGATATAATGAATATCAAAATGTAAAAGATCTGGATAGTATCAAACGAACAAAATAAAAAAGTGTTTTGTCACTTGATCAAAGGACGGAAGATTAATATTTCTGTGGACGGAAGGCTTGCCTTTTAAAAATCGGTAAATATTTGTACTATTTTCACCTATGAAATACGTATGACTGCCTCAAAAAAAGTTATGTTTGATTGAAAAACCACAAATTAAAAACCACCCAAAACTCACTAAAATCCAGTCATAACTTCACAATAAACACACAACGAATATACTCCCAAAACAGCGAACTTTTAACCCGAAACTGCAGCCAAAAGTCGAAGAAAGTGGGAAGTCGTTAACGCAAAGCTCGTTGACGTTCATTTAACGCTATTAAAACGCAGAGAGCCGTCATTAAGACGCTCGTAAACCGCTCTAGGGGTTACCACAGTCACCCACTGGGGATTTTTCGCATTTGTTCCAAGATTTAACTTTTGTAAGGATTAGTTTGATATTTCTGCGCTTGAGTGTACTTTGTTATGAGTATTTTAGTATAGTAAGGTAGGTATATTTATTTACTAGCTTCCAGTTTCATAAGCGTCCCGTAAAAACTACTTCGTCCACCCAGATAAAAACTAACCTGTTATAGCCTTCCTCGGTGATTGGGCTGTCTCAAAGTTTTCTAAACATTTTTTTGAATCGGAGCAGTAGTCCCTGAAATTAGTGCATTCAAACAAACTCAGTTTTTAGGGTTCCGTACCCAAAGGGTAAAACGGGACCCTATTACTAAGACTACGTTGTCTGTCTGTCTGTCTCCAGGCTCTATCTCATCTATCTCTATCTGAAATTTTCACAAATGATGTATTTCCTTTGCCGCTATAACAACAAATACTAAAAATTAAAAAATATATATATTAAGGGGGGTACGGAAACTTTCGTGCGCCAGTCCAACTTGCACTTGGCCGGTTTTTTAAAATGTTGATATAGATTTTAGAAGGTACCTATTTAGAAAGATATTGCAGGAAGTCATAGTGATGGTGACCTAGTGGTTAAAGCACCAACCTCTCTAGTACGAGTGTGCGGATTCGATTCCAGGTCAAGCTAAAGTACTAATGTAACTTTTCTAGTTGACTGAAAGCTGATGAAAACATAGGATTTCATTATATTTAAGGAGAGATACAGGTATTTTAAACATTTATGAGTATCATTAAATGCTTACCATTACCCCGGAAAAGTGTCATCAACAAGGCGATACGATCTCTCAATAACTATAAACATCTTCACTTATTTTGACGAAGGGGTCCTCATGAATGCATGCACAATACAACAGATCACAAAGACATACAAAATAATAGAAAAGCGCCTTTTTCCGAAGAGGTATTTTTCCATCAATACCTACGTCTTCACAATGCAATCGGTCCATTATGAGGAACTGATTCCTCGATATGAGATAGCTATTTCCATCCACTTTGATTACGCATGCAACAATCACCTTTATGCCTTCAGATATAGAGCACATAAATTAATGAACACGTACGCGCATACATTGCGATTGATTTTGAACTTTAGGGCAGCAAAGTTAAGGTTTATTTTCGAGTGTATCCAAAGGAATGCCTTGAAAAGTCAGTGTCAGGCGTGTTGTTTAGCAAAATGTGCATTGATATAGAAAACGGATATAGCAAAAAAGGTCGTATTATCCGTTATTATACTGGGGCGCGATTGTTCGCGCGATTTCGTGCGAAAAAATTTCGCGTTTGTCCCGTCGTCGCTTTATCGTAAGAAATTCGATTTAATTGATCGATTATAGAATCGAGATGTCGCTGGACTCGAATGATTTTTGCATCGGTTTGTTGTGAGTAGGGTTGGTGGTCGTGGGAAAATTGTGTTATAAATATGGAAGTGTATTTGATTAAGAAGAAGTTAGGGTTACTTAACTTAATATTTATGTAGTTGGTAGGTATTTCTCAAAAATATTGGGTCGATCTTCTGTTATTCCATTGATGGTGATAGAGATCAGTGGAAGGGGACCACCAAGGAAACGATGGCTAGATTGTGTATAATCCATATGATGTATTTGTCAGATGACGGCAAGAGAAAAGTATGGAAAAGGAAAACATGCTGCGCCGACCCCAAATAAAATAGGGACAGGAAGATGATGATGGTGTTAGATTTCATACTTATATTTGCACGGAAAACACATAAAACTATTGGTTGTTAATAATTTCCAGAATTTGGTAGTAGAAGTCTTTAAATTGCATCAAATAAATTAAAAGACAAGAGAAAGGTTCTAACATACTGAATGAATAAACTCCAAAAAAACATATCCTGGCAACCCTATCAACAGTACTTTTGAGATCATTAGTTGAAAACTTAACGCCTTGTTCAAACCATCGTTGATTTAAACATACATACTTTGTTTTATACCACATTAAGGCTCTATATGAGCACTTAATGTATAAATACGTCATCAAATATAAAATTATGATGCTCACAATTGTTTATGGGTTAGCAGTGAACGGTTATGGTCTTATGGTGTAAGATAGCCGTAACTTTGAGTGGCGAAAGATTTTTAAAGTCATTTTACGAGCAGTTTTTCTAAGCAATAATTTATCGTTCTAGTGTTAGATTTATTGAGAGGAAGCTGTTAATAGGTTAGTTTAGATTTTATAGTTAAGACATTTGCAATTGTAGATAAAATTTGAGTAAATTTTGTGTGATTTTTAAGATTTGTAATTTGGTTCTTCGTTTAGCCAAATATACTTAGTCAATTCGTACATATAGTCATTAATGTTTTAATTTTTAAAACATCAATTTCAGTTACCAAGTAATCTCGAATTAGTTGGAACTCCAAAAAGATTTCTTTAATATCAAGTTTAACGAAACCTACCAACAAGATAGCCAGCATTTCCCCCCAAAAACATGTCCGTCATAAAAATTTCAAACTACCCACAGAAAAATAAAACAAAACTATGGCTGCCCCTTCCTATTTATTATTTATTAATTGTATAAATTATTGAATACTTATCCTTTGGCCCCAATGGCCAAGGGTCATTTTACGAGCGGGACCATGTTATGGCGATTTATCGTGGGCCATAGTTTTATGGGGGCAGTGGTGGATCATTGGGCTATCTTTGAGGGTAATTTGATAAAATCATAAGTTTAGGATGTTGAGGAATGGACACGGTTGTAGACTACTAGAGGATTTTAAACTTATATGATGTGTAGGTACCTGAATAAAGGAGAAATCTCGGAAATTATTTGCTGCTGAATACTGAGCTGTCACTCAATTTTAAGCACTGCTACAAAATCATTATTTCTCTATCGCGAACACAAGTTGCTGCAACAGAACTAATTTTATCTAGGACTGAAAATTAAGTAACTTTTGTCTCTCGAGGTCTCTCGAGGTTGGTAAAAACTTCTTCCGTTTTACTCACTAACAATGTCATTGGAATATAGCTCCTATTAATCGACCGAGATACATTCCCGGTTTTGGCACTCAACTGAAGTTTTCAGCATTTGATAATTTGCTGGGTTTGATACCCAGTTGGATTAGAGTATGGAGTTAAAAAAAACTATCGTTCTGTGATTCAGCTATGGTTATGCCTTACTTCAGCCTTGACGAAAGAGCAATTGATTGAATGTTTAAGTCGATTAAACTTGAGTACACAAATACATACGCACGGTACACTCAAAACTGATTTAAACAAACATAATTTCGATACTTTCGTTCTAGTTTTCTTATGGAATTGAATAAAACCTTCAAACGTATTGTTTGCCCCTTAAGCGCAGGCAGCATGCCTCCTAATCCTTAAAACAGTAAATTCCTAGTCAATTGCTTTTCTATGCTTGGGGTGAGTTATAAGCGGGAGCGATTTTACAGGCAGAGAATGTACAAGCGGTTATGGAGAAGGAACAAATTGCAACATTTTTTTTAAAGTATTGTCATTAAATAATATTGTTAGTTTTTAATTTACTTTAAATAAAAAATTAAAGAACTGATTCTGATGAAAAGTAAAATTGGGAAAACCAAACAAAAAGGAAGTAATAATCCTTACTAACATTACGTGATATGCAAATGTAACAGTTAGTAACAGAAAAAAACATTCTAAAAAATATTAAAGCCAGAAGTTTTCTTATACTTTGCGAGTCCTCTTAAACAAGTCACTAGACCCTAACATCGAATTGTCTTAACCCAAAATCGAGTCATCTAAAAATGCATCAGATAGTCGGAGAGCCCGGCCGAATGTCTCATAAACTGTCCCCGGGTAATTCCGATAGCCGTTTGCGTGGCCACGGGCTATCCGGGACTATTAAATGGTAATATCATGTCAATGGAAATAGGTTTCGATTGTCGAAGTCCACTTACTGGCTTTTGTAAAGTTGTTGGATTATGTTGATGGTTTGTTGTCGGTATCTTCGACTATTATGGTGGTGGGCTGGTTTCTTTTTATGATAAGATCAAAATGTGGAAATCTACGTATAGAGACAGGTGCAAAAAGTTTGCGAAACGAGCACGGTAGGTGTAATTGTTCTAGTTTGAAACATCAATTTCCAAAAATGATACAGTTTGATATTGGTATCATCTGAATAACTATTTTTTTTTTTGACAATAATGGGGAAAATATTCAAATATTTTTTCTTGTAACAACTTCTTTAATTTACTTACACCCAAGTTCACTGTTTCTCCGAAATTCTCTCACTCCGAATTTTCACATTAAATTTTCGCTGCATTAACATTTAAATAACTATAAATGAGATATACACCTAAAAATTTAAACATTTCCGTAAATTCCAGACTTCCAAAAATGGTTTCATGAAGTTCATAAGTACACGAACTGTCAGAATTTGTAGTAAAAAGCTTCATTTGGTGAATTCCTTCAACAATTATATGTCGGATTGGTTTTTATGTCACTGAAGTCGATGGCCGTTTGATAATACTTTATTATACGTACTGGAGGTGGGTGCGGACTCGTTCATGAGCGGAGCGGGGGCGATTTATAAAAAGAAAGGAAAGTTTTTAAAATATATTGTGTGTTTTGGCTATACCTTTCGGAATAGGCAATGTTATCAAGAGGAAATTATAGACAGTTTCCTTCAGCTTGGAATTATGGACAAATCTTCTTTATCTATTCTAATTAAAAGCTGAAAATGAAGCCATATCAAGTGGTCAATATTATCAACCTCTGATTGCAAGAAAGTACGAGATTATCAACACCAAAATCCCTCTAAAACTAGACCCGCTATTCGACGATCACTGTGTCCAGACAAACAGTCGCAAGCGCATAAAAAGTGCAATTTCAATACATCGAGGACGCTGATTGACGGCCCCCGCTGCGCCGGCCCCTCGAGCCACACTTTTTACCTACCCAGCAAACGTTTTAGCATTTAATTAATTTTTATATACCCTTCATACAGTGGCTTAAGCTTGTATGGTTGGAGACCCACCTGGTTGAAACGTGGCAACGTTTTTGTGATCGCACAAAGGAGGTAGTTTTTCTGATGGTGTCAAAAATGGGAAGTCTTTGACAGGCTACCGTTTTGATTTGTTGTAGTTGTTGAGATGTTATGGGAAGATGATGGGAAGATGACATAAAATACTAAGGTACTGGTTATATATTGTCTTTTTAAATCTCTTTTTTATTCTAACTCTTCTATGGTGGGCCTGTTGGAAGAGAATTGTTAAGAAATTAGCAGTGACTTTGTACTTGATTGTTCTATCTTTCTTCTTTTCTCATCGACTGTGTACATAAATTGTTAATAAATAAATAAAGTACTTAGTGGGTTTTTACCATTTTTGGAAAGTAGATAAGTCAAGCAGGAATTAGGTAAGGGTATTTATAAGGGTATCATGCAAAAGTCAATAATTTGCAAAAAAATAAAGGATTTTTGTTTAAAAAAGTTCCCATGTGTTTGTTTAATCAAACGCCATTAATAAGGTATTCCACTTTTTAATGCAAAGCTGCAATGCGTCTTTTGGAAAAGAAATCAAACCAAGCCATGTTTCGACTTTCATAAAATATCGGACCAATACACACAATTCAATATGCCAGCATTGCCTATATTACGAACACTTGGACAGGCGGGGGTCAAAACAAACATCACTGGGGTGTTGGGGTCACTCGATCACCAAATTATGTAAAGTGTCCGGTCATTACGCGACCCACTGATGGCTCTATCTTGGTATAGCGCGACTAAACATTTTGATACTTTAGCAGAGATAAACATTTTTTGCCTTGCCAACCTACGCAATGGTACTACAATCAATACTGTTGGACGGAGTACCAAAACGCCCATCGTCCCTTGTAAGTTTGTTTGTAGGGGGTAATCTCTGGAAGAAATGAATCAATTTTAAGAATTGTTTCACTGGTAAAAAGCTACATTATTCGTGAGGCTGTATTTTTTCCGGGTACGGGCAGTATTTCACACGGGACGCGAGTGAAACCGCGGGAAGCAAGTTGTTTCGCTTACAGTTCGCTTAGATTTTTCTTATGTTCATTTCAAGTACTACACTACCATTCATAAGAAAAACGAAAATTTTCTTACGAACCGACCATTAAAGTATCAAAACCTTTTGATCCTCCCAAAACTATCGGTATCATCCACCGCGTGCAATTTACTGCCGGAGTTTGAGGGCAGTTTTATTAAGAATTACAATTATTTATTTACACTGCCCACTGCCCACTGGAAGTAGTGTATCTGTATGGTAATGCCCAAGGGTCTGGACTCTGGATGAATAGTTATTGAATGGCTGGCATATGTATTGAAGTGGTACTTACCTAGTTTTTGTTGTGTCTGGAATTTTGGGAAGGTTTAGTTTTTTGGCAAAGATTGTTTTTCTGCCAAAGTAGATGAAGGGAAGACATTTTAAGGTAGTTAGGGTTATTGTAAAACGGTTTTATTATGTAAGAATTTTTAAGTAGGGTATCGCCTACTATAGGAAATCCATTTGATGGAAAACTAACGTCCATTTTCACCGAACAACATAAACGTCCGATTTCAATTAAATAACTGTTTACTTTGAAAATTGGACGCCAAAATACTTAGCAGCTGTTGTAAGAAAACTGACTAAATGTATTGATGTATTTGAGAAGTTGTCATCTATAGATGAGGCCGCCACTCCGTATTTCAAATTCCGAAGCAGACAAAAATGCTGGAAAAATGTCGTTTTCTAAAAGCTCGAAGTTTTGTAGAATTCCTTAGATTCTGAATTCTAAATCAAACGAGTTTGTAAGTCTTGTCTGGGTCACAACATGGAATTTTGGCCATTATATCTCGTAAGGCATAAAAATGGATTTTTCGGTACTTTTGTAGCTTTTTCAGTTACAACATCAGCCATAATTGAATTTTGATACTGTGCAACAGTTTTGTACGCTTAATAGATGCACTGTTACATTACATCCGTCAAATTTCTTCAATAGATTTTCAGCCTTAGAAGGTTAATATTCGATTGGTAAAATTTGACAGATTAGGGTAGGCTGACCCGTTGTCTGTACTTACAAATCCATTGGATCCTTAGAACATTTTAGCTTCGAACATTTATTTGGATGAAACTGTCGAAGTAAAAGACGACAGCTGTTTGGCTGGTTATATGCAAAATACCACACGTTAGCCCCGGTTTCGTTTAAAAAACTGATTGCAATATTCGTTTAAAGCAAGTCAACTATTATCTTGCAACTTATCAAAGTAAACAACCTTGTTAGATGAGCTCCCGATATTATGCTAATCACATTATTATTCATACTGTTTTTGCAAAGGGCCCGAAACCGGATCGAACCCCTAATCTTGACTGTATTTACAAAATTACTTATTCATTTGAAAACACACCTGCCATTTGAAATTCAACCTTATATTTAGGCTACTAAGGTTGGAATGTGCAGTAATTATGGAGTCCTCAAGGTAAACGTACCGTGGTTCTTAATAACGCTACTCACTCATAGATGGCGCTGTAGGCAATGCAAATTTTCGATAATGTAATTTTCCATGATGAAAAATTGGGGATTCGAGGGTATCCGATTAGGAAAACATCTGTAAGTTATTCAGCCTTATTATAATGTAATAAGATTAAGGTGTTCCATTTTATTATTTCTTAATGTTTGTTTGATGTGGGGGAGTTTTTTGTTTTGTCGCGTGATTGGAAAATGATGTGCGGAAATTAATTTTGTTTGACGATCGGTGAAGTGATTTAGGGGTGTAATGTCTTATTTTTTTGTTGGAAATTAAGTTTTTTGTATGTTGTACCCGTAAAGCAAACAAAAAATATAGATAAATATAGGTGAGTTCCTAGAATATTTACACATTTTTTTTAAAGTAGTAGGTACTTCATAGTAGTTCACCTTTTAGAATCCCCGAAAATATTTGTTTGTAAAGATAAGTATTACCTACAGCAAATTTTCGCAAAAACCCCAAAAGTAGGTAGACAAGATACCTACTCTCCCTAATCTTCTCATCCTTCAACTCATAGAAACAATGATGATTCATCTCGTAATTATGTAGGTAAGTATTGGTATCTATGTACGAATGAATTTACGAATAATCTCCATCATTTCGAGCCGCGGTGTGACTACGAAGGTCGCAGTTCATTATGTGAAATCGTGGGAAGTTATTACTTACTAATAAGTATTTGGATACGTCTGTGCGAAATTGTGTAGATATGTTTGAGGGTCTGTCGGTGAAGATGGGTGTCAGGACCAGAGTTATATGAACTGAAACTTGTTAGTAAGAAAAAAAATTTGGAATTATTTGAACTGAAAAAACTTTCTGAGTTGAACATCAAAACATATTTTAAACCCTTCATATTTTATAAAGGCTGAAAGTGTGGACAGACGACAGCACATCAAGTTACCACAATCTGTCAAATTTTTGCAATAGATTTTCAACCTTATCGCAATGGTGGTAGGTTAATGTTGGATTAGTAAAATTTGACGGATTCTGGTACCGTGACCTGCTGTTGTCTGTACAATGTTTGATTGATATTGAAATAAAATACTTAAGCTAACCCAATAATTATGTATATCAATATTTTTTTTCTAAGTGAACCAACTTACCAAATACCTACTTCAGCTTTGACTCACGAACTCATGGAATAAAGCAGTATTTTCCCGTTCTAAGATTGCTATTAGAAATGATACAACTGCCTTCACATTTAATATCGAGAAATTAATGTAGAACTTTATGCTTTAGATAATTAAGTTTAAATTCATTAAACATGTAGATCGAATAGTTCCATATTGCTCATGCCAAGAATGGTTTATTAAACAAGGCAATATAAACTTTATGACTGAAGAATAAAGTGCAGAATTAATTGTACGACTGCGGTGGGGTCAATGCGTCGCAATATTGTCGAATATAAATCAATGCTTAGCAAGAATGGAGCTTTTTAGTGGTCTTTGGAGTATTGTTTAGAAATTACTTAAATAGGTTATTGATAAATACGAGTTGAATGCGATGCAAACATACCCACTATAGAACTACGAAAAATAAAAATTAAATAACTCAGTCAAAAGAACAAATCTACATCATACAAATTTATGTTGTACAGACGACAGCACATCAAGTTACCACAATCTGTCAAATTTCTGCAATTGATTTTCAACCTTATCGCAATGGTAGGTTAATGCTTGATTGGTAAAATTTGACAGATTCGTTATACGTGGACCTGCTGTCGTCTGTACATACCTTTGCCTTAAAGAAGCGATGGTCCTTAGAAAGTAGAAAAATCATAGACCTAAAATCAAGACAGAAGCTTCTAAATTCAATGTTCATGACTATTGCTATTACTGAATAGAAAACATCTTATTTTATCTATGACAGATTTTAGTTGCATTACCTACTAGTAGGTATTCGGTAAAGTAAGTGATTTTTAATTATATTCACCTTGAGTAAATAATCCAGGGAAGAAAAAGTTTTGCTTAACTTAATTTTATGTTAATTTTGTCACTTTTCTAATTTTCTAGTTATTAATAGTAACATAAACATTCGTCATACAATGTGTCGTTTTGCGATGTTGCATTTGACGCAGTACAAAGTGGCGCCATCTGTGGTCGAGTTGAACAACTACACACTAAGTTCAAGTAGTTCCACTATACTCGCACAGATGGCGCTACAAGCAGGTTTAAGTGTACATTTTGGTTTTATTTTGATTGTTTTTTAAATATTGTAAGTAAATAATGTGATAATTGTATTAATGAATTAAATAACTTGTTTCAGATACTATGCACAAGAGAACTGGTTAAGTAACTTTTTATATTTATTATATCAGCTAATTATTCGATTATTTTAGTTAACCTTACCTTTATCAATTTATTTTTACATCGCTTTTGTGCAACTTAATTTTCTTATTTTATTTAACGCTTATGAGATCTTTCCCATTTTTGCGCAGCCCATGTTTATTGGAAAGATCTTGTGAGAGCTGAAATTATTAATATGATGAAATCTTCATTTAAACAACATTTTTTAATGGCCATTATTATAAAAATAATACTCACAAAGGATGTCTAAGTATTACCAAGCTACCCTTTCCAAGACTCCCTAAAACTCACAATAAAACAGTACCTAAATCTAATTTGCAATTTATTTAAACATAATTGCTTCAAACCGAATAAACCTAATTTCTTTTACAATCTTAAAAGGCCAAAGAATTTTATTTCAAGGGCCGTTAACTGTTAACCCTACCGTCGCTAATGAGTGCCACACTTAAGGAATTAAAACTACAATTCGTAGGTATTGGAGGGTTAAACATTTTATGTAATGCCCGGGTACAAATTGACCGTGTAATGNTATTTGAACTGAAAAAACTTTCTGAGTTGAACATCAAAACATATTTTAAACCCTTCATATTTTATAAAGGCTGAAAGTGTGGACAGACGACAGCACATCAAGTTACCACAATCTGTCAAATTTTTGCAATAGATTTTCAACCTTATCGCAATGGTGGTAGGTTAATGTTGGATTAGTAAAATTTGACGGATTCTGGTACCGTGACCTGCTGTTGTCTGTACAATGTTTGATTGATATTGAAATAAAATACTTAAGCTAACCCAATAATTATGTATATCAATATTTTTTTTCTAAGTGAACCAACTTACCAAATACCTACTTCAGCTTTGACTCACGAACTCATGGAATAAAGCAGTATTTTCCCGTTCTAAGATTGCTATTAGAAATGATACAACTGCCTTCACATTTAATATCGAGAAATTAATGTAGAACTTTATGCTTTAGATAATTAAGTTTAAATTCATTAAACATGTAGATCGAATAGTTCCATATTGCTCATGCCAAGAATGGTTTATTAAACAAGGCAATATAAACTTTATGACTGAAGAATAAAGTGCAGAATTAATTGTACGACTGCGGTGGGGTCAATGCGTCGCAATATTGTCGAATATAAATCAATGCTTAGCAAGAATGGAGCTTTTTAGTGGTCTTTGGAGTATTGTTTAGAAATTACTTAAATAGGTTATTGATAAATACGAGTTGAATGCGATGCAAACATACCCACTATAGAACTACGAAAAATAAAAATTAAATAACTCAGTCAAAAGAACAAATCTACATCATACAAATTTATGTTGTACAGACGACAGCACATCAAGTTACCACAATCTGTCAAATTTCTGCAATTGATTTTCAACCTTATCGCAATGGTAGGTTAATGCTTGATTGGTAAAATTTGACAGATTCGTTATACGTGGACCTGCTGTCGTCTGTACATACCTTTGCCTTAAAGAAGCGATGGTCCTTAGAAAGTAGAAAAATCATAGACCTAAAATCAAGACAGAAGCTTCTAAATTCAATGTTCATGACTATTGCTATTACTGAATAGAAAACATCTTATTTTATCTATGACAGATTTTAGTTGCATTACCTACTAGTAGGTATTCGGTAAAGTAAGTGATTTTTAATTATATTCACCTTGAGTAAATAATCCAGGGAAGAAAAAGTTTTGCTTAACTTAATTTTATGTTAATTTTGTCACTTTTCTAATTTTCTAGTTATTAATAGTAACATAAACATTCGTCATACAATGTGTCGTTTTGCGATGTTGCATTTGACGCAGTACAAAGTGGCGCCATCTGTGGTCGAGTTGAACAACTACACACTAAGTTCAAGTAGTTCCACTATACTCGCACAGATGGCGCTACAAGCAGGTTTAAGTGTACATTTTGGTTTTATTTTGATTGTTTTTTAAATATTGTAAGTAAATAATGTGATAATTGTATTAATGAATTAAATAACTTGTTTCAGATACTATGCACAAGAGAACTGGTTAAGTAACTTTTTATATTTATTATATCAGCTAATTATTCGATTATTTTAGTTAACCTTACCTTTATCAATTTATTTTTACATCGCTTTTGTGCAACTTAATTTTCTTATTTTATTTAACGCTTATGAGATCTTTCCCATTTTTGCGCAGCCCATGTTTATTGGAAAGATCTTGTGAGAGCTGAAATTATTAATATGATGAAATCTTCATTTAAACAACATTTTTTAATGGCCATTATTATAAAAATAATACTCACAAAGGATGTCTAAGTATTACCAAGCTACCCTTTCCAAGACTCCCTAAAACTCACAATAAAACAGTACCTAAATCTAATTTGCAATTTATTTAAACATAATTGCTTCAAACCGAATAAACCTAATTTCTTTTACAATCTTAAAAGGCCAAAGAATTTTATTTCAAGGGCCGTTAACTGTTAACCCTACCGTCGCTAATGAGTGCCACACTTAAGGAATTAAAACTACAATTCGTAGGTATTGGAGGGTTAAACATTTTATGTAATGCCCGGGTACAAATTGACCGTGTAATGCTTTTTATTGTGGATATTTTGAGGGTTGGAAAATACAGGTGAAGTTTTTTTTCGGAATTTGTGAATGATTAGTGTTCGTTTTTATTATTCAGTCCGTCGTTAGTTACATTTTGAGTATTTTAAGGAACATTTTACCAACTGTAAATATTTCAAAATTTAACTTTGCTTTGGTTGGCCTTTAATTAATTACTCAAATACTTTTAATATTAGTTGTTACTCACGAACAATTACATACACAAAGTTTTTGGCCTGTTCATAACTAGATCATACTTAATATATAATTTCAACTTTACAGATATTTCAATCAATGTAGGTACAGACGTCAGCAGGTCAACCGACCTGAGTCTGACAAATTTCACCAATCGAACATTAACCTACCACTATTGTGATAAGGTTGAATTTCAATTGAAGAAGTTTCACACATTGAGGTAGGATGATGATACCTATGTAGTTTAATAAGCCCTTTACCAAGACTATTTTCTAAAGGTCTAAATTATCTAACTCTATAGTTCCCCCATTAACTTGCTAGCAATTTGTTATTCTAATACACCCTTCAACATTGCTCATATTGGTCCCGTGACGTACTGGGGTTGATTTATAGATAGATAAGACTGTCTGTCGATTTGTCCGCGTCGAGTCTTATTGATAATGCTTTCTTATTTGTTTTTCGTAGGCACATGAGATATTGGAGTTTGTGCGTACAATTTATTGGTTAGAGAGATCGATTTAGGATGAAATTGCACCGCGGTTTTGTCTAGTATTTTCCCAACTATTTTAGTATAGGCTTACAGGCCTCTGAACAGCTGCAGTTGACTAAGTACAGACGACAGCAGGTCAACGTATACGAATCAGTCAAATTATACCAATTGAACATTAACCTACCGCCATTACAATAAGGTTGCAAATCTATTGCAGAAATTTGACAGATTGTGGTAACTAAATGTGCTGTCGTCTGTACCAGAGTTTTACATAGAGCGATTCCCCATCCTGGCCAACATAATACTCATTGGTAAGATTGGTTGTCAGAATTCTTTGCTGCCGACTATCCGTAGGCCTGCTAAATATATTACAGGTACTAAGGCAAAAATAATACATTGGATTTATGATACATTGGATGTTCGCATTTTGCTTTAAAATAGGCAATGTTTAAATCGCTTATACGTGAAAAGATATAGTTAGCTGATAATATTATTAGTATAAAATGCACCACACCAACTCGAAGTTACTTAATTCCCACACTTAAGACACAAGCAACATTTTAAACTTCAAAAATACTTCCTAAACTTAAATCTTGGAGCAACACACTCGATAATCTACAAACAACGTGACTTTACAATATTTCGCTATATCTACACCGATGTATAGTGGCAACCCTAATCCAGTCGTCGTAGACGGATTACCTAGAGGCGGCGAAACTTCAAAGCGAACGAGGGCTGTCGCGCGCACTTTGAATTTTAAGATCACACTTTTTGTAAGCTCATGATCTTGTTGATATGGCGCTAGTAAAAATATTGAAGCTGCCTTATCTGGGATCTTGAGAAAACTTTTGTGGTTTGCTTAAAAGGTGTGATAGTTAAGTGTGTACTTTTTT
Source organism: Heliothis virescens (assembly GCA_002382865.2). NCBI lineage: Eukaryota > Metazoa > Arthropoda > Insecta > Lepidoptera > Noctuidae > Heliothis > Heliothis virescens. Next base: position 3,663,160 of record NWSH02000605.1, on the reverse strand, counting down.
AACTTACAACCTTAGAACAGTCAAAAAATACTTGCACAATCTCGACATAAGTCATGTATTGATAAAAACTTAAATCTGATCTTGGTAACGTAGTCTTAAAAAATATATTTACATACATTGCAAGTCAAATAAAAGCTTTTCAAAATCGATCTTCGAGAAATTGCGTAACTTCCTTAAGTATAAAAATTAAAATCTACAGATGAATTGAGAACCTTTTCCTTTTTGGGAATCGATTTAAATATTGCATTAGATCTTTAAATGCTGTTCTTACAAATAATCATAGATGGGGGGAAAAATTATGACTCTGATCGTTTATTTGGTAATTTGCTGCGGAGCTTAGTCATTACAATATTTTATTGAGGATTTAAGTTTAATTATTTCTCTACGTTTTATTCTTTATTTATTTACATATATTTACAACATTCTAATAAAAAAAAAACTTAAACTAAAAGGCGTCAAAGAATTCCACCCCGTCGCTGTCGACCGGGAGCGTGCCCAAAAGGCTGGCAGCATTGCCACGCTGGATGGCAATGCTTAGTCTTTGACCAAGGTACTCGTAATAGCCAGCCCTTTGGTCACGGGTAGCGTCAACCAGCCGCCTAGAAAGTTCTTTAAAAATAGAGTGTGCATTCATTTTCATTTAAATTTAAGGATTTACTTTGAAACCAACTCATAAAGCACTATTTCGTCCTACCTTCTAAGATTGTACAGTCGTCAACCGAGACGATACTGTCTCACTTTGCTAAACAATTTATATGTCAATAAGGACACCGTAGCTCTACTGTATTTGTTTCAAAATTATACTAATCTAACATTTTCAGCTTAAATTTAGACTAATTTAAGTCAATTTTTTAAAGAATTTGTACTGAATGCGGCAATTTTTTTTTCTGTTTTAAGATTTTTTTATTAGAAAAACTTAGCTTCCTTTAGCGGTTTCATCCTCAACTATTGGGAAGTACTCCATCCACCCGTATTTAAAGTACCTCAATAAATGGACTGAACATCTAAATCGGTCCAATAGTTTCTGAAATTAGTGCGTTCATTCAAAAAAACACTTCAGCTTTATAATATTAGTCTGAATAAGAACGTAATTCAAATAACTCCGACTACCTATAGCCGTTTATACAGAAATACAACTCTAAGATTTTTAGGACTTTATACTCACAACTAAGTACGCAGTCGAAACCAACCCTTCGGCTGCCCGCAGTATAATAAAAAATATACAAGTAGTAACTTTAAATGGTCCTTTAAACTTCTTCAAGGGGTCCAAAAGACCAAACTGGGTATTAGGGACTTAATAAGTCTTATTTTTATCAGCTATTTATTCACCATTTTTTACAAGAGGGTGAAATACCATTAGTTTAAATTTCCTTTTGACAAGTCATTGAAAATATGTTTTTAAACATTATTAGGTGGATTTAAAGAGATTTTTTCGAGTAGGTCTATTTATTGACCTAGGTTTAGTGGGGAAACGAATTTTGTTAATGTTTAATGGGGGTGGGTAAGAGTTTACGTAAGTTTTTCTTAGTCTTTTTTTTCATTTATAGTCATTTTTTATAAAAAAGGGTACTTTATTATTAAAATTGCTATATACCAGACCAGTTACTTTTTAGATATTCTTCTTTTTTATATATCTCTAGTTTCAAAATAAGTACAACGATTTATCCCACATTGAAATATTATCTTATTTTCTGCACCATCCCCCATTTAAACAAAATAAAAACAATTTAAAATTGTCAATTCCGCGACCATTGAGGCGTTTTGAATGATCGCCATAAATAAGGCCGAGTGCAGCCAGGTGGGAAGCGTTACTCCCGGGACAGTGTGTAACCGCCCTTAGCGACATAAAGAAAAAAGGATTGCTCTGCTTTATTATTTTTATTAGCACGGGAATCTGTTCGGTTGATAGACTTATGTTTTTGTACAGTGTGATGCAAAAATAATTTCTTTTCGTAGAGATAATTTTCTATAGATACAGGTGTAGTTTGCTAAAAATTTTTTTTTTATGAAGTAGTACCTGATTACTGCATATCATAGAGTCCACTTTAGTGTTTTATAAAAATTTTACCATTTATTATAGAGTATCTTTTCAGCAATCTAAAAAAAACAGTGGTTCTTTGATACACAAGTAATTAAGGATTACCTCATTATAACAAAACACACTTAAAAATCAACCTTCAATTCAACAATCATACTCTACACGCAAAAAATACTACACCTACACAAACCACCCTGTACATAAATATAACCCTACGAAAAACCGGGGAAAAATATGTTCATCTAAGCACCTCGGTACCGCCAGTATAAAAACGCTGTAACCCGTGTAATGACAATTTTAAACTTGAGTCCCGTTCTAAGCCATTTGCTCCACCGTATTGTCTCAGCGTGTTCGCCAGTTTAGCGGGACCCCTGACATTGAATGTGTTAGACTGGCTGGCCCTTCGTGAAATCCGTCTTTGGTTATTATAATAGTCCTTCAGATAGTCTGCCCGTGCGTTGTCGTTTTCTGTGAATGCATTTTTTGATGATTAGGTCTTTGCTTGATATATATTTTTGAAATGGGATCTTAAAAAATCTTTTTACAAAAAAACAAAACCGACTTCACAAAAATGCACTGAAAGGGATAAAATAA
>NWSH02000605.1:3648055-3660428 GCA_002382865.2 Heliothis virescens | reverse complement strand
ACATAAAAAAAAAACGGTCGACTTGAGAACCTCCTCCTTTTTTTTGAAGTCGGTTAAAAAGTTCTTTTTTTCAAAACCGGTCGTTTGTTACTGAACTTAAAAAGGACGATAGGCTTTTTCCTCTTCTATATCATTTCATATAACATGTAATAGATATGATTTAAAAAAAATATAGAAGTCTATCGTTAATTAGTAGAGTAAGTGCAGCATATTTGGAATACCAGTTTGTTTTTTGAGAATAAATTTAAAGAAAAAAGGGATAGCTCAATAAAAAATACGTTTATTACTTGAAAAACTATTAAACTTTAATATTAATAACTATCATATAAAACAAAAGTCAGGAACCTTATCAAAAAACAAAAAGAACTAAAAATTAAAAAAAATGTGAATTGACTTATAGGGCAGGTAATTTGGAATATAGTATTCCAAATTATATTCACAACAGTCATATTTTTGTAACAGTCTTATATCTTTTGATTGGCGGTAGCAGCGGCCATTTCTTCCTTCTCCCACCTCTTTCTCTCTTTGTAAGCTTGAAATGGTGCAATTTCTAAAAAAAAATATGTTCACGTGTGGTATCCCAAATTAACAACATACTATCCTAATCTAAAACGGCATGTCACATTTTCAATCCTAGAAATATTCACAAAATCAAAGTAAAATCATTAACTGTAAAGGTCGCGTAACAGTTTGAATTCTTACACTAAATATTTTACGCATGAGAGTAAATAATTATCACTATTTGCATACTTACCAAAAAAGTTTTGAAATTTGTCGTTTTGTTTCGTCGGAGCTGGTAGCCGGAATGTCAAAATTGCGTCCTGTTTTTAATGCTAGATGTCGTAGTGTGTCTTAGGACGTTATCTTTACGGCAAAAGAAAATAGATGGCGTTAATAATTATTTAGATACCAGGGTATTCCAAGTTACCTGCAGTATCCCAAATATGCTGCAGTTCCTCTACTAACAATAATAAGGTATATCAAGTTTTAGACCACATTAAACTCTCTATTTCAGTAGAAAAATTGTATCTGTACAGTAATATTGTTAGATTTGCTCCGAATTTGTGGTTCAACCAATACTGGTTGGTTGGTTTACGGTAGTCCCTTATTGTGTAAGACATAGACAAGCGTTTTTATTATCTGTGGGGCGTTTTAAAGTGGGGGCCCTTAAGTGCCGTAACTTTTTCCTTCTATTAAGGGGTTGTGACGCTTTAGGAATGTTTGATTTCGTGTTCTACAGATGTTTTCTTGTACTGACGATATTTTTGTTTCTTTTTTACGTTTTTGAACTCGTTGCGTTGTGGGCTGCAGTTTAGATTTCTATTTCTGAACTATGGGCCAACTACACATACACTGATAAAATAACTAAGTATTAAACGTGTGGTTAAAGAAATTAAAATATTTTCTCTGGTTTTAACTTTAACCGTTGACATCTGCTGGAAATTATAAACACCCATATTTTCTAAGAACATATTAATAATCCTAACAGGGTCCATAATGGACAGTGGGACATAGCCCATGGCCTGGAAAAACCCGCTGCGTTTCCATACAAATTTTACGTCGGGCGAATCTCAATTGTTTTTCCAGCTAAACTCCCAAAGATATATTTAGCTTACTTATACGGGGTTTACTATTCCGTGCCATATTTAATAGTAATGTATGACGACAGCCATGACATCAATCAAATAATATATTCAACTCAGGATCGAAGTCACTACCGCTTCCTGCCAATCCGACGGTTGGGCAATGGGTACCATGCTTGTTGCTATGTACTTACAAGTGAAGATATTTTATTGAGGTCGGTTAGAACAATGAGTAATGAATTAAGTATTTGTTTGTGATAAACATCCTCTAAAAAAAATGTGGGATAGGCAGGGTGTGGAAGGACCAAGGTTCATTTGATCGAAGGACCAATTTTCAAAATATGCTTTTACTAAAAAGTAATCAAATAAATTGTCAGTGTCATTTAAAGATTGCAACATATAAACATTACAATGTTAAAATGCCTTTATCACGCTATTATTAAGTTAACCCTAAATCACTACACAAAAAAGTCAAAGAGCAAAGTCTTACAAATCCCTGTCAAAATTAATACAAACAAATGTTCTTCCGATAGTCTCCCTATCGAAGAAAAATCTGCAACTACCCCTCAGTAACAAAATCATTAATATTAACCCGTATCAACCCCATAGCAACATAAATAAACATTAAAAAATACAACCGCAAAGAGAGGCCTTAAAATATTCATTTCGATTCGGGATTTTTTGAAACCACTTCGCACCTCCAGTCACTTAGCTAAGGTTCTGTACATTTTTTCTTTTCGAATAAAATTAACATTTTTTATTCGCGAATTTATTTGTCTATCTCGAAGATTACGAGTATGGAAATTGGGTTGTATGATTCTCTTGGGAGGAGTGGTTTTGATTTTTTTATATTTTTATTTTTTGTTGGTGTTAATATTTATTTTGTTTTTGCTTTAAATTAGAAAATTGAGTTATTGTGAAGACGAGATATTATAGAAAAAATGCTGTGTATAATCCTGGTTGGAAATATTTTTTGTCTATCATCCGTAAAAAAAATATTTTAAAGTATTTTATTTTTCTTACAGGAAAATTATAATTGCTTTTTTCACATGAAACCACAAAACACTACAAAATATTCATAGAACACATTTCTCTCTCAAATCTGTGTCCATCAGAAAACTGACGGTATATCAGCCGCATCTGACATGACAAATGATTGTTTCATCCTACCACCAGTTACGATTGACCCCCCTTTTCCTGTACAAATCGAAGAATTAAGAGAGTAAAAGAATGAGAGAGGAGGTCAAAGTGTATTGGTCTTGTGATATCCGTCTTAAAACAAGGGATGTAGGGATGATAAACGTTTTCAACTTGATCTTTTGTTATGAATGTTTTAAAATGCTGTTTTATTACATATATTATCATAGATATAGAAATCTAAGTAATGCTGGTAATACTTCATCTTAGAAAAAAAAACTTTTTTTTGTTTTATTATTTTTTTTCGCAATTTCTCCTTCCACTTTTAAATATATTTTTTTAATAATGAACTAGCATAAATGTGCATTGTGTAGTATTTAAAATAATATGCGTATATGATCGGGTTTCTAATATGTTTGTCATTCAGTATTGTCGGGAATGCGTCGAGTAGTTCACGCCCGCTGCATGTTTATGACAGCGCGATGTCGGCCGTGTATAACATGCAAACTCTTTCATTGTTTTAGCTTTATTTTCACTTTACGGCATTTTATTTTAAGAAAAGGCTTTACGTCTTTACATGTTTTTTTTACGCGTAAACATTAAATATTAAGTATAAAAATGTAAAACAAACTGGCTGAGAAAAATAGTCACGTTTTTACTTCATATTACATATTATAATTTTACAGAATTACCATACACCTATATTGAATGTAGTACCAAAATTCTTATAGACTAGATTATTCATAATAATAAGGACCCTCCAAAAACTGTTCCGGTTCTATGTAGCAAGAATAAGCCACCAAGTACTAACAGGGTTAAATAAAGTTGCCAAGAACATCCGCTACGAAATAATGGCGCCACTGTACCTCAATTTTCTCGCTGCAAAATGATAGAAAATAAAACAAAAGAAAGAAAAGAAACGATTGTGAATCGAACCTTATGGTCACGCAAAAGATTTTTTTTATTCAGTGTGCAGTTTTTAAAGTAAATATAAAATTGTATGAACAAATAATACCTATTTATATCATGTGGTAGTCAATTTAATATTAGGTATACCTACAAACATTTAGGTATATTACTTGAAACAGATAATGCCATTGCACAATTCCACAAATAGAAATTTAACAATTATGTATACGATTACCAAGAACCGCAATAAAACCACCAAGTGCTGCATTAGTTTTTTATGGTCATTTTATTGAGGAATGTATGCGCCCCGACTGCGCCTTCTGAATATTTTATATGCAATATAAAATAAATAGACTGATTAATAAGCGTATCATGATTCGCTACTGTCAACTGTCCACCTACTCAGTATGGCCGGCGTGTTCTATTTTTGAAATGTGCAGTAACGGTCCTCTGTGCGTGATCGCGTTACAATTCGAATTTTGACGTTCGGAGAAATTCGGCTGACCTAACTCGACCAATCGGAATCGCGGAATTCTAAATTTGCATCGTTTCTCTTTTTAAATATTTAAATGCGTGTTCTTTTCATGTAATTTTGCGTGTCACCTAAACAAAACATCTCATTTTGTAAAGTTTCCAAATTCATAACTAGATGGCGTTGGGATCGAGTTAGATCGCGCTATGGTTTCGTTACAACGATTTGGTTGGGTCGGCCGCGAACTTTTCTGAAGTTAACTTTGCGCAGAGGCAATATCGTAACCAATGAGGTTAATCCGAGGTGCGATTATTGCTAGTTGAAAACTTTACCAATACCCCGCCGTGTGGACGTGAAATACCGTCCGCGATGGCAATTTTTGAATGGCCATTATTGGCCTAATAATTTCTTTAAAATCAAGATTTTTTCCTAAATTCTGCGGATGTAGGAATGCCTGACTGGCTTTTTATTTACTAAAGTCTGGTGAAATACAGAAACATATTTTATAGTCCTGAAAATATCTATAATCAGACTATTTAAAATAATGTTATTGCTCATTGCAATAATTACGCACCACTTAACGGGTTAACAAGAACTGTATGGAGTAGTTATTGTGAAAAACTTTACAGCGAACATAATTTGATTAGTTTCAGTTTTATATAACGGTTAAGTAATTTAATTAGGTCGTTTTTTATAAGAATGTTATTTGTGGATATGTCGTAGTCATGCCGTAGATTTGTTTACTTCATAAAATCCTTGATCGTTTCTTGAAATGTTACAGGCTCTTTTACCGTGGTTGAAAAACGTTATAACCTAGTTAGTAATTTGAGTCCGGGTGGGTAGCCATGAATAACAACCAATTCATAAAATGATTAAGTTTTTTCATGTTTTTTCATTCTAAAATAAGATAGATACACCAAGCGGCAGAATACGGAACTAAAAAAAAATGCATGTGAAATATATTTGCGTTGATGTAAAAAAAAATTGATAAAAATACCCGAATGATTACACATTTTCCATAGAGCTGATATCTTTATCTTTTCGATTAGAAGAGATAAGTGATAATAAACAATATCAATTCATCGATTTTTTTACTTTGTATAAAGAAACACATGTCGATTTTAAAAATCTCATCACAAATATATTACGCCGCCCCACGGTATGTCAGAGTGTGTATAATTTTTCCCCATGGCAAAAAGCCAGAGCAGGGCATTTTCTATGTAAATGAGAGCGATTGTGAAGTGAATCGTATGTAATGATCGGTAATGGACTATTTGACGCGAATCGCAATAACTAGTGTAGTCGTGTTTATTTTAGTTTAAAAAATTATGCGTTTCGTTTAATTGTTATTTTTGGCGTCGTTAAATGGCGTAGCTTCTTATAAGCATAATAACTGCCTTGTCTACCACATCATCAGTCTTGAATAAAATGATTGTAAAAAAAACATTGTCTTAAAAATAACATCTATGTATCATTAATTTTTTCTTTAAATTCTAATGATTTTGTCTTAAAAATATAATCTTTCATGTTTTTTTTTTCAGTAATTACTCAATTCTTTTGTATTTTATTTACAGCCAAACATTACATTTTATAAATAACTCAATTATATTTGTATTATCCAAATACCAAACTGCGACTGTGTATGTATGTATATTTATTATGATTTTTCACATAATTCAGCAAATAGATTATTAACAAAAGATTATTTAGAACATTAAAACAAAAACAAATAAAAAAACACTATATTTCATTTTTATGACTTCATCCCGTGGTACCTCTATTCACAAAAAATACAAAATAAATTGATTTAAATTCCATCAAACTACCAAATCTTTATGTCATATAGCTACCGTTCTTATTGTGCTTTATCCCATAAACTGTCAAAATTATGGTGTTCTAAGCACATGAATATGGGTGTTAGTTAGTTTAGTTTTGAACCGATAGACAAAGCATGGCGAGCTAATGTCATAAGTTTATGTTTTAAGAAAAATAAGAAAGAGTTGTGTGGATACGATCGAATAATTTCATTTAAAAAGACGGGTCAACTATTCATAGAATGTCAATAGTTGTTACATGTTTGATATGGTAAAGAGATAAGTAAAGGTAATAATTAATTTAATTGCCTTCATTAGAAATTATGTATTTGTGGGTGAGCGGTAAATTATGATCGTACTTAACCATTCACTCGATTCAGAAAAAATATAATTCCAAAGTAAGCTGATAATAGGTTATTAACAAATTACAATTATACTTAGCTTTCAGAAAATTTTCTCTATATCTAAATTCTAAAACAGATCCATACTAAGCCATCCTAAACCATAAACTTAAGGGTCTACCAAGGGCGCTAGTCTATTTTGTCAACAACCCATTGTGGTGCGCGGGCGCCGGTCTTTACGACGTCGTAAATCTGCGCGCGCGCATTATGATCGCTCGATAGTCAACTGTCAAAACTCTCAGGTGTACGGCAAGGGTGTTTTTGTGGTTTTACTAGAAAATATTATTATATGAGAGGAAAAAAATGTCGTTTAAGATTTTTCTGTGAATCAGGTTTTTAGGTAGCAAGGTTGGAGATTTATTTGAGTGTGAAAGGCTTTCGCTGTTTTAAAAATAATAATTGAATCAGAAATTAGAACTTGACATAGGTATTGACAAAGTATAATTCGCATTGCTGGATTTTTTACAATATAGAATAAAAAGAAAAAAAATCGTGTCAAAATGGATGTCACCAATACTGTGAAAGAATATTATTTTTATAAATCTCCTAATAAACCTTTTCTACTATATGTGTTTGACCTTAACAAGCGTCCTAATTTTGCCCTAAAATGTTGGAAAATATTATTTTTATTAGTCAGTCATGAAGCCTACACGGTACTTAACCGTAATAACGATGACACCTACTCAGCAGTTTTATTTTAACAAGATAATATTATCAGCCCTACATCTGAAGACAATTGAAACCTACCTACACAAAACACCTACATAGGTCTCTTATACTCAGGTTCTTATAAAAGATAAATCAGGAAAGAAGCACTTAATTACTTTATATGTATAAGCCATGGATAATGTGTACCTAAAGCAGGCTTAAAGTGTAGTAAAGAACAAAAAATCATTTTTAACAATTTTGTTTGTAGACGAGCATTTTGCTGCCCTTGGACAGTTTTTTTGCGGTTTCTCTTGTTTACTAATTCCTTCTTTGATTTCATGGATTTTACTATCACGGACCTGAAAAACTGATCACGTCCTTACTAACTAAATAATTAATATAATAAATTACGCGTCGGTGTCATAGCATTTTATATCATAATACTTTCCAAATTTGAAAATTCAGTAATACATTCTCTACTGTCACAGTAAAAAATTAACTGAAAATATTAAACTCCGTAAAAAAGTTATTCATACCGAAACAATTTACGAACAAAATAGTGTAACACGTGCGCTTAAGTGTTAACATTCATGTAATTACGGCACGCACACTAAACAAACTCACACACACATGCACCATTTTCGAGTAACCCTTCAAACGCCTACTCGGAAATTACGTAAGTAGATACTTCGCTTTAGATCGTCATCTTAGATTTTTCTTTGAAGTGGCAGCGAAGTTTTGGGGGTAAAATTGAATATTAATAGCAAAATTATACCCTTAGACGTCCTTTCTAGGATTTTTATTACTTTATTAAAGCACCTTCTTGTTAATGCGATATAAACAAATCGTTGTGGATTTTATGTGTTCTCAGAAAGGGGCTGGTGTCAAAAAACAGTAGCCATTTTTATTGCTTAATCGCGTGTGTTTGTTTTATGTAATTTATTTTGTTTTATTGTTTGAGGTTTCTTTTATTGCATTTGTTAAACAAAAAAAAATGTTTTAATGAAGTATTTTATTTTTTAAGAAAAATACTTTTATTGTAAAGTAAATATTTTTTTGATTAAGTAGTTACTTTAGTAATTGGTTAATGTTTACTGAATTGCTTATTATACCATAAGAAAAAAAAATAGCACCTGACTGACATAGATCAAAACCTGGTAACTGTCAATTTTTTCAAACTTTCACACTATAAAACACAGCAATAAAATTAATCAAACTACAACAAAGGTTAACAAATTGCTGATAACATTTATACTATGATTTACAATATTTCTTCCGAAGCTATAAACTATTTGTCTGTCCGTTAGTTTTGTTCATATTAAGTCATATATTACTGCAAATTGCTTTGAGATAACATCAAGGTTTTCATTGTCAACTATAAAACTTTTTTTTCTGGTCACACGTGATTTTTTTTCTGGTTTTATTGACTTTTTTCTGTTGAATCTTTCTGTTCAGTTTTTGCGAAAATATGGTTTTGGAATATATGATGTTATCATGTAAAAAAATTATAGAAAAATATTACTGAACAATCTAATAAGATAAAGAATGATACGTTCTTGAACAGTTTGTATGTTTGGTTGCTTGCACACTAATCAGGAACTACTTGCCCGGTTTGAAAAAATATTTCAGAGTTACACATCCCACATTATCAAGGAGGCTATTTTTTTTCTGGGTTGCTTGAAGTAATTCCTACAGGTCGTGGGTGATTGTTGCCTGTAATTTACTATTTGTGGCCTTTTCAGGATGGAATGACGCTTGAATTTTTACAAAATTATTATTTACTTAGCATTAGCATTACGTGCACTTGATGCAGAAAGTCTTGTCCTAATCTATGCTATATCACACATCTATTATCTAATCGTTCTGTAAACTGTGTTGACTCTCTATAATAGCCAGGGGACCCCATGTTTACTTTATAAAGTCCCTTAAACGTTGTCCATGCTCAACCATTTTTCACTAGCGAGACTTAATTTCTTCCATGTCGTTTTTCATCCAACCCTAACATGCCGCGCGAAAAGAAAATAGGACAAGTTTGAAATACGGATTTCAAAAGACACTCTAGGAAGTTAGGAAAAACGAAATATACTTTAAAATATTTTTTTCATATTTTTCAGTGAATTGTTATTGGAATTAGTAATGCAATAAATTGAATAATAATAATTATTTAAATTATACTTAACAGAGTATGTAAGCTTAACTACTGGGTATACTCGTATATTATTTATAATTACGAATATTGAGTTATTTTTTTTTGCTTTTCAACTTGGAACATAATATATATCTTCTTATAAAGTGGGCATACATTTAAAAGGCAACTTTAACTAAAGGAAACTGCTCCAAACCCAACCTTTGTAATAAATAAACACACATAAAAAAATCGATTTCGTACTTACACCTCTTTCTTTGGCAGCAAAAAGGTCGCGTCTTGTCCGTGCCCAGAATATCACGACATACAATTTGTTTAGGGACCAAATATCCCTTAAACAGAGTCCCTTAACCTTTGGCAAGGAGCCCATATCATCGTGTTTATTGAAAAATATATATTGCAGGTGCTAAGGCACTTGGTTCTTGAACAAAATTGTAGGCTTCTGCATAGAAATACATGCACCATAGTATAGTATATGAAACTGGAGGATTATTCGGACATTTCCTAATGTTTGTTTTTTGAATCTTATATGTAGTTAAACTTATGGATATTTACCATAGAAAAAATAACTTAAGTTACTGGTATAAGCCTTTTTAAACATTAAGAAAAATATAAAAAAAACAACTTCTTCATATTCGCATTTAACAACAAACCAGACAAAATAAAATACGACATATTTCTAAAATTCATACGCAAGTACTTTGTTATAATTTATTTAATCTACTAATAAATAAAAACAACATCAAAACCCTAATAGGCCTGTCACCCAATATCAGAAAACCAACCATTCAACCCTTAGAATGCAGCAGCAAATTAAAAAGTACCCCGAGATAAATGGGAGCGCGACACTTCGCACTCGCTATGATTAATGCCGAATGAAATTAAAATAAGTGCGATAATGTAAATTTTTATCTCACGTTTTTATTTACGACTTTTGCGTCGTGAAGCCAGACTTCCTGCGATATACTTGCCGTTGAGTTTCTTCGTTAATGATGTTATTTTTAGCATGAATTTTTACTTCTTTAAACTATAATTCATTTGAGATACCTCCTCAATTTTAACTCTCGCCAGTGTGGCGAAAAACTGCTAATTTACTTTACTATTTATTTAAAAATGTTCCTAAAATAAAATTCAGGTAAAGCACAAAAAGTTGACAATTTAAAAACTTTTCTTTTGCAACAAAAAGCATGTTCATAACACCGTATCTTATTACTTGGTTTCGCAAAAAAATATTCTGTCTACTTAAAAACATCATCACCAGCTTTTTATTAGCATTTTCATTAAAGGAGGGACAAAAAAACCTCCTTGGTGCAGTTAAAAGAATTGCGAAACGACGCCCGGGGGCCTCCTAGGCCCGAGTGTTGCGAAAATTCGCGAGATTTATTCGAATAAATTATTTTTCACCCACCTGCAGTGAAGGGTTGTTAAGACAATTTATGGTTTTACATCTTGACTTTAAAATAGGAGATTTTTGAGATCATTCCCTATTAAGTGTTTTGTTGTTTTTTGATGACAATAATTTATTTTGGAAAAGTATTTTGCCCTTTTGAAACAAAGTGGGTGTATACACCTTTACGTTAAGCAGGAATGGAAAATAGATGTCTATCTCTTCAGATTACAGGAAATGATTAACTGTCAATAAAAGTTCCATCTAAGGTCTTAAAATATTTTATTGCATTCGGCTTCCGTGTGACTCATATTAATACTCATGCATACATTTAATGTATTTTTGAAGATATATTTACGATTCGCTTGAAAACTTCACATGACATCATCGACATTCAGAGAGAAACCGAAACAATGGGCGAAAGAGACCTTTAACAGGAAATAGTTTATATGCTTAAAACAATTGCAGTAAAATGTTGACGTATTGAACAAACCCAAACAATGAAATACCTACTTTATTACAGGCCAATTAAGCTCAAACTCCAATAAAACAAAAGACACAAACACTAAATTAGGAGACGCAAATCGCATCTGTAAAACAGAAGACGTTCGTTCGAAATTTAAATATTCGCAGGTTCGAGATTTAAGTCCATTTCAAATGGATGTACGCGATTGGTGATTTCGAATTTCACATTTGGAATTCCATACGCGAGTTACGTTGATAGATCGGTGACGGTCGGAGCGGCCCGTTGCGTTTCGTTCGTAGTGCATTTGACCAGAAAAATCGGAGTACGTGGTCTCTTAGACCGGCGATATGTGAGGGTTTGAATGGACGCTATTTTTCTTCGCGTACTACTTTTTAGTTTACGCCATTTATTCGCATATAGACTGGGAATAAGTTTGGAAAAGCTAGCTTTAGATGCTAGTGAAAAGATACCTAGGAATTGATGGGCAAGAGTTTGGGTCAGTTAAAATTTCAGCGGAACTTTAATGATTCTGGATATTTTCTAAAGGAAACGACTTTATAGTGTCGGTAGTTCTGTTAATACCTTTGTATATGTATAATCCTAAAAATTATTTAAAAAATTCGGGCTATGAACAAAAGTGGAACTTTCCTCATCAGACAGGATTGCTTTTCTTCCTAAGATCATCGTAAATATAAAGTTTTAAACTCTTGAACAGGTGTATTGGTGCTACCCGCCACGCATATCGATGTTGACAAGATAGCATAGCGCATACAAACATAATATTTTGAACTGAGCCATAGAGTATATAGGCATACCTAGCAAGGCATAGTGAAAGACTGTGGGATTGTTCGAAAGAGTTACCGCGGCCCTAGTACACAAAGGGCTCCCAAAGTTTCAGTCAGTAAGAGTCTGACACTCCTTCACGCTGCACCCACGGCGGGAGGGGTCATATGAAGATCTCCCCCCTAAAAAAGCTATATTCACTATTTCGGTTCAAGAAAAAACCAAAAGCTTAAAATAAATTGTAATTTAACGAAAACAATAAGTAAAATGATGTATGGAGATAACCCCTTAATTCTTAAATTAATTCTTACGAGAAACTCAATTTCCTTAATATTAAGGATCCTGTAACAAAATTCTATTATTCTAAATAAGCTTAATCATGGAAATATTGCAAAAATCTTCCGCGTGTTCAATCTATACTATAATATAATATTATAAAGAGGAAAACTTTGTTTGTTTGTTTGTTTGGTTGTAATGAATAGGCTCAAAAACTACTGGATCGATTTTAAAAATTCTTTCACCATTCGAAAGCTACATTATCCACGAGTGACATAGGCTATATTTTATCCGGGTACGGGCAGTAATTCCCACGGGATGCGAGTGAAACCGCGGGAAAACGGCTAGTCG
>NWSH02000605.1:3622333-3640346 GCA_002382865.2 Heliothis virescens | reverse complement strand
GTATTTATAAAATATTTAAAAATGTTAAAATATGTTAAATAAATGAATAAAGAAAAAAAAATTTCAATTCAATTATTCCATTATCGTGTTTAACAGTCCCCGTATCGGACGGCATAATGCAAAAGTCATGTTTTAAAAGCGGCCATTTTTTTCTAACTTAATTTTTTTCTGTTCATTTAAAAGTCACCCACAAGATTGCCCTTGTTACTCGCTGAGGGGTGGGTATGTAGACTGTCAATGTTTTAGATAGGATATTTAATTTATTAAAGTAGGTACCTATAGATAAAAATTTTCAAAAATAAAGAACAAGTTCGTTTTTATATTCTGTAAAGACGTGTGTAAACTTTTTTATTAGAACTTGCACCGATTAAGTATTTTTTTCCGTGCTGTGTCGGTGGCGATAAAAAAAATTAATACATGCTTATTTTTCTACATTAATGCACATATTGACAATACAGACATGTAGGCACATCATATCCGCACTTGTCTCATAAGATAGAAAACCAAAGTACTGCTTATTTTACGAACGTCACTGACAGTCTGAAACCCTTCGCCTCCCCATGCCAAGTCTACGAGGGTTGTAAGTCGTAAGTCTATGTAACAAATAATTGAAGCGTGCAATTGTGGGTCTGTTACATTTCTGCGCCCGTCAACACGTCAAAGACATGCAGTTTTTAACTTACTAACATTGTAAAACATTTTACCACTTATGAAATAATATTGGTTACCATAATATCTACTTATTTTTGAAGAATGTATCGAAGCAAAAGTAGAGAGATATAAGAATAGGTATTTAAGAACCCCATATTGTACATTAAATTAGTTGTTAAAGGCCCGAGTTCACCGACAACATAAACGCTAGTTTTTCCTAAAACAAACGGTTTACTTTGAAAGTTAACGTGGAAATTGTAGTAAACAGTATTTAAAAAAAACTGACGTTTGGTGAACTTGGACATAAATAGGTACTCTTCTTTCTTTCTAATATACCTTCGTAGTAAAAGTCAACATAAAATGATATAAGTTTTTTAAAGCTTATCCTTTATACTGAACTAAAACCTAATAAACTCATTCTTCGACTTTCTTAAAAGAAAATGTACCTATCTTCGAATTCTGATCAACCTGCGATATTAAGTTCCGTCGAAAAAGAAAAAGAGAAAGAAATAAAAAGGAACGTTTTGTAAAAGTTTAACAGACGTCAGAAAAAAGGCACTGTATTGCACGGGAGAAAAATTGTATGCAAATTGCACAAGTGGACGGTGTTATGTAAAGATGCGAAACGTAGGAAAAAAAATATGCAATGACGATTTTCGGCAATGATATATTTTTTTGATCTGGTGCAATAATGCAACGAAACATGAAACATGCAACAATATTTGTCATTTTATTTATCAATGAAAAATATGATTGTTAAACTTAAAATAACTAAAGTTATATTTATGTATTTTAAATATTGAAGCTGTGTGCTTGTTTGACAAAATTATAAAGTGCCACCGAATCTTTCTGCATTTTACAGATGTCAATTTTCAAGGGATGACTGACTTATTTCCACTGACTGACAGCAACTGTCAACGGCACAGTAAACCGGTCAAACCAAAAGCACAGTTTAAATATAGAACAGTTGGGAAGCTACCTACTAACGTTCGTAACCGTCACACTCACACACGCACGCGCATTGACGAGCATTTATGTACCTTTACCAGTGCTGTCAGTACTGAATATCGCGGTGCTGTCGCGTCTATGCGCGTGCGTGTGTGAGTGTGACGTTACGAACGTTAGTAGGTAGCTTCCCAACTGTTCTATATTTAAACTGTGCCAAAAGTATGCAGTGAACTTAATTTATTTTCAGTAGGTATCAGTCACTCTACTATACTCAAAAATTCACAATACAACATAAAACCATCCAAAAACAAGGTGTATACTTTCAAAAAACGTTAACACGACCAATTGAAAAATTACTTCGCGTTATTAGGTTTTGGCGCGAACCCTGCCCTTATTACAGGCTGGAAAAAATGTGCTTGCGCCAAGAAAAAAAAGAAAACGGGGGAACAGTTAATAGTTCTTATTTCAAAATTGCTTTAAGTAATTCGTTAAAAAAGTGTGAATAGAGAGGGGACCTTTTTATTTTTAAATGGTTACAAAAAAGGAAGAGCTCAGCGCTAACGGCCATTCCCAATATTCTATCTATCCCTCGATTTGCTTACTAGAGATAGGTTTATGACATTACTTGTATGGGGCTTATGTCAAAACTCTATCTCTAGTAAGCAAATCCAGAGATAGATAGATTATTGAATTCCGCAGTTAGTCAAAGCCGCGCGGATCGATCGATCATAAAGTTAAGCAACGCTTGGCGCGGTCGGTCCGTGGATGGGTGATCACCTTGTCATAACGAATTCTTTCACGTTTCCGAAGGCACGTTAAACTGGTGGGTCCCGGCTGTCATTAGACTATCTTTGGCATTCGATACGGGTAGTCAGAAGCCAGAAAGTCTAACAATCAGTCTTACCAATGGATATCGGGTGTCCCTCAACATAGTTAGGATTAGGCTAGGCAGATGATAATGGTTACAAAAAAGATTCATAGGTATTTTTCCTCTATGCTAGGTTTGCTCGAACGCGGCAAATTGGTATTCACATATTGTATGTAGCTGTCTGTAGATAGCCATCTTTCTATAGAAATAGAATGGATTGTTAAACTTAGGAATTCTGTCGCTGTTTCTACGATCTAAACTTGAAAGTTAGAGCTTCCTTTAGTTTTTGTCTTTATGGTGTATCTAGTCAACACTAGGAGTTAATGGCCATTCCTAATAAGTGTTTAGATTAGAGATTGAACTTTAAAAGGTATAAGCTCCATACAAATTCCTATCTTCCTATCTCTAGTAAATAAAACAAGAGTTAGATAGGTTATTGAATCTCCAGTTGGTTAATCTGATCAAACTACATGTTTGAGCCGTTTGGGGTTGAAACTCTCGGACCGTGGGGTCCGAGTGCTCACCTTCTTGCGAAGGATATATCCAAGCGTCTGGTTGACACTTCCCGTGACCCAAGGGCTGGTTTTCATTTCGCACAGCGGTTAAGCATTGCCATTCAACGTGGCAATGCTGCCAGCCTTTTGGGTACATTACCAAGTGACAGTGATGAGGACCAATTTTTTGATGCGCTGTATTAGATTTAAGCTGTATATAATAGAATAGTTTTAGTTAAAGTAAGAAATGTAAATATCGACATCAAATGAGTGATCTTAGTGCTTAATTATTGATAAGTTTGCTATTTCTCGCATTTTGGATAATTAGTAAGTACTTCATGCTACCAGAAAAATAATGTCAATTCTATGTCGTTTTCCGGAATCCAAGCTATTTTAAAGGAAAAAAAAATCATCTTGATAGTCTCAGCGTATTTCAACCGACTCCCATAAAAGGGGGGTTCTGAATAGGCATGACGACTAAAAAAATCTAATTAGTCCGTCTTTTAGATTATAAAAAATATTGCATACGTATTTTTTCGTTTTTCATCTTAACAAATAATTACGAAGCTATAGACTGTTGAAATTGCGCGTGACGTTACGCCTACGTACGATTTTGACATAGGCGTGACGTCAGGACCCCCCACTCCCGAACTTTAATACTCATTAACTTTGTTATTATTGATATAAATATATTTAAAAACAAAAAATACGAGTCCAATATTTTGCGATAATATAAATTACGGACTAAATAGATTTGCTTATATTTTACCCTGTCGTCATGCCTATTTGGGGGCACGGCAGTGCCCCCGCCAAGTCGAGCGCAAAGCAAACACTGCCGTACCATCCTTTACTGGAACCATTTCGACGCATTTTCAGGCCTCTGTTTGAGAACCTCTGGATAATACCAGAACGCTGAAATTTTCATCATCCAGAAAGCTATAATCACATATGAAAAAAACAGAATTTCAAGTCTGTAGGTCATTTAATTTCGAAGTTAAGCGAAAGCAAAGTTTCGTATTTTCGACACTCACTCACTCATGATCATCAAAATAGAACTAGTACTTCCAATAAAGTCAGAGAGCTGAAATTTGGAACAGAGTTAGGATTTAATGACCACATAAAAGGAAAACTATAAAAACTAGGATAATCGAAGATCTGGAGTACCTGGTGACCCTGATTAGAAAACACAAAAGCCCAACCAAACTATTAGAGGAATCAACATAACGCCTTAGGTAGATATCAATAAGCTCACGTTTCTACAAAAAGAAGTGAAATCCCACCAAAAACATTCTGTAAAAAACTAGCCAATTCTCGCTGAAGCTGCTTGTTTATCTCTAAAAAGAAATGAAATCTAGACAAAGTCGTGCTGAGTCTAAGGATTCGTACTGCGATTTCTTTACTATTATAGTGAATGCTATATGACTGGCCGTTGACTTGTACTCACTAACGTTTAAAGAATGATCAACGGCCAGTCATATAGCATTAACTATAATAGTAAAGAAATCGCAGTAAGAATCCTTAGACTCAGCACGACTTTGTCTAGATTACATTTCTTTTTAGAGATAAACAAGCAGCTTCAGCGAGAATTGGCTAGTTTTTTACAGAATGTTTTTGGTGGGATTCTATTTACTAGACTGTATTTTTTTTCTATAAAAGCATAGAGATTTGCTAAGTGGTAGGGATGAAATCATGAAACACAACATATACAAATATTCAACACATATATTTTGTTTTAAATTAACAAATACAATACTTAAGTAAGTAATTTATTGATTCATTTCGATGTTAATGAACACATAACACGTACATAATACATAAAGTTATGTAGACGTTTACTGTACAGACGCCAGCAAATAAACCTGTCGCAATCTGTCAAATTTCTTCAATAGATTTTCAACCTTATCACGATAGCGGAAGGTTGATGTTCGATTGGTAGAATTTTACAGATTTGGGTAGATTGACCTGCTAGCATCTGTACTCGATATACAAAGTTATGTATTCATTATATTATACCTAAGGAAAATAACACATAAGCTCGATATTATATTAGTGTGGGTAGCAATAATTTACTGAATTTGTGTTGTACCTAATATAATGAAATGGACTGGTGTTTGTAGGTATTTTATTAAAGTTTAGCAAGATTATTTAAAATAGCATGTGAAACAAGTTTAAATTTTAATTAATTTGCTTTTTTTATATTAACACATATTAGTAAAATGTATTTTTTCCTTTTTTACCTAATATTCTGTGGTTTTACCTAGCTTAATGATTTTAGTAAAAAAAAATAAGTTTCTATACATTATTCGAATAAACCAATGACAAAATGACTTCAAAATCTTCAACTATTACATTATTTTAACACTCCTATCACCACCCGAAAACATCAGCTCATACACACACACATACGCTGACCCACACACACACACCCACATACACATACACATTGACAAAAAGCCCATAAGAGTTTAGGGGACGTCAACGCGATGAGAATGTTGATGACTACTCCTAAGTCATATCCTGCGTTATTCCGTATTATTTTTACCCGACACCGACATAATAATGTGGTAATTTCGTTTGTTTCCAAGAACAAGGAAAATTATGTGTGGAACACGTGTATCTACCTATTGTTTTGTATGTTTGTTGTAGGTAAAAGATACAATAATTGTGGACTGTACAATTACTCCCGACTTTAACTGACTTGGTCTAGCGGTGCTGTACGGGTTTCGGGTTCAATTCCCGGATCGGGGTTAAACCACTTTGCGCTTTGAAAGTAACTTTCACAGCAGTCCGGAGTCTTGAAGTTGGTGGTAATGTGCATTAAAGCTGTTGGTCCTCCGCCCAATTCCTTACTAGAAAAAAACTAGTTTTGTAATTAGTTTTTAAACTAAATTCAGAATTTCACAAATTCAGATAGGCAAAGTTATTTGAAGAGAGTTTCACGGTCGTCTCATTGTTATAAGTTATAAGTATTACAACTAACAAAGCAACCAAGTTTAACCACACAATAACGACCAAACATATCAAAACTGGAAGCCCAAATACCCCAAGACAACCCTTAAAATGTATTAAATACAGATAAAATCAAAATGGCGATATTAAACTTTGCATATGGGGCCAATTACGGCAGTATTCGTATAATAACACAGATACACGTGTAAATAAATTAATAAAACCACCCCTAGTTAAGGGTTAAGATTTAAACGGGATAGATTACGATCTTTTAACCCTTGTTGTGTTGGAGATATCATGTTATGTTAGAAGGCTTCATTTTTTAGCTGACTACCAAGAGGGTTATGTTTGTAAGGGCTTGTCATTTTTGCACTTGTATGCCGACAGTTTATTCTTCTTATGAAATGTTATAGTAATATTATAAAGCTGAAGAGTTTGTTTTGGTTGGACGTGCTAATCTCAGGAGTTAGTGGTCTGATTTGAAAAATATTTCTGGGTGAGGTACGTAGCCCATTTCTGGAGGGCATGCCATAGGCTACTTTTTTCTTGAATACAGAAATAAACTTCATAAAATCCATATACAAATATTTTAATTACAATCACAAAATTAAGTGTAATCTCTTAAACTTTTATTAAGTGTTTAAGGCAATTTTATGAAAAAGTTCGAAATTTTTCGATGTTGTTACTAAGTTAACTACATGTCCGTCAAACCAACAAACAAAATATTCCCTAAAACAAAGGAAACTGGCAACACCAAGCACACAACTCGGCCAATTAAAATTAGAATATCTTAATTCATATCGAAGTATCAGGGTTGCCATCTTAATGTATGTTCGTACCCTAATTCTGGGGTAAGTGGAGATAAACTTAGCAACTTGGACATGTTTATATGCCTTAAGTGAATGTGTATCGGTGTGTTTGTTTGTTTGTGTTGATCCTGTCTTGTTAATAAATATGTAAGCTGTAAATTTGCATTTTAATTTGCTTGTGGTAAATCTTTGACGACTATCATGTGAGTTGAAAAGTAGAAATATCTAGAAGCAATTTGTAGGTAATCCCATCGATTTTAATGTCATACATAAGAAACTGACTAGCTATGTAATAAACATTTTGTTTTGTTTTCCTAGTAGTATGAACTAGAACGTGCCTAAAAGGAGATTGACCATTATTGGTGTCAAAATCCATAAAATTGTGCCACAACTTGAACAAGCAGTTAATTATTATCTTAATTTTTGGAAACCAGGAATGCTTATAAAAAGTTATAAATCATCCGGATAGTAACAGAAAATATTATTGGGCTTGGTGCTGATAGTAGTCAAAACATCGTCCATAAAAATATCATCAAGTTCTAGTTTTCCAAAAAGTTACACGGCCTTTTTTTAAATTCAAGCAAAAGTTGATTATACATCCACGTATTAAAATTGTATGAATACAAATATTTATATTTTAAATATCATTAAAATTGCATTTTATGGCAAATATTCGCCAATATTAATTTATAAAGCATTCTTAATTTGAAAATTAAATAGGAATTTCTATTTGATGTTACTATTTTTATTATAATAAGGCAGTCTGAACGATTGCCTTAGGCGGTGCCTAGACGGACAATGAAATTGCGTAATATTATGATAAAAAATATTGTGCAATTATATTGTTCGTCTATGCATCGCCTAGGCCTGACTGTCAAGTTGCAAATAAACGCGGGAAATGAAAAACATTAATATTTTGCGAAATCGAAACAAATGTGCTTTTTCTGTTCGCTGGTTTATTTTAAACATGCTCACGAATATGTTTTTTTTTTCTAATTTCTGCTAAAAGTTATTATAAAGAAAATACATACATTAATAGTCTAGTGAAATGCAGTCTTCTAAGGGTAAAGTCTTATTCAACTTTTGCTTATAACTGCTATATCCGGATGTTTACATAGATATGGTTTGTTATATTTAAATGACCTGTGATAAAGCTCTACATTAAGCTATACAAAATTGTGGCACTACAAATTCTGTACCGACACCAACAGCCCCTGTAATTTGGTCAATCTCCTTTTAGAAGTTACAGCTAATAAGTTGTAAATTGGTGACTATGGAGAAGAACCGATTAAAGTTGCTTATAAAATTACTCTTCTATAGCCCACCGCATTTCAGTAGTTTAGTTCTCTATTTTAACCGAGTCTGCAAAAGGAGGTAGGTACTCAATTCAACCTTTTTTTTATTTGTGAAAAAAAATCATCAATATTTTTTCGGCGTCAGCAAATTGCCATCCCAATGAAAGAGCTGACTGTACAACCCAACAGTAGTACTGTCAGCACCACGACCGTCAAAATCATATGGCCATAGATTTATCCCCGCCACGCTACCAATAAACCGTCCTTCGGTCATTGCACGTATCACCCGGAATGTAGGGCGGCTCCGGGCGGCGCAATCGATATTGTTTAAAATTCAGTATAGATCGCTTGCTCAGTACGGAACCATTTGGGGCCGTGCGAAGTGAGAACGTCTTGGAGAATTCATTAAGAATTCATCATCATCAGCATTTCTATCTTGATGGTCATGCACGATGTTGTGGAGTAGGCTTTCAGTTAGGTCTTGGCTAATTATGTTGATTGTTTTAAGTATTGGATATCTCTATATTGGATTCTAGCTTCTGCCAGCGACTTCGTTCGGGGATCATGTCGCTTATGCCAGCGACAGTGCGTTTTTCCAACATTTCCCTATTGATTGTAGCATGATGAAAAGTATCCCATTTTATGCCCAGGATAATAAGGTATAATTATACCAAGTTTCATCGAAATCGAACCGTTAGTTTTCACGTGATGCCTGAACATACAGACAGACAGACGACAAAATTTTTTTTAATCACACATTTGGGTTTGGTATCGATCCAGATCCCCCTGCTATTATTTTTTTCAATATTTTCAATGTACAGAATTGACCCTTCTACAGATTTATTACATGTATAGGTATAGATAGTGTGGACGTACTCGTAGTTTTACTGATCTGTTCAATATACATACTCAATTGTTTATAAGCACTTCATATTATATTATCAATCAATACACAAACTTTTCCGTTACCGAGTGACTGATTGACAACGGATATCGCAATACTGGTTGTAGATAGCAGAAAGTGGCATGTGTGTTCGTTGGTGAGTGTAGGGGAGCATTATGAAAGGATTTTCTCATATTCCAATTAGAACCGGAAAAAACGGAATTTAGGTTTGCGCGGGCAAAGCCGCTGGTGGAACCGAAAAAGCTATGGACCTGGTAGGGCACAGCTATAAGAAGTTAGTAATGCAGAAGCTTATTACCTAAATGATAATATGGTCTGGCTTTACTTAAGTACGTAAAGTTGATGCCATTTTTATTTTGGAAAGATAGACATGCCATTTCTGAATTACTCGTGTCCTTCTGTCGTTTCAGTAACGAAAAATACTTTTTCTATTTTCAGTTACAATTATTCGAGTCTTTTTGCCATTAAGATATTTCTAATCCAATTATCACGTGCTAAATTAATTTTCCGCAGCATGCTATGACTTTTTCTCGTAATTTAACAATAGAACCCATTTAGTGCTTAAATAGAGGGTCAATGTGTCAAACAGTTGTCCATAATTTGGGCAAAAAGTTCCAATGCTTTCATAGATTAATTGAACGTCTAGGAACTAAAAATAGGTGCTTCAGTATACCTATTACTGAAGTTTTTCTGTAGTTTTGACGTGACAAGTGTCACTAGTTTAATCACTATGTAAGAAAAAAGTACATTTTTAAATAAAATACATTCTAAAGTTTTTTCATTACAATCTTTGTCACGTATATTCAGTCTATTAATATACTTACCTACATGTCTATAAGAAAACTTTACCCCTATCGATATCGATATAAATTCAGGACAGCAAAAAAACAATTGTTGCTCAAATCGATCGGTGTCGAAATTTTATGGCGAATTCTCGAAATAGAGATACAACCATCGATTACTTGGAACGATAATCGATTACCCACCTAACTGTAGTATCGAGTGTATAAATAATCGAGTTCGTTGAACTGGCTCGCGATTGGTGCGCTCCTGGTCTCCCAATGTCAAGACCGTGAACAGGTTCAAACACCTGTCACGGAGTCTGAGAGAAAAAAATGAAAATCACGAATTATCCAATAAGAAGTGGCGAGTTTTCTGACTGCCTTTGTACGGAATTCGGGTGTGAATAAAGGCATAAGCGATAGCGGGTATAAAATTCTTCTCTTTTTAATAGTAAAATCTATGGAGAAGAAAAAGCTAAGGTTGTAGTATCAAAAAAGAATAATTACTTTTGCTAGTTCGTGGTGTAAGGCATAAATTGGATACTAATAATATCGGGGATGTAACTCAGTGGTAGAGTGTCTGCTTCGCATGCTGAAAGTCCTGGGTTCAAATCCCAGCATCTCCAAAAGGTTTATTTTTGTATTTTTAAATACGTTTGTTTAATCG
Source organism: Heliothis virescens (assembly GCA_002382865.2). Taxonomy (NCBI): domain Eukaryota; kingdom Metazoa; phylum Arthropoda; class Insecta; order Lepidoptera; family Noctuidae; genus Heliothis; species Heliothis virescens. Next base: position 3,629,979 of record NWSH02000605.1, on the reverse strand, counting down.
TTTCGCGATAACTGACAATGTCAAAAGGAACCCTTTCTTAATTAATGAGAGTCGTGGTTTCAGCGTACCACGACTCTCATTAATAAAGAAAGGGTTCCTTTTGACATTGTATATTATACAGCATCAACTAATAAGGGGGTAACAATGTATTAACAATTTTTTTTATTTCAAAGTGTATAGGAAGGTATAATCTACTGATTAATTTTAGGAAGGCTCCACTTTCTCATAGCTTTCCTTTTTCCAATCGCCATCCCGCTCCGCTCCGCTACCAGCTACCCGCTACCGCTCATCACCGTCCCCCCACCCTGCGTACCTCCACGTCCCCTCATCGTGACCGTGTCAGAACAATCACTTTATTGATTATATCCATCTCAACCGATACCGTAATACTAAGCGATCCAAAGAACAAAGTCTAGATTCTTTTAAAAGAATCCAAAGTCTTTCATGAATGGCTTGAACGGTGGAAAGTAAACGTGAATTTTTTGGTGTAGGCGAGTGTGAGTGGGGGTTTGTTTTATAGTTTTTTTTTTCAGTTGGTTTTTCGTTTGTATGGTGTTTTGAATGACATTTTCATATTAGTATTGGTCTTACTCACAGACTTTAAAATATCTATGGTCTTACTATAAAAAAAGTAAACACGTAACAGACGTGTTTTAGAAAATTCCCCATACGATATTTTCTAAAACACGTGTTTAACGCATGTTTAACTTTTTTGTAGTAAAACCTTATGTGTCATCTTTGGACAATATTCGAGGGTAAATAAGCTACCGAATAGTTGTGGTTCGTGATTTATTAACTTAATTTTCTACTCTAGTATTGGTATTCATACTAATATTATGAAATGGTGAAATTGTGAGTTTGAGATTGAGAGGTCATGGCCATCTACCTATCATTTCTTGAAAATATTTCTACCGATAGAAAGCTACGGGACATAGCTGAAACCGCGCGAAATAGCTGTGTATTTTAATGATGCACATAAAATAATACCTAATTCTAACTTAATCATTAATTTCTGTTAATTCTATCTAAGTACACAATCAACTACAAAAATCGAACACAATTTTTTTTATGAATAAACCCATATTTTACCCCATACATATCCAACACACCATAATACTAAAATCTACGCAGCTATCAGGTAACAAATATCTAAACCATAGACCAACCATAGATATTAGCACATAAATAGGCGGATGGGTGACCGGATGCCGCAACAATTCACTTCCGGTAGCCATTCTAACTGGACACCTACGTTTAGTTTGGCTGGGAATTATCTAAACTGAACGATATACCGTAACAATAGGTAATGTTACGGTTTTGTTCAGCGGTTTAGGGTTTAACTGTTAAGGGTTTACTGTACTTTGATAGTAGAATTGATCAATATTTAACCAATGTGAAATAAATGGATTGAGTCCGCGTGTTTAAGCAATGATGATTTGAAAATCAGTTAAGTACTTGTATGTTAAAACTAGCCACTGTCAGCGGTTTCACCCGCTTTCTGAGGTAACTTCCACTCCCAGATAAAAAGCATAAGTGAGAAAATAGCTTACATATGTTATTCTAACGTATGAGCTCTATTACTGCCAAGATCATTAAAAGCCGTTTAGATGTTTGGCCGTGAAGAAGTTACAAACCTGAAAATCTGGACTTAAAAGTCCGAAATTGCTAATCTGCCTTGAGCAAGCGTGGTGATTAAAGCTTCTTCTGAGAGGTGTCCTGCCGTGGAACGATAAAAAGAAAGAAAAAACAGATTATATTTTTAGACTTACACTGAATTTCTTAATCTATACTTATTACTTATATTACTTATTACTTATATTACTTATATACTTATTACTTATTTACTTATTACTTATTTACTTATTTTACTTATTACTTATTACTTATAATATTATAAATGCGAAAGTAACTCTGTCTGTCTGTCTGTCTGTCTGTTACGCTTTCACGCCTAAACCAGTGAACCGATTTTGATGAAATTTGGTACAGAGATAGAATAGACCCTGAGGAACAACATAGGCTACTTTTTATCCGGGTACGGGAAATAGTTCCCTCGGGAAGCGGGCGAAGCCGCTGGCAGAAGCTAGTCTAAGTATATATCTGTAGTTTTGCCAATCGAGATTGAATTACTACGAGAATACATTAACTCCATATAAATCATGTCAAACTTAAATCTGTAATCACAAATCAAGGATAGATAAACTTTAGAAAATCACCGTTAACTACGTAAGATGAAACCTAATAATCTCAAAACGTTCTATTTCATCTTAAACAAAAGCCGATCAGTTACATTTTTTTGTTTCAATGATCTTTCAACCTGCTACGTTCAGCTCGAGGCTACTCTACTTTCAATATACTTTATATCTACCTTCATTTGTTTGTTTTTCATAGAAAAGAGGCAAAGAATACTGAAAAGGTTCTAGTACGTGATGGTTGTTGGTTAGCCCTTTTTATGGTGGAAGTAGATCAAGCACCTGTATATTTTTGACTAGCTTCTGCCAGCGGCTTCGCCCGCTATGTCGCCTATGTTGTTCCTCAGGATCAATTCTATCTCTGTACCAAATTTCATCAAAATCGGCTCCCTGGTTCAGGCGTGAAAGCGTAACAAACAGACGGACAGAGTTACTTTCGCATTTATAATATTAAGTAGGGATATAGTCTCAAGAAGTGTGTTTCTATGTAGAGAAACTATAAATAGATATCATCATCTCATCGTCGCGTCCTCTCGAAATTTCCATTTTTCCCGATCCCATAGATTCGACCATAATTAATAAATTTGTGACTATATATAGAAGATTATTTCTTTTGCTTTTTTGTCTTTCATTTCAACCTTTAAATATTTTTGAAAACTTAGAATTGATCGCCTTTGACCCAACCGTAACATAGTTTAGGCAAACAGTGTCTTCATCTTCCATGTTTCTCTGTCAGACGTCATCTCATAAGTCTAAGGGTCTTTTCAAACAGTATCATCTGTCTAAAATTTAATATTTTATGACGTAGGAACTTATACCTAGTCCTGAACATTTCTTACACCATCATCTGCCTAGCCTTTTTCCAACTATGTTGGGGTCGGCTTCCAGTCTAACCGGATGCAGCTGAGAACCAGTGTTTTACATGGAGCGACTGGCTGTCTGACCTCCACAACCCAGTTACCTAGGCAACCTGGCACCCCTAGGTTACGAGTTCTTCCGTGTTTCGCGAAGGCACGATAAACAGTGGGTCCCGGCTGTCATTTTGATACATCTTTCGGCAGTCGTACGGGTAGTCAGAAGCCAGCAAGTCTGACAACCGTCTACAGGGGTGCCAGTTGCCTACGGTAAACGGGTTCAAACAAATGTGAGGGTCAGACAGCCAGTCGACTCCATGTAAAACCTCGTTCTTCAAGCTGGCCATCCGGTCTCAGAACTGCGAAGCCGACACCCAACATACGTTGGAAAACGGCTAAGGGCAGTATTAGATGCTATGTAAGAACAAATGTTCCCAGAGGACTAGACGTACATAACTTTCTCCGTCATCACAAACTATCTCAACACTATATCACAACAACGACCTCTCACTCCAACATCCATACACCGGCTATAAAAGAAAGACGATTAACTCCGACACAACGACAGACAACAATGAGACCAAGCATTGAACCTCTCTCGCCCAAACCTACTTACAACTACTTGTTATCGCGTGGTCAAAAGGCGCACACAACTAACTAAAAAGTTTATTCAAAACATTATAAAGGCTTGAATGAAAGACAACACACACAACCACATCTCATTCTATATATCACGCTCCACACAACTCTCTCTCTCTCACCTAGGACTCAAATATATATAGCGAAAATGCGAACACTCTCTCCGACCAAAACCAGAAGGGAACAGACAACAAAGACTGAACACACCCTAGATACCACTAACACCATCACTAATCTCAACAACCTGACTCAGTATATACTACAAAACACAATACACCACAAAACACACACTCATACTTGAGAAACCCTCAAAAACTCTCAAACAAACCCCCCCTTAACTAATCTATAAATGCGAAAGTAACTCACTCCAAGAACCCATCAACTGTACGCGCTCATGTATCCTGTTACGCTTCACGCCTGAACCAGGGAGGCCGATTGGATGAAATGTTCATGGTACACCAGAGATAAAAATATATCACTTGACGAAAAAAATACCAGCGGAATAGCGGGGAAAGCCGCTGGCAGAAACTTTCAAAAAATATTACAGCATGACTTGACACATCCTCAACTCCTCCTCGGCTACCAAAACATCACGATACAAATATAAATATAATACATCACCATCTTTTGCCTCTTTCTCCTCAACAAAAAAAATAAAAGGATAGATATAAAAGATAAATATTTTGAAAATAGCTCGAAGAATAATATGAAGAAAACCAATATATAACAACAAATCACACAATGCACTGCTCACGGCTGAAATTGAATTAGAATTGAAAATAGAAACGTTTTGATTAATTAGGTATTAATCTATACGGAAGATCACAACGGGGAATAATATATACTACCCTACTCCCAATCCTTGATTAGAATGATATCACAACTCTCAGCGTTGACAAACATGACCTAACACTCACCCTACTGAGAACTCTCCATACTCATAGGTCTAAAACCCATCAACCTACGAACTAAATACTAACTTCTCCAGGCCAACTACAGATAACTCAAAATAAACAGCCATCGCTCTCGCCAGCGACTCTCCGCCCGCTTCCGCGATGGGCACTATACCACACATCACCAGGATCAAGAGTGACCTGACACTCATCATCATACTCCACTCCCAGATACCTAATATCCATCAATCGCTGCTCCAACCAAAATTTCATCAAAATCGTTCACTGGTTTAGCGGGAAACGCGTAACAGACAGACAGACAGACAGACAGAGTTACTTCGACATTTATATGTATAAGTAATAAGTAATAAGTAAAATTAAGTAAATAATAATAGTAAATAGTAATAAGTTATAAGTAATATAAGTAATAAGTAATATACAGGAATAGTTATAATTAAGAAATTCAGTGTAGTCTAAAAACTATATCTTTTTTTCTTTTCTCTACTTATATTCGTTCCACGAGGCAGGACACCGTCAGAACTCCCCTCACCACGCTGCGCAAGCAAGATTAGCCAATTTCGGACTTTTAAGTCCAGTTTTCAGGTTTGTTAACTTTCTTACACGGCCAAACATCTAAACGGCTTTTTAATTGTTCTTCGGCCATCAAAATAGACGACACAATACGATTAGATACTCACTCGCTCCAGTCTTCCTGCACTTATGCTTTTATTGGAGTAGAAGAAAGTATACCTCAAGAAGCGGGTGAAAACGCTACAGTGGATAGTTATTAACATAACAAAAGTACTTAAATAATGAATTTTATCAAAAATTACAATTCATAGCAAAAAAAACCGCGGGACTCAATCCATTTATTTCACATTGGTTAAATATTGATCAATTCTACTATCAAAGTACAGTAAACCCTTAACAGTTAAACCCTAAAACCGCTGAACAAACCGTAACCATATATATAATACACGGTATATCGTTCAGTTTACCCTCTCAGCCAACTAAAACGTATCCACACACCACCGGTGTACAGGATCGAATGGCTACCGGAAGAATTGTTTGCGGCATCCGGCTCACCATCCTCCTATTTATGTCGCTTTAATATCTATGGATGGTCTATGGTTTCCTTCTTAATCTACCATGATAGATTATGAAATACTTTTAGTTAATAAATGGCTACACCTGGACATAATATATAAAGCCAGGCTACCCCCAACTCATGGGTTTATTCATAAAAAATTGTGTCGATTTCTGTCAGCCATTGATTGTGCTACATCAACTCGCACAATAACAAGACAAAAAATTAAAATAAAATTGAGATTAGGTCATCTATCCTCTTCCGTGCCCCTCATTAAACCAATAACAACCAACGCCTAAAAATTTCAGCAAAACGCACACCACCGGCCTTTCCCAAACGCTAATGTAAACCCGCCTCAAGACCCATAATCAAAATTACACACAAGCACGTTAAAGAAAGATACATCTTATCCACACAAGAAAATGAATAACGATAAGAAACCCAAACCTGGCCATACACCTACTAACTCACACTCTTCACATATCACCAATATTCACAACTTCTATAAATCAATCTAGTATGAATTAGCCAATACATAGACGTACGAAAAATATAACATTAACATAAATCACGACACACACAAACCATTCCGCTAGACCTATATTTAACCCATCGAATATTGTCAAAGATGGCACACATAAAGGTTTACTCAAAAAAGTTAAACATGCGATTAAACACCGTGTTTTTAGAAAACTCGCAATAAATACAAGACGAACATTTTCAATACAAGAACACCGATCTCCTCTACAGATCGCACACTATTACTTTTATTTAATTCAGTAAGACCATACGATATTTTAAAGTCTAGTGAGTAAGACCACATCACTAACTATTGAAAATGCATTTCAAAACACCATACAAACGAAAAACAACTGAAAAAAAAAAAACTATAAACAAAACCCCCACTCACACTCGCCTACACCAAAAAATTCACTTTACTTTCCACGTTCAAGCCATTCATGAAACTTTGGATTCTTTTAAAGAATCTAGACTTGTTTTTTGGATCGCTTAGTCATAAGGTATCTTGAGATGATATAATCCAATAAAGTGATTGTTCTGACACGGTCACGATATGGACGCTGTTAGTACGCAGCGGTGGGGGGGGCGTGATAACGCACAACGGACTGCGCAGGTAGCTAAGGTAGCGAGCAAGCGGAGCCAGGAGATTGGCGATTCGCAGAAAAAGACCAGCCATCGCGAATGGCAGCCTTCCAAAATCTACCATCAGAATAAGCCTAAACAACTATACCTTCCGATACACTCTTGAAATACAAAAAAATCAATCCCTAACTACAATTGATACCCCCAACTCTATACTACACGTTGAATGCATAGTATACCCGAACTATAAACAACCTGGGCAACACGATACCCTTTCATACTATTAATGAGAGGTACGTGTACGCTGAAACCACCGACCAATCTCAACTTAATTTAAGCAAAGGCGCATTTCCTTTTGACATTGTCAGACATTATCGCGAAAACGACTATAAACTACAAAACTTATATTAAAAACACCACAATACAAAAATAAACTTGTTGCGAGATGCTGGCACTTTGGCAACCCAGGAAATCTAACTTCAGCCATTCGGCAAGCAGACACCTCTCCCCACTGAAGTTACATCCCCAGACTCCATTGTATTCCACATTTATTGCAATCTAAAACTCTACCCACCACGACTACTACGCCAAAAGCAACATTACTATCTTCTTCTTGATACTCCACCCAACACCTTAGCTTTCTTCTCCATAGCTATTCACATAACCATTAAAAAAGAGCCAAACGAAAATTTCTATCTACCCGCTAGTCGCTTATGCCTTTATAACCAACACACCAAACAACCAAACACCCCCGACCGCAACGAACCCGACCCGGAATCCGCCATGTACAGAAGGCAGTCTAGAAAACTCGGCCACTTCTTATGCCCCTCATAAATTCCTGATTTTCATTTTTATATCTCTCCAGACTACCTGACAGGTTGCT